>JACEGR010000196.1:0-350611 GCA_014170235.1 Listronotus bonariensis | reverse complement strand
GACTACCAGTTGTCATAGCAAATGTTGTAAAGTTTAATAAAATTTTTGGTTTTTAAATTCAAGATGATTTGTCACTCCTGTATCGTGGTTACCAGGTAACGACATTATTTAAATGACATTACGTTTATGTGAATAACTTTGTAAGTTTTACTATCTTGTAATAAATATTCACATGACCATAGTTAAATACACAGAATCAGCCAGTCAGAAATATAAACAGGCAATGCGTGGAAATGAAACGGTCTAACGCGAATACCGGCAAGTAAACATTTTAGATTGGTTGATTAATATTGCTTGCTTTGTTATTGCATTACTGACCGATATACATATAAAAATAGTTGATACATTATACCAAAAAAACTGCTTTTTGTCTGATTCTTAAATATAATAATTCCTACTAACACAAAAAACTCACGAAAATCGGCTATTTTTAGCCCTTTCGCAGTGGGGATCCCTCTAAAAGTAATGTACCTAAGATGCCTAAATGATATAATATTCCGGAACAAAAAAAATACGTATAAAAATCTAAAAGGAATTTTATTCCTTTCTCATTTCTTTTCATATTTTTTAAAGCCCTTTCTTTCACATTATATTTTACTTTTATTAATTTTAACCTCATGCTTTGCATTTTTTTATAGTTTTTCTTGTAGGATGGCATAACAGGTAGAATTGTTAATGTAAAATAATATTTTATATTAAAATAGTTTAAAAATAAATATTTGCATTTGTTAAGGAATATTACCATTTGCATAATATGATAAAGTATTAACTTGCATGCGACACTCTATGCTTATTCCTAATCCAATATTATTATAAGAAATAGGAATATTAATTTCCATGAAAAGGTTAAATTTGTGCATTAATTTTTTTACGCTATTTTTCCTATTATATTATATTATATTATTATATTAATAAAGCAAAAACTATTTTGATCGATATAAATACGTAGAACACACTTCACATTAGAATGGACCAAAAAAAAAAATTTCTATTTTTTTATCCAAAATATTGTTTAACGTGACGCAATTAAAAATCTTAAAGGCTTAAGCCCGTAATATTAATATATTTAGAGATTCATTTCTATAAATTTAGATTTTTTTTGTACTGTCATTTTTGCGTCAAATTTGCGTAACTATCGAGGTTAAAAAATCATCTTTACATACACCTTTAAGAAATTAAATTCCTACAAAAGGAGTCCTTTTAATAATTTCAGCCCAACGAGCGATTTCCGAGCTTTAAAAATTGATGTATTTTTATATTTACCTTTTTATTTTTGAATTTTTTAACTTACAAGGAAAAAACAATATATAAAAAGACACGACATAGATTCTTAAAGGGAATTTATTGCTCTACAAAAAGATTTTCTAACGTTTTTACATAAAGTCTTTTTTTAGTTTTTTACAATTTATTTTTTTAGTTTCTAGTTAAATTAGGAAAAAAACTAAATTATTGTTTTCTTTGTGGTTAAACAATTTTTTTCACTCATTGAAACATATTAATAATTTTTATCATCATGATTTTTTCAATTTTATTGCTTAAAATATCTAAATTTTATAATATATCTTTGTCGGTGTAATGGCCGGTGCGTTAAAGCGCTGGGTGGTTAGGCGCACAACCGATGCAGACTTGGTTCAACCGCAAACTTGCAGACCCCAACCAGTTGAATATTGGGGATCAAAACGAATTTTTCTGGTCGGGGGCCTGGTCTTGGGTTGACAATAAGTCGTGCGGCTGCTGTGCACGGTTATCCCAGCGCCTCTTAAATCTACCATCAATCATCAATATATCCAAACTTATTCTCGGCTAATAGCTATTTGTAATATAAGAACGCAGATTTACTGTCCCAAAATAATTAAAAAATTACAAATATGTGGCTAATAATAAAAAATTATTTATTTACACTATTTTATACATACAGTTTATTATTATATTAATTAATATACATATACGACACCAATATTTTTGGGCTATTCAGCAGCCGTCGTAGATTTTGTTTCCTTGACGTCCTGCCAGCGCGAGTGGTTGGCATCCTTAGATGGTTTCTAGTAGACTACTTACGTACTATGTGTCCTGGCGGCATATTCAGTAACAGCAGACGCGCTAGACTTCCAGCGGCTCTTCTTGGATTCTCGCCGCGGCGCGGCGGTTTAAAGCGCTACAGACGGTCATGCAAAAATGTCAATTGGTAGGATAATGGTTAGTTCCGGTTAGTTCGATCTTTTTTTTAATTTGCTTTATTTTTATTTTATTTATTTAACTAACCATGACCCAACAGCAGATGTTCTAGCCCTAGTCTGCTGCCGTCGCCGAAAACAATTCGGAAGTCTAGCGCGTCTGCTGTTACTGAATATGCGCCCCGGCGCGGACTCAGAAAGTATTTAAAGGCATCTTGGATGGGCGGAGTGCTATTTTGTGGGTTTGAGAATTGGTATTGGGACTACTAAAAGTATATACCCCAACAGGCATACTAATAAGTGATGTGGATAGAACAACGAAAGACCTCAAAAGAAAAACGCTGAAGAAAGAAGAGAAGGGCGAGTTGAACGAACCATTCAGAGTAATAGCGGGAAGAGTATTTGTAAAGAACCCAGTGGATGAGGTAAAAATGAGAGTTTGGACCGCTGCGAGTATAGAAAAGCAATTAATGAGGAAAATACATGGCCCAGGGCATTCGAACAAAGAAGTCACCTACGAAAATGTGAGATTCCTGTTCTTCTGGCCGAACATGGCAAAAGATATCAAGAACTTCATTGACCAATGCGAAGTATGCAAAGGAAAGAAAGAAGTGCTCACTACAACGGTGCAGGGGATACGACCATTTGAAGTTGTTCAACTAGACCTAATAAGTCATCTGGCAAAGACGAGAGATGTCTACAATGGCTGGCTGGGGTGCCAAGAAGTGGGCACGCCCTGCGCAGCAAGTTTCCAAAAGTTTTTGGGGAGAGAGGTTGAGTCTGTGGGTGTTAAACCGGCATTATTCATAGTCAATCCGGAGCTTTTAGAGAAAGAAGCGCAGATCAAAAAGTATTCCCTGAAGTTGTAGCGGAGCGCAGAGAAAATATACCTATCGGAGATTGGAAGGTAATTGAAGACATCAAATCAGAATTGAAAGCGGCCAACAGGGAATGGGCCAAATTAACAACTCCCATCCTAAAAGATACCGGACGCAGAAACTACCGGCAACTGAATACTCCCCGCCAACCTCATTTTTAACACACGAATGGCCAACATGACGTTTAACGCCCACACGAGTACCATCGCAAGTCTGGTGCGCGTAGAACAGACCGGAGGTAATCCCGAAGGACCCACGAAGGTCCAGGAAAAAGTTGAAAAAACCAGAAAAAAGAAGAAAAAGAAGAAACTTAGTTTAGTTTAGAATGTATAAAAAAACAATTCTTGAAACGAGCTGGTTGCTGAGACTGAGGAGTGTCCCGCATTTCTTTATCGAATCCACTTTGAAGTCCATTTGTTGCACTGCAAAGTGTATTCTGAGTGGGGAAGTGTTGCGGAAATCTCCTCAGTAGCAGCTCAGTCGGCCATACGTAAACATCGGTAGACTACCAGCGTCGTTGAGTTTGGGCTGTCAGCCGTCGTGGTGCGAGTTTAAGTTTTTACGGGGATTTAAAATCTTGTTTTCTTTTGAGTGTTTGGGGACTAAGGGAGTTTATTATTGAAATAAGGGGATAATTAAGTAAGTGTTAATTTATTCTTTGTGGTTTAAATTGTTAATAGGTTTTCTGGGGAATAATTAAATAATAACGTGGTTTTTTCGGGAGGTTCGTCAAGGGGTTTCTGGGTTTTAGTGGTAGTTTAAGTGCTGAAGCACCCCATTGTGGTGCGGTTTTCGGATTTCTGGGAACCGGGCCCGAAGGAAACGTTATTGGGGGTAGTCAGAGTTAAACCAAATAATTCTTATTTGATTTGATTTTTTTGACAAGTTTATTAAGGATAATAACATAAATTTTAAGAAACCTTTGTTAAATAGTTTTAAGAGAACTTTGTGGTCGCGGACCAATTTTGTAGCAAATTGTTGTTGTGGAAAAGATTTTAAAGAGGAATAAACTAAATTTAAGTTACTTAAATAAAGTTTTTGATTTTAAAAAATACTACCGAACATTGATCCGTAGCGGCCAAATCCAGTCACATAAGGACACGACCCTGAGGGAGAAGTCCGTATCAGTATTCATGTTTAATTGATCTTTATTAATTCTCCTGTTTTTTAAAGTTGTTGGTATGGGACTATTTATTTTAAATGTCCAATTCGCAAAATAGATTAAAAAAAAAAAAGTTGCTAATATAGCTTCAAAAAAGGCGTATTTTAATAGACTGCAGTCCATCGAATCATGATATAATGCAGGTTTCAAATAATTTTAACGATTTAAAATTCTATAGGATACTTTAGGGTTACATTACCTAATATTTGTCCATTCCGCAACAGCTTAAATTATAATTTAAAAATCATACCTAATAATGTAAATTAATTACTAAATTAATCTTGATAACGTATTTTCATTAGTAGATATAAGTAGCAATGAGATAAAAGCACTTATGGGAAGAAAATTAAAGCTGGGTTAATTAAAAGTTTGGATAAATTAATGACTTTTTTGATAATATTACTTGTTTTTGGATATTTGTGTTTCAATTTGATATTAATTTTGTCTGGTTAAACATCTCCTTTATAAATATGATCCTAAAATCGTGCATAGTTTATATAAAACACATTTTCAGCAAAACATATAGTGCGTTGCAGATTGGACAATGCAGTGTTGCAGATTGGACGTACAAAATAAAATCAATAAAACAACGTTTTGGAAGAAATAATTTTGTTTATTCACTAAAACGTAAACTAAACTTTATAAAAAGTGGGTACTAGAAAAAAGTAAAATGAAAAAAAAACAAATTTCGTACATAATAAGTAACTATAAAAACCACTACAAATTCTAAATATTATTTTACATTATCAAAAAACTGGCGGACATATTCATCATTTATAAAAAATAAATTCCGTCTGGATTTTGATACGCGAATCGGAGGTTTCTTTGATATGCATAAAATATCTTTTGTATGAACTTTTGAACGTCATCTTTGGTAGGCCAGACATAATTTTTTCCTTTTCTTGCCAAAAATTTTACGGTTAGCTCTTCCTTCGCTTTAATTATAGTTATAACTGCTAAAATACACAATTAAAAGTAAAATTATATATGATACAAAGCACCTTAATTATACTACCTGGATACCACAGAGAGTCATATATTACTGCTACTCAAGACCCAACTTTAAAATTTTGATTATGCCTTATATCTAAACCACTTATGGTATCCTCAACACACGTTTTTCCTGTTCTAAAACTGTAAAATGTGTAAGGAAAAATATTTTACCTTTAATAACTATTAAAAGCAAAAATAACGCATATATAAAAGTAAAAGATACATACACTAGGAATTTTTAGTAAATGTGTAGAACTTGAATAGTGCTTACATACTTCATCAAAAGAGCAAATACTGCAGCTCATGGATCTTACATCAAAGCTAACTTGACTTCCCGATTTCCATGCGACCTGGTAAGCCACTCCAATATTTTTTATTTTAGGAACCACATATTGGGAGACCTGCTTTTTAAATAAAACTACTTCTTCTGATTTTACGTGGAATAAAGAAATTTTGGTTGCGCTGCCAACCGCATTAACAAATTGTTCAGCTGATGAAATATTTAATCCTTGAAGTACTTTCCGGTCTGCAGACCTCTTTAGAGTTCCTCCTATACCATCCATTACACCTTTGCCATGGCCTGGTGCACAAAATTTCCAGCAAATTTGCGAATTTGGAAATACTTTATTTAAATGAAGTGCTGCAAATAATAAATTATAGCGATTTCTATATTGGCCCGTCATAGAACACAAAAACTCGCTTTATCCCTTTAGCATTTGTATTATTTGCCAAATATTGTAAAACTGGAGTCATGTGCGCCCATACAGCATGTGCCTGATGATCCAAATTATCAGACACAGTGGCAATAGAAAACAATTTTTGACATTTTTCTTTTTCAGTTTTTAAATATGCAACACCAGCATGTAGGGAAATTTGTTTTTTATTGCCTCCAAAGTGCATACTCTGAATTTCACTACTTAATTTGGCTAATTTTCTGAAAAGTTAATCTCTAAAATTAATTCATTTATTTCCAGATTGCCTTTTGCCTTTTGTAAATAGTTTATTTGCTGCTTCATTAAACTTACATGCTGTTTATAGGGCTCCAAATTTTTAAAAAATAATTGAAGGAGATTAAACTTAGTCATTGATTACTCTACCAAAGAGCTAATTTTTAAAGTTTTTGATTTATTTTTAAAAATTCTTACTTCAGAGCGAGTTTTCCATTGGCTTAACTGTATGGTGTCAAATTTTTGGCTGGACTGTCTAAATGGGCTTCTACTTTCTTTAACTCTAGAAGTGTGTCAGGATTTTATGGATTTAAAATCTTTTTAGAAATACATTTTAATAAGATCCGTTTAAAATTATCATGTTTGACACACAGACATGTTTGACGATCCCTCATTTAAGGCTGAACGACCCAAAAAGGTTTACATTATAAAATGAAGAGAATGATATGGACAAACCAGGATTCTTATTTAAGAAAATTTTGAAGCAAGTTTTTAATTTGTGTAGTAGTAGCCATTTTTGTTTTTTAATTTTATTTTTAGCGATACAGTCTCTTTTTCCAGGACATTGTCTCAAAAATTTCATCTTCTTGGAAAAAATTCATTATATTTACTTGGATTTTTTTGTTTAATTTGGTTTCATTTCTTTTTTTAATCTTTGTATTTTGTTTTATTAATAGTCGTGTATTGGTTTTGTATGGTAAAATACTTGATATTCATTAAGGCAGTTTATATTTTTTTAGGTGTATGCCTAATAGGACTTTTCTGACTATCTGTTTTTATTTCTTATTTTCAAGCGTGTCTCCTTCATCGATTGCTTTTTCTATCTGAGTTTTAATTGCAACTCCTAAAATAATTTTTTTACATCTTGAGGAATTTCCCTGCCATCTAACAGCTCTTCAACTCTAGAGTTTGGTGAAGTTTCTTTTCTGTTAAAAAAGCTTCACCAATAGTATTTTTGTTTTTCACAATTATTCTGGAGAACGCTTTTCTATATTTGTCCATGCTTTTAGTAAGAACTTTTATTTTGTTATCCTTTTTGTGTCATTCACTTTTTAGTAAATTAATTTTTCTATAAAGTTTTCTCAGTTTTGCCCTGGATCTTTTTGTGCACTTATTTTTTTTTTGAAGGCGTTATAACAGGCGATTTTTTCTATAAGTTTTATGTTAAACATGGGCTTACATTTAAATTACTATTTTTTGCGGACTAGGAAGTTGTCTTACTTTTCTAACGGAACCAGAAGAGTTCGTATTTTTTACACGCGAGTTTGGTACTAATAAGTCATTGTTGCTAGATGGTTTGGGATCAGTATTATCACTTCTTGCAATAGGTGGGTCGTTATTAGAAATATTAGGTTGGATTTCTTCATCGCCGCTCTTTGACTCTAATTCAGATTCCGGTGGAGTAGAATCAGTAACTGCAGCTAATGCTTTTTTCTTGACCTATATGATCTTTTTATTTTCGTCCACTCTTCCCTTTGTCTCTTTTTTTGCTTTTCGTTTATCTGTCCAATTTTTAATTTTTTTCTCTCCAACCTTGCTTTTCTTTTACGCTCGCAATCCTTTTTCCTTAGTATTTGTTTTTTTCTTCCGACAGGTTAGCTCTACACTTCCGTGATCGCTCTGTGGAGTACATTTTTATTTTTTTCTTAGAACTACTTTGTTTACTTTAAACATTATCTTCGACTGGCTTTACATTCCTGATAATTTTCTTTTTACCAGATAAAACAAGACTTTTTATTGAAATTTTTATTAAGGATGAATTGGCCTCTTTATCTTCATATTCCATAGTGCTGTAAAAAGCCATCTTTTTTAAGTGAAACTTTAAACATGTCCAAGTCTGCAGCAAATTGTCCGGTCTGCAACACCTTAGTTATGCTGCAGATCGGACCCTGCAGACCGGACAAATCAATACAAAGTTGAAATTACACTAAAACGGTTTTCATTGAAAATATTATTTTAAGGTTATGTGTTTCCTTCGTGGCGACAAAAATATTTACCGGGTTTAAAATTATTCTTCTAAAAATCTTTTTATATAAAAAAAATGTGCTGCAGACTTGACCCGTCTTTTTGTGACACAAGGCAATTATTGTTATTGTTAATTAGTTCTTAACACTTCTAAAACAGGTGTTTACTTACGAGAAAGTTTATATTAAACACTGACAAGAATAAACTAGTAAGACCATTTTACGTGCAGGGTTGCCAAATTAAGTGGAGATGAAACACCTATTTTTAATGCTGCAGACGTGGACTTGCCATCACCGGACATTTTTTTCACGAAGATATCTTTAACGCAACAATTAAAAGAGTATACTGGACAATGTTTAATAAAAGGTATATTACTAAAAATTATATTACTACTACATTTTACCTGTCTACTTACCTTAAAACCTTTATTTAATACGTCGCTAAACAAAAAATACTTTTCCGGACAGTTGCAGACGTGGACAAATTTGGGGTTCTATATTCCACAGAGTTAAGAAATAAGGTGCTATCCAAGTTTTGGACATAAATATAATGAAATTAAGTAGCAAACTATTAGGTAAAAATAAAAACTGGGTATACTTTGCCCATATGTGTATAATTTTCAATGGACAAGGGAAAAGCTGAATTGGACATTTAAAAAATATGCCCGTATGTTTGTGTATCTCTATGGCTTCCCTGTACAGTCTGGCATGGTAGGATGAGGTACTAGTAAGAACCTGGGTATTTTCAAATTTGATGTGGTGCCCTGCTGATTTGTCAGTCTGTCTCAGGCGGCAGTTAGCTTTATGTTCTTTAATTCGTGTGTTGATCGATCTCTTGGTCTTTCCGAAATACAAACTGCCACATGTACACGGTATCCGATAAACTTAAGGGCACGCCAAAGAGTCCCTTTTGTCCTTGAGTGATCTTAAACACTTTTTTACTTTTCTTTCAGGTTTGTATATAGTTTTAATATTGACTTTTTCTAGTAGGTTACCAATTATGTTACTCTCGGAATGTATAGTAAGAAGGCTCTTGCGGTTGGTGGACTTTGCTCCTTGGTTTTGCCATTATGTTTCGGATGTATTGCTTTGTGTAATTTCTTCTCTGAGTATTTATTGACAATTAGCGCGTTTTTAAATGTGTTTTAATTCCGAGTTCGTTGCACCAATTTTGCAAATTCTTTTGGCCCGTTCTTTAAACGTTTTGATAATACCGAACTTCTGGAAAGGATGGTGGTTAGAGTCGCTGTGTAAATATCTGTCGGTATGAATCGTTTTTTTTTTTCTGTAGACTGTGTACCCGAGCTAGTTGCCACTCATTGTAAGTAAAACATCTAAAAAGGCTATTTTGTTATTTTCTTTAATTTCCATTGTGAATTGGATATTTGAATGTATATTGTTTATGTGGTTCAGGAATTCTTGAAGTTTTTTCGATCCATGGTTCCAAATTACATAGCTATCATCGACATACCGGAACCATACCTTTGGTTTATAGGGGGCAGTAGATAGGGCTTGCTGTTCAAACTTTTCCATGAAGAAATTTGCTACAACTGGGCTTAGTGGGCTTTCCATTGCTACTTCATCAGTTTGTTTATAGATCATTTGGTCCCATGTAAAGTATGTGGTCGTCAGCCAATGTTTAAAAAGATCAGATATGTCCATTGGAAATACTGCACTAATATGATTTATTGCGTCATTTAAAGGTACCCTTTTAAAGAGCGAATCCACATCGAAACTTACCAATATGTCTCCATCTTCAAGTTTTAGGTAGGTATTTGATTTTAGTAATGAAGTGACTTGAATCTTTAACATACGTCTCAGTTTGCCCAATGTATAGCTGCAGGAGCAATGTCAAATATTTAGCCAAGTTGTACGTCGGCGATCCGATAGCATTGACTATGGGACGTAAGGAAACGTTGGCCTTCTGAATTTTCAGAAGACCGTAGAGTCGTGGTGTCACTGCTTTGCTTGTGCATATCTTCTTATTGATATTATTTTTAAGATTGGAGTTATTGGGGGTAGTCAGAGTTAAATCAGGGAAAAGGAAACCGCGAAGACTGACAGTCTTTACTAAGGTGGTTTTAGGTGTAGGGTTAATTATCTTTTCCAAATTGAATTTAAAAAGTAAGTAATTAATTGTTTGGCGCGCTTGTGGCAGCTTCAGTTCTATCGGCGAGCGTCGATCTCCGGAGTTAAGCAGTGGAATGCGCGCCCATAATTTGGATGGGTGTCCGGCGACAGCGGTGTTTTGGGCAACGGCACACGGTGTTGCTGCTCGGGGATGCGGACCGAGCAACAACCATCCAAGTTATGGAATGAATGGTGTGTGAATGAGAAGGAGTAGGGGTCAAGGTACAATAAGCCTTCAGGCTGCAGTGTACCACCTAGGGGGTGGTCGCCGGACCTGGGTGGGATGACCCCGAAAGGGTGGAAAAAAACTAATTGTTTGATCTTTTTGGCTAGTTTAATAAGGAAAATAACATAAATTTTAAGAAACCTTTGTTAAATAGTTTTAAGAGAACTTTGTGGTCGCGGACCAATTTTATAATAAATTGTTGTTGTGGAAAAGTTTTTAAAGAGGAAACAAATAAGTTGTACGTCGGCGATCCGATAGCATTGACTATAGGACGTAAGGGAACGTTGGCCTTCTGAATTTTCAGAAGATCGTAGAGTCGTGGTGTCACTGCTTCGCTTTTGCATATCTTCTTTTTGACACCATTTTCGAGATTGGAGTTACCAATTAACATTTTAGTTCCTTTTTTAAGCTTTTGCGTTAGGTCTTGAGGTAACTCTCCTTGTATGTAATTGGGTCTAGAAAGTCCCTCATTTTTATTTTATAATCTGCGGTGTTTATTACTACTGTGGCATTAGCCTTATCAGCTGGTAAAACAAGAATGTCTTTATTTTTGTTTCGTATATCATCGTTTCGCATATCGTGAATAAATAATGTGGGGACGCCATCTTGAAATTTAACAATATGTTGCGATATATTATTATAAAGAGATTTTAGGAAAAAAATAAAATATAAAATAAAGTCGGGTTTAATAAAACATCCAAAATATTTTAAAAAATGTAATTTGCTATTATAAATTACATTAAAAACTGAAATTATGAATTAAATTATTTCATTAGGGGAAATAAAATATATTGCTATTTCTACCTGTGAAAGTAAAATAGGTCATTCTTTTGTTTACGCAGTCTACTTACCAAAATAAAAAATGAAGCAGAAATAATAGCGGTACAATTTTTTTGTAATATTCTCCGGCCATTATTTTAATAAGAAACGCACTGTATATTATATCATTAAAAAAGATTATAAAAAATACAAAAATAGAAAAAACGTAGGCTCTTGTACTTAAAATACGAATGTTGCTGGTACTTCCGGTTAAACCGGAAGTCATTTTGTGGTTATGACAAAAGTATATTAATTTATGATTTTATTATACTGTAAACTTTTTTAGTCTCTTTTAAAAACTAAAAGAAGATAGAAAATTGTACAGCAAGGCATATGCAGGTACTTAAATATTGTATTAAGGACCTTCAGTATCTTATAACTCTTATCCGCGAGTTTTTAGAACCTAACGACCATTGACACTTGATCTACTCTCCAAGAACTATCTATCTAAATCAAGTGGTTTTAAAAAGTTTGACTGAAGCCCATTTTCCATTTGATTTCCACGGGGTCTATTATCAACAAAAAAATGTCCAGTTTCAGTTGAGCTAAGCAGCAGATTAGTGTATTTAATAACAATTTATAATAAAACTACCTATGTATGTATACTTTTTCTGTTTTACCAAAAAATAATTAATTGTTCCTAATAATATGCGTAAAAGATATAATTTTAATGGGTTTCTATAAAAAAAAACATTCCTATGTTATCTCTTTGATAGATTAATTAGATTAAGTTTATAGATAAATAAGCTGTTTTTATACATTTTTTGTTGCTTTTTCCCAAAAATATTAAATGGTAAAGTAGTTGTTTTTATGTGAACCAAAGTAGAAAAACAAAAAGCTTTTTCGTTAGAACATATAAAATATGTACACACATTTAAATTGCTCCTTTTAAAAACCGGTGTTTGAAATTCTACACATAAAACAAAAGATTCTCAGACAATTTAAATTTATGTGTATTTTTCAGTTAGAAAAGTAATTAAACCGAGTAAATCAGCGGCGTTTTTTCCCTATATAAAATTGATAAGAACTTCACAGTTCAGGAAGTAGGTAAACAAATTAATTTACTTACGTTTTCTATATTTTATTATACAGGTTGGGTTCTTTTTATATTTGGTAAAGTAAATCGTTGTATTTTTGCATAAAGAAATTTTTTTACACACTTTTGGAATAACCGGGTGGCCTTAATAAAGCGGAAAGGAATTAAAGAAAATTTTCTATGTGGAATAAAACGTTTGATCTAAAATATCTCAGAATCGGTTGTCCGCAGCGATATTTAGTAAGTAATACTTAATCTGTTAAAAAAATGTTCTTATAATAAATAAAATATTTAAAGGTAACTAAAATAAAATAAAAACGTTGACACCCTGTATCTTGCAAACGATAAACTTCTCGACTAAAGTAAAGTGCGTTATATCGTTGAATTTTGGCCCAAGAAGTCTATGGTAGCATTTTGTACGGACATTTTAGACACACCCTGCATAGTTAAATGGGAAAGGAATTATAGTTTTTAAAGCTTAGTTTACTGCAGCGTATGTAGGCGTGAGCCAAATGGGCGAACGCCTAAGGCGACAAAGAGCCCTCGCGAATCATCCTTAAATGCGATAGCACAAAACTTAAAATATCAGTTTTTTTAATTGAAATAATATTGGTCATACTCGGGACAGACAGACTACAGTAACTACAGTAAAAAGCACCGGAATAGGTAATTTAATTGGTTCAGACGATCTGAAGTGTCACATTGGGGGGTTGGTTAGTTCTGGTTATTTTTTTTTATTCACTTTATTAGGCAATTAAAAAAAAGATTTACCTAACCAGAACTAACCATGACCTTCCAATGTGACAGTGTTGTATGACTGTTTGAAGGTTTAATGTTTTTCTTTATATATTCGTGCTTATGCACTCTTTTAAATATTCTTTAGTCGTTTTGTAGTAAAGCTTGTGCTACAGCCATTCATTCTTTTAATTTCTTTCTAGTTCTGGTTAGCGAATACTAGCTTCTGAAGATATCATAAAACAATCTAAGCTTTTAAGGTTAAGGAAACTTGGTGGCATGGTGGTGATTCTTAAAGCCAACCTCAGTCAATTTAATGAGATGTATTAACATTCTGTTAATAACTATAAAGCATTACAGTAAAATGCAATGCAAAAAACAATTTTTGTGTAAAATAATCCAGATAGGCGAGAGAACCGCGTGAGAAGCGGTAAGCAGAAGAATTGTATTACAGACTTTTTTTAATAAAAATTAACTTACTGCTTTTTTTATGTTATAAATGCGCAAGTTACTTACCCGTTGATTTTTTTTATAAGTACATTTGTACGTACAAAAATATTTTTGTTGTCTAAAATCACCTTGTAAAGCTAATATTGAAAATGGGTTTTATTGTTATTAAAATATTACATATTATAATTCCGAACGGAGCAATAATTTGGATACGTCTTGTTTTTTTCCTATCCGGATAAGCAAGGCCCCACTATATTTTATTTTTTATTAGCTTCTTAGTTACCGGCAAAGAGTTAACTATACACTAGACTGGGCCAAAAAAATGAGCCTGATATTTATATTAAGAGGCCCATTTCCGCAAAATACATTTTTGACAAAAATTGCAAAATTTACAAATTATTGATCTAAAAATATTACTAACACATTTTTAAAAAATCAAACCAAAAAGCTCTCTTTGTAAATTATCTTCAAATAAGCTGTTTGCATGTGATCGGGCTTTGAACAGTGAATTATTTTTGTTGTTTCAACGTCGATTAACTTTTAAAGTGAATTTATGGAAAAATGTAAAGAGACCTTGATTGTAGCGCATCCAATTTCTTTAAAAAGTATTTCAATGTTCAGCGCCCGATTACATGGAAATGGATCCTTTGACAATTTACAAAAAGAGCTTTATGGTGGGAAATGTAATTTTCTTTAAGATTGTGTGTTGGTAAAATTTTTCAGATAAACAATTTGCGACTTTTGAATTTAAAAGAAATGTTAGTCGCGATGATAGACCTCTTAATATTAATAATATTTTAATTTGTTATCACGATATATTTTTGTCACCTTCAACAATATTTTTAATATATTAAAGAAAAAAGTCGATGAAAACAGACGAAGCTGATTTTGCCGAGTTGGGGACGAAGCGTTGCAAAACAGACGAGTCGGCGAGCCGCGATAGCTGTACTAATACCACGGCAGAAAATAACAATCGGGATAGGCACTTTTCTTGGCGGTTGGCCGCTTGGTTTCCTTAAAATCTAACGCAAATCAGAAGTTTATATTTGTTTTTGTAAATAGTAAATTACATCTTCTAAACGTCTATATACTTAAGGAAACACAGTTTCTTTATCAATAAAGGCTCAATATCATCAAGGTGGCAAATTTCAAAACTGATTTTGTGGCAAAAAACAATTGCAAGGTAATAATATTAATAAGCTTATATTATATATAAGTTAATTAACTTGTATTAAGAGAATAGCACGAAGAAGCATTAAATGTAATACTTTTTTGGTAATTTTGTTTTTTGACAGAACTTTTGTTATAGTTTCAGTAACGTTTTTCTAAATTTCAATAAATGTTAAAAAATAGGGTAGGCAAAGTTTTCTCATTTAAGCGATAGAACAAATAAATATTATTTTAAATGAAGTAATATACAGGGTGTTACAAATTCGAGGAACACCATTAGGATCTTGGAAACGGTAGGAGATACAGGGTGGGTTAAACTGGGGCGAAGTTGCGCATTTTATTGCCCAACAATAATTCGTTTTAAAGATTTAAAAATGTTCAGCCATTCCGGAATTATCTGTCAAAACCCGAAATTTTGCGAAAGAGTTTTTATTTTTGTTTTCGGTTAATTTAAAGACATATTTTAAAACTAACAACACATTAATATTGCCACTTTTTCTGTTCTATAAAATTATGTCACTAAATTTAAGATCCGACGTTTCGTCTTTGAGCCACCATCAACAAATTTGTTTTTTTTAATGGGCGGAATATTAACTTATATACTTAATACACTCATATTTTATTTTCAAATACATTTATGTGACTTTTCGAACCAAAAAACCACCATCCACAATTTTTTCATTAAAAATAAGGTTTTAAGCGATTTAAAAATTTCCGTTTGAAGGTAAGTATGCATCCATTTATTTCTATTTTTACTTATTATTATTTCTTCTAATAATTTATTTATTTATAATTTAACTAACAAGCCACAAGAATTAAGGTAATTAACATACATTTACTTATACGTAATAAAATAAAATTAAAATATGGGTGTATTAAGTTTAAAACCAAATATTCCGCCCATTTAAAAAACAAAGTTGATAATGGTGGTTCAAAAACGAAAGGTCGGATCTTAAATTTAATGACATTATTTTGTAGAACAGAAAAAGTGATAGTGTTTGTCTTCAGTTTTAAAATATCTCTTTAAATAAACCGAGAAAAAAAAACTCTTTCGCAAAATTTCGGTTTTTGCCGGATAATTCCGGAACATCTGCAAATTTTAAAACTGAATATTGTTAAGCATAAAAATGCGCAACATTGTCATAATTTAACCAACCCTGTATCTCTTTCCATTTCCGAGATCCTAATGGTGTTCCTCGAATTTGTAATAGCCTGTATATAAAAATTATATTTAAAAACGCCATAAAAACAGAACACGCCAGAAAAAGACGACCAATTACTTTTTATGTGCGCAATTTCGGAGTATCTTGGGTAATATCAGGCAAAGAGACTTGCGATTTTACAAAGTGTTGCAATTTTTTTGATAAAACAAAAGATGACACTAAAATATTTTTAAGGGCTTTATTCGTTTTTGGCATACGGGGAGATTTTTTTTCTATTTTTGGACCCCCTGGTATTTAAATTGTCTTTTAACTTACAGCAAAAGTAAAAACTGATATTAGAGGATACGTTTACGAAGAATCCAGGTGCGATATCAAAGAAACATATTATGATTTATCTTATGAAACACCCTCTATATTATTTATTTAATTATAGCAAATGATTTTTTTAAATATATAATACTGAAGAGTTATTCAATATTTTAAAACCCTTAATGATTATTTTTAATTTTAAAATTAAATTTTGCATAGTTGGCCATAATATAACATTCATAACCAAAGAATAAAGTTAGCCCTCAGGTCATAATTTGTTTATATTATACAGCAACATTCGAGTTTTAACTATTTTACTTCGCTCATCACTCATTGGTTTCTCAAGTTTCTTCCTAATAATGAATTAAAAACTTAATATTTTGGATCAGCGCCACTGTCTTTATACTCAAAACGGTCAAAAATCAATATGTATCCTAATTTTTACAAAAACATTCGATTTAAAACAAAATAGTAGAAAGCCATGTGTTAAACTGATGCCTCCAAAATTTAAACCTTTAAAAATATCTTCTTAACCAAGGAAAATATTAAAAAATAAAAAATATCGTTTCTATAAAACACGGAGGGAATATAAATAATGTATTTTTCAAAACACCTTCATCAACCCCTTAAGCTGCACCCCTAATCACTTAAAAATCCGAAATGGCAACACCCCTAAGTGACACCTCTCTGGAAAGTTTAGGAAAAATGTTTTTGGTTGTTCGTAAAAATTGACGAAAGTTGGAATGGTTAAAAAATCTGTAAATTATTAAGGTGACATGCATTAAAACATTTAACACAAAGGTTAAAAGTAAGGCCCTCCGCACATGGGTCGGTCAAACAGCGACAAGAACGCGATTTTTGCAGGTTTTGACAGCACGTAGGCATATAAATTATATTAGCGTGTTGTATTTTGTTTACAGCATGTAATTCCTATGATTGTGTCTGGTTTTTACACGGGAAAATTAGTGTTAGGTCAAGAAATTTTTGTACCAAAAATGGATTTGTTTAATTTCAGATTTGTGGAGGATAAAACACTACCTGTACTTTATAATTATACTACTATAATACATATAACACTTGAAAGATTATTTGCAAAAAAAAAACAAAGAAAAAGCTGGAAATAAAATAGCAAAATAGTCAACCTGTCAGGTAAAAAAATATTTTATTTTTGTCTGGTAAATAATGTTCGATAGGATTCAGGCTTTTGCGTACTTGTCTTAGAGGGATCTACTATAGCACTCTTTGACCCGGTGGGATAATTCAAAGGGGAAGTTTTTGCCCCGTCACGATTGATCGGGTTCGGGGAACTTCGACGCGCGAACTTAGGAGTTCATTGGCTGAGAATATAGTAAAAATTGACCATTAAACGACTGCGCATCTCTATATGGTTGTCGCCACTTTAAACACGAATATATGCGTACAAATTGTCGAAAGCTCGTCGAATCACGGTCTCGTCGCTGTTTCACCGACCCATGAGCCTAAAATTTAACTTTATTGTGCAAAAACGAGATTGGGCTAAACAATTTTTGATAAGTGAACAAATTTTATTCTTGCAGTTTTTTTTTATTCTGTACGTTTTTATAGCATCCTTATAGCAGAATTTTACTTAAGTTGAAGGTGTCTCAAGGTGCTAGTGCATTTAAAACCTTTTTTGGGTTAGGTATTCGATATTACCCAAATTTTTTACGACCAAATAAAAGTATTTTTATAAGCATTCCATAGGGATGCCACATAAGGGTGTTGCCAATCAAGATTTTTAAGTGGCTAGGGGTGCAGCTTAAGGGGTTGCTAAAGGCGTTTTGGATTATGCATCATTTGTTTTCGACAGAAACGGGATGATTTTTTTATATTTCTCTTGGTTTAAAAAATATAGCCATTGTAAGTTTTAAAAAACGCACCCCGTATGTATACATTTTTGGTGTAAAAATCAATGTTTACCTTATGTTTTCCTTTTTTATATTTCTAGAGTATTCTATACATTGCTTTAAAATTACAGAGGCACTAAATAATTGGATAACTGCTGATTCGGCCAAAAAGGAAATGATCACCCGGCTAAAACACATCATCCATCAAAACTAAACCTTTTATATTATTTTTCGTGCAGTAAAAGATCGTTTAACGGTGAAATTTCAAGTTACTTTTTCATAATAAAAGTAAAATTGTTTTTGTTAAAGATAATAAATAAAAAATATGAAACTTAAAAACATGCTTTGAGCGAAACACGTAAAATTAAACTTATAATATCTTTTAACTTTACCTATTAAAATATTTTTAGCAAATAATGAAATATTTAATAACCGATTCGCCTTAACGTTTTTTTGTGTGTATGTTACTCCGGCGTTTGTGGACTGATTTTAAAAAAATATTTTTTATTTGAAAAAGTATACTTTCGCGGTAGTGACATAAAAATCAAGTCAGGGTCGCGAGAGAAAAAGGTACTAGATTTTTTCTCTCTGCCGTACGTTGTTCGTGCGGCAACTGCCTCTAGGTAGGAAATATGCTCGATAATAAAAAGACGCATTCAGAATCGAGCAGACGCGACGGGATTTGAGTTTTTTATGGGACCCGTGCCAAGTGACACAAATTTATGAACAGCACAAAAAGTCATTACCTTCACATTTTACTTCGTCAAAACTTTCAGAAGAATAAGCAAAAATAGTATTCTATTCTTACGAAATAAAAAGTTGAAAAGCCAAAAGAAAAATTATCCACGTTAACAACACTTTTACAAGAACGTTAAATTTTTTATTTCTATGGCTGCATTCCACCCATACATTGCACCACTTTAGGTGCATTGGACCCTGTGCGTCCACGTACTCGTCGCCACTAAAACCTTGGGGCAAAATTAAGCTTTTTACCAAACTAAAAGATGTACTGGTAGTGTTTTTAGACTACAGTAAAAACCAAAAGCACGTGTAACTTGATTGGTTTAAAGCGCTGCAGACGGTTATTCAAAACTGTCACATTGGAGGGTCATGGTTAGTTCTGGTTAGTTAAATATATATTTTTTTAAATTTGCTTTAAACCCATTGAATTACACGTGCTTTTTAGTGAAGTCTGTGTTTTCTGGACAATTCGACGCAGACAAGTGGTCGCGCGACAAATCGACGCGGCGCGGCAAATATTGCGCGACGGCAATTGGTCGCAAAAATTAACAAATGACAATGGACAAACCACGAAGGTTAAAAGCCTAAATGCTAACGTACCGTGGGTGTCTTAGGCAAGGTAAGAGGGAGTTTGTTGACACAAGACTTAAAGATTTGGGGGGTAGGGGAAGGAAAGACCTTCGCGGGCAACAGGTTCCACATTCTAGAAACTCTAGGGATAAAAGAACGAACAAAGTGAGAAGTTCGGGGCCTGTCCAGTTGGACCGTATAGGGATGCATACGCGCGGCACCACACAAGTTTCTCTGTTAAAGCCGTGAGTGGAGGAACCATATTGGACAATTCCTCAGAGCAGAAGCCATGGAAGTACCTATAAAAAGCGATAAATCCCCCACAGCCCGACGGGCAAAAGAGGGAAGCCTTTCTGTAAGTAAAGGATCATTAATGAGACAAATAGCTCTTCTTTGAAAGGAATGCTTAGGGTTGTGGGGGACGGCATGCCACAGATATGAGAACAATATTCCAAGGAAGGTCGGATTTGGGACACATATAAAGTGTAAAAATTAGAAGGAGAAAAATACTTCTTGGCTCGAAAGAGAAATCCAAGCTTTTTGAAGCTGCCATGGCTATAACAATGTGTTTATGCCAGTTAAGGTTACTTTCAAATGTGACGCCCACAAGATTAAAGGTGTCTTTGCTCTGTTATTTGTATTGTTATTTGCTTGTAATTTAAAAAGAATATAATAGTCTTTTTATTTTTTATCCGAAATCGGTGCTAAACTACTAAATGTTATTAGCCAAATAAACAAAATCCTTTGTTTACTTGAATGCCATAATATGGAATATACCGACTTTTATTTATATTTTTTTTACTTTTTAGTAAGTTTTATCATTCTTTTGAAGTCGGTTTAATTTAAAAAAAAAATGTCTATTTTAATTATTTTTGAACGGAAGCGGCACTATTTAGGCCCCACTAAATTTATTTTATATATATTTAAACAAGTTTTTTAAAGTAATCATTTTATTAACAATAAAAACCTATTTTACATAAAAATACAAAAAAACAATGTATATCACCTAAAATCTAAAGGTGTGTCTAGATACTAAAAGTAAGGAAACAAATAAGTAAGCCGCACCACTTGTCTGGTAGACTAGACATTAGTTGATGTGTGGGTCTATTTTCCAAGCTCAAACGCAGAGGTTGCACTTGACTTTATACAGTGCGCTACGTAAGTTGGTGCCATATGTATACACACTGTATGTTAGTTCGGGGAGTAGACCCGCTGGCCTATATGTGCTTAAGTATAGAATAAGCCTAATGGAATGTTTGTATGGACGGACTTCTATTCTATAAATATTGTATTGCTTGCTTAAAAATATGCTTATGGCTGCCTACATAATAAGTATTATATTTTAACCATGAATTTCCACTATTTTGTCCGTATTTTTAAAAAACCCCAAAACTTTCATTTTATACAGGGTGTTTGCTAACTACGGCATGAAACTTCAAAGGGTGAGTTCTTTATTTTATAAATTTTGTGAAAACATTACAAATTTCTATCAACATATGTCCGAAGTTGCTTTGTTCCCGATATACAGGGCATTAAAGTTTTTTTTAAAGGGTCGGTGTTATATAAATTTTTTAAAATACCCCTAATTCGATTTAAATTTAATACACTTGTTTAATGTAAAAAGGCGCTTTCCTGAGCCAGTAATGAAATTGACTTCATGACAAGAACATTTTTAAAACCTTTTAGGGGTTCCTTTACGAGTCTACCACGAATATCCATACCGCCATATATGTATGGAAGCGGCGCTTAAGCCCAGCCTGTCAACGTTAAACGTTTTAAATGTCGAACTGGGCGAATGCGTCACTTTTTTGTCGGTGTGGTATCGGACTAGGCGGGTTACGTGACTGTAACCCTTACTATTTTTGGAAAAATGTTTTAAAATTGCATGTAAAACATTGTGAGAAACTTGTACGACAAAAAAGTGGCGCGTTTACCCAATCCGACACACGAAACATTTATTATTGATAGGCTGGGTTAAAGCGCCGCTTCCATATATGGTGGTATAAATTCTCGTGGTAGACTCGTCAAAAGGAACCCCCAAAGAGGTTTTAAGGGGGAGAGGAATATTACATATGAGATGCGCGGTTGCAAATAGCCGAAAAATGCGTTCAAAAAGTATGAGCAACAGACCCGAACGGCGATTTGAGTCATGCGCAAATAAGGCTTCGTGGTGGTCACGTTTATCGTACATTCGGAAAATTAGCATGTTTTGATGAATACGCTGCCCAAAAGACCCCTTATTTTAAAAAAGTTACCTACATTATTGAATTGTATTGCCAAAAGCGTTAGATGGCGCAACATTTATTAAAAATATTTCGTATAATTACCAAGTTTTGGCGAATGCGGGTGGCAAATGGTCTCTTTTTTAAAAAAGTTACCTACATTGTAGTAGTATTATTAACTTGTTTTGTCGAATACGCTAAATGGCGAACCTTTACATTAAAATCGATATTAAAAATACCATGCGCGAATGCTATTTTGTGCCCTGTTAACAAAACGGCTTTGGCTTTCTCCTCACCTCTGATTTCTATGGAACCCCCTAAAAAGGTTTTTAAAGTGGATTTATCAGTCAAGTCCATTTCATACTGGTCCAGGGACTAAGTATTTGTTTTTTTATGAAAACACACATTAAAATTACATTTAGAAACAAAACTGTTTAAAATAAAGGTTTTCATCAGCTTGTACATGAAGAAGCAGCTGCTAGCCCAAAACTAGTTTATGGTTATTAGGTCCAATAGAGTCTTAGACAATATTATTGAGAAAAAATTACGACAGTGACTTTTTGTGTGGTTTCTATATTTTTTGAGTCTTGTCGTTGTTTTCGGCTTCATTTTAAAGAAAAAAATTGAAGCTACTTTGGGTCATTCTAGAAATTATCCCTTAAAAACCTAAAATTAAATTCAAAAATTAAAAAGGAATTTTCACCTTAATAAGTAAGTAATTTTTATATATTTTAAGGGCGAAATAATATTTTTTATTTTTAGTTTTTATATTATATTGTCTATAAATAACTTTTAGAATTTTAATTTGGTTAGGCCTTAAACATCACTTTGTTACTTTAAAAAACTGTAATAAATTTTAATTAAATTGGTTTAGAGTTACTTCAGATGTTTATAAAAACTTTAACGCCCTATATTTTAGAAATAAATAAATTCCTGAAATATGTTATAAAAACCTTTTTTTTTAAATAAAAGAAATCTCCCTTAAAAGTTTCATACCGTAGTTAGGAATCAACGAGTGTCTAAGATTTGAGGTTGCTTTCGGGACTTTTATTATTAATATTTAATAAACCCTGTAAAATAAATGTTTGTAACCCAAAGCTGCACGTATTTTTAAACATATATAGGCAGCCATATAAAAAAACAATAGAAAACTTAATAAATAATAAATATAATATGGAATGTACACCTAATTACGACTTAATGATAGTAAATTAACTGGGCATAACAACAAAAAAATAAACATGCAAAGGTATATTCCTATTTAAACCTATTCCAATTTATTTCATTTTATATTTGTTCTAACATATCAATTTAGTTTTTAAATGTAATATGAAATAAATATAAATAATTAATAATTAGAACAACTTAACTAATTGCCTAAGTTTAGTCAGCATGCTAAAAGTTTCTCTAATCAAACAAAATTATTATTTAAAAATATTGAATTGCAATATGTACCAATAGCACATGACGTTTATACAGGGTGAGTCAGAAGTCTGAAAAAGCTTATTTACTTATTATCCATTAAATATTTTAAATTCCTATTGTTGTAGGTACAGGGTGATCAAACTTAAGTCGGCACTATTGCTAACTTCGTTATTATTGGAGATACGAAATCAGTTAAATAAGTGAAATTGTAGTATTTTTCCCTGATGAACGTGCTGCTAACACAAACATAATAATTGAACATCAAGTTTTCCATTTATTGCAAAAATATATACATTTTTTTAAATGGAACACAGTGTATTATGTATTATGTCATATATTATATTATGAATTATATCACCATTCGAAAGACCTATTAAAAAGCTTTAAAAAAGTCCGCATGAGATATATTCAATTTTTAATATTTTCGAAAATGTGTTTCATTTAAAAAAAATACATTTTTTTGCAATAAATCGAAAACTCAATGTTCAATTGTTTTTTTGTTGGCAACACGTTAATCAGCGGAAAAAATACTACAACTTCACTACTTTAACCGACTTCGTATCTACAATTAATAAAGAAGTTAGCAATAGTACCGACTTAAGTTTGATCACCTTGTATATACTTTACATTGTAAAATATATTGATATATACAGGGTTGCTCACAATAGCGTAACGGGATAAAGTTATGTTGTTTAAATGGATTACCTTGTATTTTATATTTTAGTTACATTTTTGGTTATAAGTACCCTATATAAATTTAAATCTTTAAAATTAGGATATTTCGAAAAAAGTTATTCCCCATAAAAACTGTTGCTTTGTCTAATATGCTAAAAGCTATAATAAAAATTTCTCTTTGATATACAAGGTGCTTCAAAAATAGTAAATTGGCATTTTTATATAGATTAAATATATTAAATAGATTTTTTGAAGAGCTTTAAGAAAATACCACATTTAACAGGTCTATCTCTTATGGTTTTGAAAATATGACTATCCAAATCTAAAAAGTATATTAAATTTTCATTATCTCTACAGCTCCAAGCTCTAAGCACTAAGTTTAGTGTCGAAGATAAAATAGACATTATAATATCTACTATTTGTTAGATTTGAATGGCGATATTTCCAAAACTATAAGAAATAGACGTTTCAAATATGGTATTTTCTTAAAGCTGTTTAAAATATCTATTTAATGGTGATAATAATATACAGGGTGTTCCATTTGAAAAATGCCCCTTTACTATTAAATTCCTAAACTATTAAAAATTGGATATAACACATAAGAAACTTTTTTAATTGTCTTTGATAGATCTTTTGAATAATCATATAGTATACAGGGTTTTTCATTTTTAAAAAGTATATTTTTGGCAATAAATCGAAAACCCGATCTTCAATTTTTTTGTTGGCAGCACATTAATAAGCCGAAAAAATGCTACTACTTTGCTATTTAACCGACTTTGTATCTCCAATAATAAAGAAGTTAGCAATAGTGCCGACTTAAAAATAATTACCCTGTATACCTACAAAAAATTAATTTAAAAAGTTTTATGTATACCGAGTAAATGACTTCAAACTTCTAACTCTCCCTGTATTTTGCTAGGTGAATATTCTATAAATTAATTTAATTTGACACGTTTTGCATAAAAGTAACTTCTTTTGTTAATTTGTATTGTTATTAAGCCCAATTAACATTCGTTAATAGAGTATTAAAAACATACGTTTAAAAATAATAAAGCCAATATACCATTTTAAATATGTACATATTAAGTACGTTTTGCCGCCAAGGTATAACATTAAGTACGATACTATTAGAAATTAATTAAAGGTGCTTTTTTAGGTTATAACATGTGAGAATAATAATGTATAGGAAACAGATCACGTCTGAATACAGTAAGAATCTAAAGTCAGTCCGTACCCGTCTAAAATCTGAACCGTTCATTATATTTTGATGAAATTTGTTTTGCATTTTATACTTTAAATGTGACAGCTAAATGCCATATTGAAAAAAAATAAAAGGAAGGGGGTCTTGTAAAACATTATTTAAAAATTACCTAATTTGGATGACAATATTTCCAAAACTAGTAAAGTTAGATATAAATAATGTGGTATTTGCTTTAAGATTTTTTTAATACTGGTGATAATATAAAAGACATGATAAAAAGATTTTTTAAAATAAATCCCTACATATATACATATCATACATTAAATATCCTGAAAAGAGCTTTTAGAAAATACCATCGTTTTGTCGTAGGTGAAGGTATTCACTTCATATTCTAGGGTTATACAGTACTTGTCGGGAGTGTTGGGAGCTTTAAAATAAACTGACACAAGACCTCCCCTTTCATTTAATTTTTCTCCCAACATAACTTCCAGGTGTCACGTTGACATATAAAGTTATCATTGATATGTCAAAAAATGAAGACCTTGCTCATGTACTGTTTTTGAATGTACCGAACGGTTCAGATTTTAGAAGGGAGGCGGTCTTTAGGTCCTCACTGTATAAAAGTTTTACAGTATAATTTTAAAAGTAATCTTAAAAATTAAAACATTGATAATTATTGGTTCCTCTTTTGTTCACAATAATGCAAAATGGTTTTAAGAGGACTACAGATGTTTCTCTCAAAATATACCACCTTAAAGTCATTAGGTGGTAGTTAGGGGTCATCCATATATTACGTTACACGGTAATGAGGGGTGGGGGGAGGAAGGATACCATAACTATATGCAGAGTGTGACCAGGGGCAGGAGGGATCAAAAGTTTTGTGACGTCAGATGGTAAAATTTAAAATATCAAATCTTAAGATTTATATGTAAACGAAAAACTTTAAAATTTGATTTATACATATTTTTTAATAGTATAGCACTCTCGCTGTGAGAATATATTTTACACAATAACGTTTTACTTCTAGAGCGGCCTTGTAATGCAACTAAGACACTAAAATTGGTGGGATCTTTAAATGGTAAGGGTTAGTCATATGCATATATTTAAAAAATGTATGACAAAACGAGGGGAGGGGTGTAAAACTTCTAAATTTTGTGTGACGTAATTTATAGATGGCTTCTTACTAGATATTAAAAATAATTACCCTGATTACTAGTACATTGTGCTTTTATATTAACTAATCCTTAGCTAATAATTAATAGGGATTTAGTATTAAATACATGCATATCTTCCCCAATGCATGTATATATTTATTACGTTAACTGCTTTGTGCATCAAAGTTTTCTTGAAAATTGATTTTAAAATAACAGTGTTGTACTATTTAGCTTTAATAAGCTTTTAGTTATTTATATAGGAAAACTTACTTTGTATAAAGTTAGTTGATTAATAAATTAATACTAATTTTATTTTAAATAACACAAACTTTTAAGTACGTTAACTATTTTTTAAAACTTTTTGTCATAAAAACGCCTATTCTTTTAATGGTAAGTAGTTGCCGTAAATTATTTTTTAAAAATTATTAAGAAAGTGACATTTTTGTCAGAATCGACAGTATCACAGGTACTTGCAATCATCTTTTATTAATAAATTTAGTTAATAAATGGTTAAAATCAAAATTACCAATAAAATGCAGTCTTAAATTATTAGATAGGATTAATAAAAATAATATTTATTTTTAAAGAATAAGTATATCAAAAGTTATGTCGCTAAAATTACTTGAATACTTGATATATTTTTTATGTAAATTTAAACATAATTACCATTTTGTAATTACAAGTATTTAAAATTCTCATGTTAAAAAAAAATTGCAATATTTTTAGCGATTATGTATTGCCTACAAAATTAATCATCATCTAGCCACTGCGAGATCGTTTGTTATAACTTTAAACAAAGATATAAAATTACTTCTAGAAAGTTTTTGTCAAACATTCAGCCAACAATTCAAATTGATCATTTGAAATCCCGTTACACATAGACGTGAGAGGGTCCACGGCATTAGGCCGCACGTGAAGCAGACCTAATTTTTTTATCACAGAGAAAAAGGATCTCAGAACTAAAATGCATGCGTACCAGTTTTTGAGCGTTGTTGTTGTTGTCACCGGGGCTCTCACCTAATTAAAAAATTAAAAAAACATGCGATTTCAGTTTATTCTCTCGTAAACTAAAGGTTAAAGGTGAATTGGTAAGCATGTATTTTTGAACTAAGAAACATTGAAGATTTTTAATTTTCTTCTGAATTACTACACAACTACATTCAATAAAAAGGTATTAAAAAAAAGGAAATTAATATCTGGCTTCCTAGCTTATCGATTTTAAAATTTGTATTCAAGATTTTCAGATTATTTAAACTCTTTCTCAGCTGCACTTATAAATAATTCGATATTGTTCCATACCGGCCACATCTTTTCTATAAACACAAAACGACTACTCTGCATGCCTCCAACAATAACCACGCGCTGCGTATCATGGCGAAAAGCTCATTTAGTAGTTAAGCCCTTACGTGAAGCGTTCCTACGTCAGCTGTGCGGGCCACGCGCGCGTGATTTCGAACCTTCGCGTAGAAAGCGAAAAACGGCGATGCAAAGCATACCATCTGAAAGGTTACATTCAGGGCCGTTCCTTGAGAGATGACTTGAATCAGAGGCAAAAAAATATTGAAATTCGCCCTTAACACAAAGTTTTGGTAAATTTACCATATAAAACCTAGTTTTCAACTGTTTAATATCCAATTTAGATTTTATTACAACAGTATGTCTCAATAGTTGTATTTTCAGGCTAAATTTAAATAACTTTTTCTGCCATGGTACATTCATAACACAGTGAGCAAACTTGTGTTTTTATAAAATATAAAATACCAATTAATATTAGAGTGTGTAAACTTGGAAACAAACCCACTTATGACACATCCGATGAGTTGTTTTCTGGAAATTAATGCAATGTTTGATTCTTTATCATATAAACTTTTCTATAGCTTTGATGCCCAAAATCAACAAAAAAATTATACAGAGACCAAGTCAGACTTGCACACTTTTTAACTAATAATAACATTTTATCTGTTGCGTCTATCTTGTTTTATTTTTAAAGGGCTAATCGTTAGATATGTTTCTTGGTTTTGCTAATTTTGGGTAAAATAGATTTAAACAGGACTGGACCCGCACGAGACTTTTTCAAAATGTGTATTTAACGTCGTTGCAAAGAAATTTGAGTTTTAGCTACAATTCTTAAGCTAATACGTGAAATTTTTGTTGACGAACTATGGGAAATAATTCGGTAAAGCGAATCTGTCAACAATTTGGAATTTGAAAGTATAATTATTTTTTTGATTAATAATGCTGTCCATAAAGCATGCATTTCTCGATTTTAAAAAAGAACTTAAACGTCCTTTAAAAATTAAAAATGTAAGTTTACCGTGGATTTACACTAAGGTTCAATGCTGACACAACTTAACAGTAAATTAATTAAGTTAAACATTTGCCTTTTATCTTTGGACAATCCGCAAAGGCTAAAAGCCTAAATACTAACGTACCGTGGGTGTCTTAATTGTAGATAAAAAATTTTTTTGCAATGATATTTATTGCACCATTTTGGAAAAAGTCCCGTAAGTCCAGTGCTATCTACCTATTAGCCCCTAAAAATGAAAAAAAAGGGCACAACAGATAAAAAGTTATTATTAGTTAGAAGTGTGCAAGTTTAATTTGGCCTACTTTGTCAACGAAATAACAAGAAAAAACTTAGGGATATATGAATGATACTTACGTTACAAAAGTAAACGCAAAATAAAAAGCAAATGAAAAAAAAAAGAATGTAGATATTAAATACCTAAATAAATAAAAGTGTACGTTTACTAAAATTAAACTTTTCTGGTCTTTATGTTCACAAAGTCTTCAAACAAATATGTTATATCTAGGCAATCACACATTTCATTTTCTATAGAAATTAGCGCCAAAATAATCTTTCCTGGCTCATTGTTGTTCTTAAATAGTTTCTTATCAGTTTTGATTCCGAATTTTTTGATAAAATAAAAATATGTTTAAAATAAAAATAACGATTTTGAGGCTAAGTTGATTGGATATAATTTTTAATAATTTTATTTCTATAAAATTTCTGCCCCAGCAGCATTGCGCCCTGGCGCCTTGCACCACTTGCGCCACCTGTCAGGCACGGCCCTGGTTACATAACTTTTAAGCAAAGCTATTGTCAGACTCATATAAAACGGTATTACTGCTAAAATTTTGTCACATACCAGAAATAAAACAAATAAAAACCTTGTTTCAGTATATAAAAACACCGACCCAAATATCTTTATTTATTTTCTTGACTCTCATATGCTGTTGTATAAAGCTTTATTTTAAATACAACATAATGTATCTTAAGTTATTATAGATCATGTACTCTTTTATGTTTAATTTTCACTTTGTCTCCATATAAAAAAAATGTTAAAAAATATGTTTAAAGTTATTTATGATATTACATTTTAGACGAGGGACTGGCATGATGAGCTTCCATACTCTCATTTTATAAAAATACGGTAACGCCTGCAGCCTTGTCACATCCGAGTTTGTAATGCGTTATTATAGCAACATCCATTAATTTTTTGTGCTTTATTCTATACCTGCTAAAAGTAGTTTAAACACAAAAAGTAGGTACTTGCTCTAATAGAATTATAAATATTTCTACGGTGATGTTTTAAATAACAACTACGTTAAACAAATGCTACAAATTTTGTAGGGTGATTCTTTATTCAAAATAAAGGGCCATTGGTTATAAATACATTGAGTCAAAAGTCAACTTTTAGGCTACGGCTACGATATCAAGCGTCGTCGGTGAGCGAAGAGCGTAAAGTGTAAGAGTACTGCCTTTGATGTTTATACAGGGTGATTCAAAAATCGATCACGAAACTTAAGGGGGTGATTCTACTTGACAAAATAAAAGTAGAGCTTCATATTATATATTTTTTTAAACATGTCATTCGTTTTCGAGTTACAAGCCGTTTAATTTTTATTTTGGTTTTTCGCCATATTGCATTTATTTTTTAACCAATCCAGTTGATATTTGGCATACAAATCGAGCTTTGCAGATTCTAAAATTTTAAGATAAAAGTACTTTTTTAAATACCGCCAGAGGGCACTTTACCTAAAACTTAAAATTTATTTACATCATAACTTTTTATTTTGACAGATATTGCAAAGCTGGGGCGCCATTTTATAGACAATCAGAAACTTAAAAAAAAGGTACTCTTTATTAATATCGATAAACCTCACCGTTTAGGCACCAATAGACATCAAAGTTTTCATCAATTTCAATCAACTTACCTACATACATACAGGGTGTCCAGTAACTCAACCGATAAACTTTACGGAGCGATTCTACAACAGAAAGCAAGAAAAAAACTTTATATAAACATATGTCCTAAACGTCTTAGTTTTTGAACTACGGTGTGGTAAATATTTATTTTATGTTATGTTTATATGAAGTTGTTTTTCTTATTTTTTGTTGTAGAATCGTTTGGTTAAGTTTGTCGGTTGAGTTACTGGACACCCTGTATGTATGTAGGGAATTTGATTGAAATTGATGAAAACTTTGATGTCTATTGGTGCCTAAACGGTGAGGTTTATCGACTTTGATGAAGAGTACCTTATTCTTTAAGTTTTTGATTGTCTATAAAATGGCGCCCCAGCTTTGCGATATCTGTCAAAATAAAAAGTTATGATGTAAATAAATTTTAAGTTTTAGCTAATGTGCCCTCTGGCGGTATTTAAAAAAATACTTTTGTCTTAAAATTTTAGAATCTGCAAAGGTCAATTTGTGTGCCAAATATCAAGTGAATTGGTTAAAAAATAAATGCAATATGGCGAAAAAACCAAAATAAAAATTGAACTTTGACAGCTTGTAACTCGAAAACAAAAGACATTTTGAAAAAAATTATATAAAGCTCTACTCTTATTTTGTCAAGTAGAATCCCTCTTAAGTTTCGTGATCGATTTTGAATCACCTTGTATTAGCATAAAAGAATTTGTAATTTTTAAATTAGTCGGCTGTAACATACGTGAGCAAAAAGCCCTGTTGCCGGCGCTTAAAATAAACACATATTATCAGCGAAACTATTCCAATGTATATAAACTGGTTTCAAAAGCTTTTACTACAAAATATCGTAGCCAGTACCGGCCACCAGTACAGAGATACGATACTCTCCGCTCGCTGCTATTGCTTGTTATCGTAGCCGAGGCCTCAGGAAGATATTGCGGTACAAGAATTGAATGTTTTTATTTTTATCCCACAATACTAGAGTAATGAAACTCTACAGAAATATATATATATATATTAATAAAATACCCGTTTTGAATATTTTTGCCTTTTTTTAATTATTGGACGAGATGAAAATAAACTACCCCGATCGTTCTTGCTTACTTTATTTAAGAAAACACGTAGGAAACGGCTTAAAAAATAAATTTTGATTGGTTTCTTAAGGATTATTTGTATTTTTTGTTATTAAACTTACCGACTTAAAATAAAGAAATAAAGTGTAAATCATAACATGTAGGGACGGAGAAATTAATTTAATAAAAAAATATTTATCTGCTGCCACCGCTGGCGGAGATAATATTTTTAAATAATTATATTTTAAAATTGGGACATAGCACTCACACAATATTTATAGATACCAGTGGCCTTAAAGGAAACACTTTGGTGAAGAAAATTTTAGTTTTAAAATGTGCGAGATAAAATCCAACCCCCAAAAAATCTAAGCTTTAAAAGCAATAACCCTTTTTGTAGTTTTTCTGTGAATTTATTTAAATTTTATTGACAAGTTTCAAATTTTGTCAAATTATCTCAATTTTTAGAACATGTGTAATCAGTTAATTTTTCTTACTCTACAATTGAGGGCCCTGGTTTCAAAGTGTATACTTTTTATTTATGTCGTTTGATTCAGCAGTAAAATAGATGTTCCAATAGTTTTATTTTTTATCACTGAATTTAAAAAATATTTTTTTAGGCCATAAATATATCAATACAGGGGCGTAGCTAGAATTTTGTTTGGGGGGAGGGGGTAGGCAGAAGAAAAGTATTTATTATTTATTATTATATTATTAAGGTGGTTCCTCGTTATTACCACTAAAAATCTAAACTAAGAAATGTAAATTTTTTCTATGTTGTTTAGGGATATGCAATAAAGAGTTTTTTTTTAACGTAGCAAGAAACAAGATTTTTTTATCAGGCCAGTTTAAATAAAATAATAAAAATAGAAGAAAGTAAGTGGCATATATTTGTTTACAAGGCGCTCAAGACGCCACTAGACTTTTAGAGAAAGAGAAATTCAATTGAGTTAGGGCTAAATTAGCCTAATACTACAACACTAATAAATTTTAATAAAAATGGCTAAATTATATTTAAGATTATAATATAAGTACGTTAAAAAAAACTTTAACATTCTGTATCTTGGAAACAATGCATTTTGGGCCTGTGTTCATATAAACTTTTTTGCATAAAATAAGGTCATTAATATGATTTTTTTACAGCAACTAAAGAGCACCCTGTATATTTTTAATGTATTTATCGTTGCGGAGTCCTTAAATCTACGTACAAATTTAACATCTACAAAACAGTTATAAATTTTGTTCACGGCTGCCGGTACCTGGCTACGCCCATGCATCCATAACATTTATTTATTCTCCCTAATTGGCGACCTATGACCCAATGTTTAAACAACAAACAATCCTTTATTTTAAGCTAAAACTCACCTTCTTAAGTTTTTCAAATTTCTTTGGACAAACACTGTACAACATTGCACTTTTCCCTATTGCTTAAGATTTTTAAGCGTATACTTGTAACTTATTTAAATAAAATTATGAAATTATCTTTATGTTTAGACTAGTTTAATAATCTCCAAAAAAACTTTGTTTTATAAAAATTACAATATATATACAATTCATTCCAGACTATTTTTATAAATAGCGCCAATCCAAAATTAACATAAAATACAATTGTGTATACAAAAGGGGTGTTTGTGTACTGCGGTGCCCAAACTACTATGGTAGGTTCGTCATGTTAAACTAAGAGAAAAGTTTACAAAAACAAGGGTTCGCAAAGTCTTCGTTGTCTTCATTCTTAAGGACAGAGTGTAAAACTTTTTAAAAATTTTGAAAACAACTATTTTAAAAATTTGTCCAGATAAATATGACATAACTTAGAATTTATTATTGTTTTAAAATTACCAAAAGAAAAGGACCAAATATAATTTTTATAACTTTTTTTTTTGTAAAGTATAGGAATCTGCAACGGAAATAAAAAAACCGTAGTTGTATGTGTTAAATCTAAATAACATTAAAAAACTTAACTAAAAATAACAAGAACCTACAAGAAGGCTATGAAAAACAATAGTAGCCATGTTTCCGTGACCCTCCCCACCCTTTGGCGTCGCCAGTGCATAAGAGAAGAGGACCATATCAGTTTGGCATCACAGTTCATAAACATCTTGTATAGGAACCCTTTAACATACTGTTAAATCAATAACGATTAATATTTTTTTCTCAAAAGTTTTGGATTTTAAGACAAATTCGCCATAATTATAAGCTCAATTACCAGAATATAGTCTATGGCTAAATTCAACCAATTTAAAAATAGTCTCATTTAAAAATTGACAATGCAAGGACTAGACAAAAAATTTATAACAATAATTAATAATTTAGGAGGAGAAGTTACTTTGGAGTAAATAGAAGGTAAAAATTTGTGTACTGTTACTTAAAAGGTTGAATTTTGGAAAAAGCATAAATATATGATGTAGAATAACAAAATAAATATGCTTGCAAAATGTGTAAATTTTTTGTCAAGGTCAAAATTGTCTTAGTGAATATCTTGTCAGCTCACTTTATATAAACGATTGTTTTATTAAAGTTTAGTAACTAAATTTTGTTAAAACTTTTTCATACACCTATTTGTTATTATTTATGACTTCGGCGTCATAAGTAAAATCTTACTTGTGTTTTGGATTTAGTTATTTATTTCGTTGCATACATTGGATTTTCTCTCTTTCTAAGATACTAGTTAGTTTTTATTTATTCTTAATACAAATAACTTTTTTGTTTTTTATTGTTGCAAAAAAACTGTGATGTTTTTAAAAGTTAGTATCATTATAAAAATTGCCTATTTTTAAAGCCAGCCCCATTATTTCTGTGTTCTTAATTATTGTTGTATAAACTAAATTGCAAATGCATAGCTAATGCTGTGAGTGGCATTTAAACATATTTAAATATTAAATTTGTATCGTTAAAGGTAGAATTATGTCAGGGTTCATTATCAACCAGAATATCTAATAATTTTAAAGAGAATTAGGTATCTCTATAAATAAATAATGTATGTACATTCATGCCACGTATTAAAAGATGTCTGCAGGTCACTTTGTTCCTGCATTACCATTTGTTTTTAAAATATTATAATTTTGTACTTTTAGTAAGTTGAGTTATTTAAATTTACAATATTTTACCTTGCATCATTAGAAATGATTTTTAACTTTTGTTTTTTTACCATATATAAATTTAATTTTTAATATCGACCACTGACAGATTTTGACATAGCTGGATTATCATATGCGTAATCCAGAGCGCTATCTTCAGCAGGTCTCCTATCTCCTATTGAAGTGGTGACAGTAACTGGACTGTGATCAGAGTTAATGGTAGGAGACGGCATTTCTAGTCGTAGATCCCTTTTCTTGTTATTTTGATTTCTTGACGGAGTTGTGCTTGGATTGTTATCATTTCTCTAAAATGAAAAAAATATATATTTAAAAGAATTTTAAATAAGAAACACATTTTCTTAAGTTCTTATTAATAAATAAATACAATTTAACTTTACGTTAAGTAAATTACAGGAGATGATTTTTACAAATTTTATATTGTGTGTGCGAAAAGATCAACTTGTAAATAATAGGGCTGATCAAATAAACCAAAATAAAGTTTATACTTTATACAAAAACATAAGAAGTTTTATCGTGCTTTTTAGGGAGTTATTGACCTTCGAACTTAGAATAAAAAATATATATATTTACTTATAACGGCTAACGCAGTACCAGAATATTTGGACAACTTAATAAACTTAAACTTACGTCTCTTTTCGTAGATAAATTATTCAGTAAGTCGAAATTATAGAAGGTAAGACGATTTTTTTATTCAAAACTTAAATTTTTAAAAAAGGTGACAATTTAACATTTTGCTTTCCCGTTTGGTTTCCTATTTTTTTATACCTAAATGGTTTACCCAATTTTGATTGATATCTTGTACCGTTCTACATACATAAAAACTAAAAATTTAACAAGTATTTTTATTCTTTAATGGAAAAATAATTACTATTACATCTCAAACAAAAAATATTTAAACTAAGACTATTAAAAACAGTGTTTATGGACACCTTTATCGTTACACATAAACACTATTTTTAATAAATTTATTATTTTTTTCCTAACTTTCTGAATTTTTTTTTTTAATACGAAATAGTTGATATGTATGTGTTTTAAATTCGATGTTATGAAAAATAGTACGATTTCGATTAAAACAGCGTATACCTATGCTTACATTAAACAAGAAATATCTTGTCCTACCCTGTATAATTTCGATTTAGTGAAGAGCCGTTTACCTAGGTATAGAAGCATGTATCGGTTAATTTAGTTGTCAAGCAATACTGATAACTTGGCAAATTTTTAAAAATTTAGTAATATTATTTTGGTTCACTCTTCAGTAATATTATTTACGACAGACTGTTCCGACACCCTGTATATTAATAAGAAACAAGTTGTAATTTACTTATTTCGTAAATTTAAATTTTAATACACGAAACAACTATTAATTTTAGCTTTTAATATGGCATGTGGGCTAACCTTTAAACGTCTATACATGGTGTAACATTATTAAGAACCCCAAAAATACATAAGCATTCAAATTCTTTCCAATTTTTCGAAACTCCGCATTTATATGCGGTCCATGGCTACTATTTTTTTTTATATTTGTAATTAATAATTAGGTTTAAAAATTCTTTGTTTGGTTAAAGATTTTATTAAGTTTTTTTTTTAATAAAAATCCTTGTAATTTAAATTATACAACTGAAGTCAAGAAAGATTTGTTAAGAGTAACAAATAATATGTACAAACATTTTATCACATTATCGCAGAATTTAAAGATCAAAGAGGCACGAAAAAAATATCTATTTTTAGCAACATTATATAGGGGAGGTTCGGATAACGTCGTACACCGTAATATCTTCTTAACGCAACCTCTAATCGGTCCGATATGTATCACTCAATACAAACAATAAAGCTAAATTCCTAACTTGGCCGATTTGCACTCTACAAAACGGCTTTAAATCTTTCAGTGGTCAAAAAATATTTGAATGCAGGTTGATGTATTTTTTCTTTGGTGAAAATTCATCAAACTATATATCTGCCATTTAGCTGTATAGAAATTTAAAATTTTGTTAAAAATGACAATAATGTAATTTATTTTTAATATTTTTATAAAAAATATGATAAAAATATTTGTTTTTATGTTGGGTTTTACCTTTTAGTCTTATGCCATAATTTTACTATTTATAAGAATATGAATGTCTGGGACTTATAATAAAAATTAAATATCAAGGCAAGTGGTTAAGTTTATTTAAAAATATGTTAGAGTAAAGAATATTTTAATTGGTATGCGGCCTTGTCACCCTGGGTGGGCGGCGTTATCTAACCTATCGGGCATCTCCGCCTATTGGTAGGGTCCTAAAAACGTTAAGTTTTTTTATTAAAAACGCTTACTTATCCAAAAATTAAGCATACCCTAAAATAAACAATAGATTTGAGCTATTAACGCCGTTTTTAATAAAGACCTATTTGTTACTGTTCCCAAACCTCCATTACTACGTTTAATTCAAGTAACTATCTTAATTTTTATAATATGTTTGGTATACCTGGGATCTTACCAATTATGTTATTACCTACTTTTTACAAAATTTGCTTCTTATAACATCCATGGTAATGTTTTTCTTTACTTTCCATCTATAAAGTTGAAAACATAACACAGAAGCCAGAACTATCAGCATAAAAATAACTAATGTCAAAGTTATTGTCAGCATCCGAGACAATCTTTGAACTGTACCTAAAAATAAAAATGTATGTTCACATATATTTCCTAAACAGTAATAATACCAGTATAAAGCGTAATAATTGAAAGGATTACTCTGTTTATAAAAAATATGCAAATACAGGGTACCAAGACGTATTTTTAATTGAGTTCAAAATGAGGAGGTTCTCAATTCCCCTGTATGTTTTTTGTGTATGTTACGCGATTTCTTCGGCGTTGGTGAACGGATTTTGGTCCGTATTAACTGTTTGAGGCGCCCTAGGCTAGAATTCCCGGAGCGCCTATTTTCCACCACAAAATTTTTGAAGACCAAAAAAAAACACCTTATCTCCACTCAACCTAAACTTTTTTAAAAACTCCCCTGTCTATCGCCTACTACTCCCCTGTCTGGCGCTTATTTTTCATGGCGCCCTAGGCTGTAGCCTAGTCAGCCTAATGGATAATACGGCCCTGACTAGACCTATTTTTCTGTCTGCCGGACGTTGTTCTTGCGGCGAAGCTGCCTCAAGATAGGTTTATGATAAGATAATAAAGGATAAAGTCGGGTAAAAAGAAGAGATCAGGGACGCATTTAGAATTGAAAACTTTGGGGTAAAATTTACCCTTTTCACCGAACTAAAAAAGTTCTAGTATTGTTTTTTAGTGTATGTTTGCCGATGTGATGTATATAGTAACAATAATAAACCAAAAGTAACAATAATAAACCAAAAAGCGAAATAGAACCATTAAAAAAGAATTAAACCGACTTCAAAAGAAAAAATATTTACTAAAACAAAAAAATATTTTTTAAAAATAAAGAAAAAGTCGAGTAATAACATAATATTATGTGCTCAACTACTCAATGGTAATAACTAAATAAACAAAATCTTTTTAGACTTTAATACCATATGGTATTTAATCGACTTTTTTATTATTTTTATTTTTAACTTTTTATTGGATTTTTAGGCCTCGGGCACGATAACCAGCGTCAGCGTCGAGCGGCTGATTTAAATAAACAATTTTTTTATTCTTGCATGAAGATCAAAGACCGCGCGCTTACATTTACCGCTTAACGCTGGCCGCTGACGCTTAGTATCGTGGCCGAGGACTTTTACTATTTTTTTTGAGTTCGGTTTAATTCTTTTAAAATTGTTTATTGGTAACATATTCATTATTAATAGAGATTTTTGTATACAGGCAGTTACAAATTCGGATCCACCATTAGGACTTCGAAAAGGATAGAAGATACAGGTTTGGTTAAATTATAACAAAGTTGCGTATTTTAAAGCTTTTCAATATCCCTTTTAAAATTAAAAATGTATAGCCGTTAGAGAATTTTTCGAAAAAAAAACACATTTTTACGAAACAGCTTTTATATTTTTTAAGTTTATTTTAAAGACATTTTAAAATTATTGTCACATTTTCATTGGCACCCTTTTTCTCTGACGTTATTACGTTATTAAATTTTATGTCCGACGCACCATGGGATGTTTAGAAAATTTTGAACAAAATTTGATATCCTAGAAAGGATAACTTGTATATATTCGATTTTGGCACGAAAATGTAGTTTAAGAAAAATAGTCTCCAAAAAAGTGGACTGTGGTTATATCTTATTAAAATCTAAAATTTGTTTGGTAAAAATCAATTAATAACAATTATGGTCAAGAATCTCGGAAATAATAATTTTAATCGTGATGAAAAAGAAAAAAACGTCCCTTTTATGTGTGCCCCGGGAGTCACATTTAAGGGGCGGCAAACTGAAGCATGGCAGATAAGTACAGGGTATTCCATTTAAGAGGAAAATGGCATATTTTTTGACTTATTCCGTATTTTTAAGGAATTAGGGATAGCCAATCAATTTATTTTAGCTTGAGGAATTTAAAAATCGTAACATGAAAACAAATAAATAAAAAACAAAACACTTACGCCATAAATGTTGCGTTTTTTTAAGGGGACACACTATTTATTATTTTATTTTTAAATTCTATGATCAATTCTAAGTGTTTTCTAATAAGGATACTATAAGTTTATCTTCAACTGTTTTTGAGTTATTGGAGCTTAAAATGTGCATTTTTGGCTTATATTATGTATTTAATTAAACATTTTAATATTAAATAAAGGTAATGTATAGGTGATCACCTAATATTGCAAAGTCCTTAAAATATTTACCTATTGGTAAATTTTATATTAGTTTTTATAATTATTTATTTTTTAGATGAAAAACTACAGATATGTAATGTGTAGTAATTCGAACTGTCAGGTAAGCATATAGAAGATTGTAAAAACTAAAATAGTATGGATGTTTCCTATGACGCAGAGCTAAACTAAACAAATATCCTTTGAATGTGCTAGTAGTACGAGGTTTTGATAATCTTTGACGCAAATAATCTGGTAAAAGCAACAAGATAATTTCGTAAATATATAATTCTTATTTACGTCTATGGAACTCCAAGTGCAGAAATCGGTACTTGAGTTTTACCTTTCCGATAGTTTTACAACTAATCTTTTGCATTTTTAGGCGTCAAACCCCAAATGCAAACGCACCAACGTAGTTAAAAATCAATTTAAAGGGCTAAACATAAAATTAAGTATTAAATATACCCTTAACGTATATTTTAGAAAATTACAGCATTAAATAACAGTTAAGGTTGTCTAAAGGTTTTGTTTTTAATGCCTTAAAGAGATTATGCACTGAAATAGCCGTAGTTTGGTAAGAGAGCAAAAGCAAAAAGATCACCTGGCTTATGCCCTTGTTTATACTTACGTTTCTTTGATAATCTCCTTTTATGTTTTGAACGAATGAATTTAAAGAATTAATATTTTAGGCATGTATTTTAAATTAAATTTGACAAATGTAAATTGATTGATTGCTCCTGGGTAAACAAATAAAAGCAATTGTAGCCATCAATAACCCACATTGTAGCACATCATTTTAAAGCTTCTGACGTTTATAAAGTACTCGTGCACGGCAATATAAAGGTAACAATACTTTAACGTTTTTAAAATGGAAATGCTTTAATAATTCCCTGAATACCTGATTTACATGGCCATGTTTCCGAAACTAATAAAGTTAAATATAATAAATGTGGAATTTTCCTAGAGCTCTTTTGTGTTGTGGATGTTTTATTAAATAAAAATATATGCTTTGGGAGTGAATAAGTACAAGAGTAGGTAAACAAAAAGGTAAATGTAATTTAAAGAATATCGATAATTATAAAGAATATTTCCGAAAAAATTACACGGAAAGAGCTTGGAATTAAGTAGCACAAGAAGTCAACTTGTCTGGTAAAAAAATATATTTTATTTTGGTCTGTAAGATAATGTTTTAGAGGATTTAAGCTTTGCGTACTTGTCTTAGAGGGCTCTATTATGGCAATCGGTGGAATAATCCAAAAGGGTAGTTTTTGCCCCGTCGCGGTCCGGTTCGCGGAACATTGACGCTCTCTGATCGACATATGATTTCATTGGCTGAGAATATAGTAAAAATTGAACATTAATTGTATGCTCGGCTCTGTACGGTTGTCGCCACTTTAAACATGAATATATCCGTACATACTTTTGAAATCGTCAAATCTTGGTCTTGTCGCTATTTTACCGACCCATCTGCGGAGTGCCTAAATGAAGTAAAGAATTATGTTTAATATCGATTGCAATTTGGTCATAACTAATTTGCTAATAAATGTAAGCTACTTAAAGGTTTTAAAAGATTTTTTTACTTATGTTTTTTTTATTAACCGTTAACCGGTTGGTACAAAAATAGTTAATACTAAATACACTGAAAGAAAACAGTTAATTAAACTACCTTTCAGTTGCTTTGTTAATAACCATTCTTTTATTTTTAGGTAACATACCTATTTTTTTAAGAATGATATTAGATTGATCTTTCGAGAACTATTAAAGTTGTCTTTCTGAAATCAAGGTATTACTGTTAATAAATTTCTGCATAACACTAACTAGTTGGTTTAGTTACAATCCATTTACGTGTTAATAAAATCTTAGCAGATTTACTCTTATGTTGCGGTTTAATTGTGGTAATTAAGTTTATTATTTGTGTTTATTAAATGCATCAAATAAACTTTCCATTAATAAAGGCAGAAAAAGACCTTCCTAATACTATTAGATATTCAGGTATTACAAGTGGACGCTTTAATAATCATAACTAAAGTAATTTATTTAGATATGAATCGTTAAAAATCGATATACTTCGGTAGCTCTCGTCAACGGAAAATCTTCCAAAAGAGGCGCAACGTTGTTGTTGGTAAGTTGGTATTTCAGTTTTGTGCTTCGTGTGGTTTGGGTAGGGTAGGTTTTTCTTGGCGTATTATTTTTACGGACGCCATTTGACTGATTCCAAAATGGCGCTTGTAAAAATCTTAATTTATTTAAAAACCAAATATTTTATTTCGTTTTTCTATGTCTTTGGTTTGTTTTAGCGTTATGCAGTTTTATAATGGCCTACAAACGTACTTTACAGGAAAGGGGCTTTAAACAAAGTGTTATAGAAGCTTTTAAAGGTAAGCATTAAAAAGATTTGCAACTTCTTAATTAATATTGGTAATTATTTATTCTTTTATTTTTTTGATTAAAAAAAATACTCACTTGTTCTAGAGGCAGTAACTGACATAAACCGTTCGGGAGAGCAAGAAAATATCGTTTTTAATTATTTATGAATCAACAAACTTTCGGGACCGCGAAGTGAATTGTGTGCTGGGCGAACCTTTTCCTGTTCCGTGGCTGGGCGGGGTAAGTCCATGGTAAAAGACGATGTAAAGTGAATGTCCAGAAATTAAAGTAGGTTCGTTAGGTTTTGCGAACACAAGTTTTTAAAATTTTAAATGTTCAGTCATAAATGGCAATTTTTTAACAGTTATATTTTTGCAAAACGTAAATATTTTGCTTTTTTATGTGCTATTTAGAATGCCTATTTTATAATAAAATTTCAGAAACTTCTCAAATTTTGTCAAGCAAAACGTAATGAACCCACTTTAATTTCTAGACATTCACTTTACCATGGTTTTACCCCGCCCAGCCACGGAAGAGAAAATGGTTCGCCCAGTAACCCAATTCACTCCGCGGTCCCGAAAGATTGATGATTCAAAATAAATAAAAAAACGATATTTTCTTGCTCTCCCGAAGAATTTATGTTAGTAACTGCATCTAGAACAAGTAAGTTTATTTTTTTTTAATCGCAAAAATAAAAGAATAAATAATTACCATTATTAATGAGGAAGTTGCAAATCCTTTTTAATGCTTAGTTTTAAAAGCTTTTATAGCACTTTGATTAAAGCCCCATTTCGTTAAAGTATATACGTTTGTAGGCCATTATTAAACTGCACAACGCTAAAACAAACCACAAACATAGAAAAACGGAATAAAATATTTGGTTTTTAAAAAATAATATTTTTTACTCGTTTATCAGTCAAATGGCGTTGATAAAAATAATAAGCCAAAAAAACCTACCTCATCCACTTATCACACTTATCTCGTAATACATACCTATACATACAAATTTATAGATTTTAATTCCTAATATTTCTCCATATACTCCACTGACCATATTATTATATATTTTATAAATTTAATTTGTTACAGGAACTAGAGATTATTTGCTGAAGCAACCCATATACTACACTAAGGCTTATACAGGGGTCCCGAAAGGTAAGGTCAAAAATGGTAGAAGTGATAGAGTAAGCCAAAATAATGTTAGTACTTCATATAAAAAAAAGTTCTATTGCGCTTTCTTAGGGAGTTATTGACGTTTAAAGTTAGAATAAAAAAATGTATTTCATTTATAACTTTTAAACGGTTGCCCCAATAATAATTATATTTGGGCATTTAAATAAACTCATACCAGTGTTTTTCCGTAAGCAAATGATAGCGCAGCAATTCATAATTATACAGGGTAAGACGAATTTTTTCGTTTATTATATGCATATTTTACAGAGATGAAAAATTTGACATTTTGGTTTGACCGTTTAATTCCTTCATCATTTTTGTACAAAAATGGTATACCTTATGTAAATCGATATCTTGGACCATTCTTCATAAAATCGCATTTTAAAACCAGACATACCCCTATTTTGTATATAACAAAAAATCCATTTTTGAGGAAAATTTTAAAATGTGGTTTAAAAAAATTTAAAATGGTGTTTAAAGGCCTTTGAAACTTTATAACACAAAGAAAGACTGTTTTTTAAAAATTTTACCATATTTTAATAATTTTTTCAAAAAATTGATTTTTATTACATACAAAATGGGGGTATGTCTGGATTTAAAATGCGTTTTTATGAAAAACGGTCCAAGGTATCAATTTAAATAAAGTGTACCTTTTTGTACAAAAATGATAAAGAAATTATACGGTCAAACCAAAATGTAATTTTTTTACCGCTGTAAGAAATGCATTAAATAAACGAAAAAAATCGTCTCACCCTGTATAATTATGACTTACGGCACATCATTTGCCTATGGAAAAAAGCATTGGTACGAATTAATTTAAATGCCCAAATATCATTATTATTGTGACAACCGTTCAAAAGTTATTAATGAAATACATTTTTTTATATTCTAACTTTAAACCTCAATAACTCCCTAAGGAAGCGCGATAGAACTTCTTTTTAGAAGTACTAACATTATTTTGGCTCACTCTACCAACCCTATCATTTTTGACCTCACCTTTCGGGACACCCTGTATATTCCAGCAAGCTACATTTTTGCTACTTTAATTAAAGCTTAGGTATTACTTTAAGTCCTGAAAATTAAAACCATACAAAAGCTCTTTAGTTAAGTCCATTAACATTACAATATTGACCATAATGTTGATATAGTAATACTGATAATAAGATTGAATATCAGTCACAAATAAGTCCCTTGAGCAGTAAAAAGTAAATGAGTTAATTGCCATAATGTCATGGACTAACAACGGTAACTAGACAAGTGGTATTTTTTAAATATTTTACTTACCCCTAAGGTCATCATCATTGCTTCCTGTTTTTCTAACGTATCTAATATCATGCAGATAATCTGAAATTCAAAAGAACACTTAATTAGGTAATTATAATTATTGTATGTTTTTGCTGAAACTATAGAAAATATAATTATGGGAGCCACGCCGAAAGGATGAATTTCAAGGATATGCAAAAAAACCTTTGAGTATCAAGAAAAAAAAATAAAGAGCAAAAAAGGCCCTCACTACCAAAACAGCCTTTTTAATCTATTTTCTTATTCATGGCCCAAAAAAATTGAGTAAGTAGAAAAAAACTACCTTGGAAAAACCAACCAAGGGGTGCAAAAGTCAACATAACTTGATTTTTCCCTAGCAAAACATAGTTTTTATAAATATTATGACCCTATCCAAAATCCAGGCGGGTGCAAGTGCTTAGTACTCCCTTCCAGCGCACATGAATATATGAAAGAGTTTCAGAAAGTAAACTATACAGGGTGTTTCTAAACAAAGACAAAAAAAAATTAGAAGGTGATTCCTTGTTAAAAACAGGGGTAGTTTGCTTTATAAACATGGGGTCAAAAGTCAACCATTAGTGACTTGTGGCGAGCTTGTGTGTAGGGGCTAACGTACCAGCCTCTCACCTCAGCGATCCGGGTTCGAATCTCGGTTCCGTCCACCGGATTTTTAATAGCTTGTCACCTTACAGATGGAATGGCAAAGCTTCTGTGTAGTATTCTGCCAATCCTAGTTAGTAGTTATTTTAAAAATAACGTCCGTAGTGGCACTACCGCGTTGTCTAAAAGTTGCTGTGAAATGCCAAACTGCATGTTTCAGTGCTTGGATAACGTTGACGAAACAGAGTAAAAATTGAGTTAAACATCTAATAACCCGGCACTCACGGTACACTGGCATTTAGGCATAACCCTTTGTGAGATGTCACAAAGATAAAAAAAAGAAAGTTATCGCAAAAAAAATAACAAAAAAATTTTTTTTGCTTAAAAACTAAATTAGTATTGTAATTCAACTATTAAGTAATATTAAATAAAGACATATTATAAATGCGTTATTAGGTGACAGCGGATAAATAGATTTTTTTATAAAATAAATTTTCCTGTCCCGACACGTTACGATTTACTTTTTTTATTTGAAACTGGTAAGTTTAACGAAAAATGTACAGGTTAAAAAGTTTTTAAATAAAGCAGTCTATCCTAATTCATATGTTTTAAGGTCATTGCGTTAGGGTTCTTTTTAAATTTAGTTAGCAAAACGATAGGGGTAGTCTATTTCCACCACTTCCATTAATTCTAAAAAGGTACAAATATATTCAGAAATTTTATTTTTATTATTGCAATATTTTCGTACAATTTTATTATTCTAACGCTTTTTGCTTTTAAGATAAAAAATAAAAACGTAATTTTTGCCATTTTTGTACCGCGATATCTCCCTAAGAGTTGACTTTTAACCCTTTATTTTAAATATGGAAACACCTCTTAGAATTTTTCGCATTTGTTTAGAAACACCCTGTATAAAATTTTATTTTATATTTACGAATGCTTACAAGAAAAAGGCCTAGTTTTAAGAATCGTGTAAACCTTTTTTTTTTTTTTTTGGTGTAAGATAAAATCAGAAACTATTGGTTTTTAAAATCAAGCAACTTGCAACGTTGTTAGCTCCCTTGTCGGAATAATTTCGAACTAACTTAGTGGAAAATGGCATTTTATAGTCAAGTTTTGCTTGCTGTTGTTGCAGTTAATATCGTATTTTTTTGATATTTTTTATGATTTATTAAATAAAAGTACAAAAAGAGTTAGTCTTCAATTTTTGCTGAAGAGCTTTGGTTGTTGTCATCATGAATTTCGTAAAAAAATTTGCAATGAAGCAAAATGTGTGTGTAAATATCCAAAAACCTAAGTTTTGTGGCTTTATACAAAACTAGCTCTTGCCCGCGGCTGCACACATTAAAATTTTATCTAACCAGATTGAGATTTAACCAGAATTAACCAAAACTAACCAAAACAATTTCCCTTACTTCTCTATATCAGCCAGTGTTTGCAATGTAAGCACAAAAATGTGTTTATTTACGACTTCACATTAGAAATCTTAAAGTTCTCAGTGGTTCTCTAATACAATGTGTCCCAAGATTTTTGGAAAAACTGGTCGCATGGTTTAAAACTGATAAATACTAAATTTTACTTATAGTCCATTTCTTATTCTGTGATAGCAGAAAATGTCATGTTCGTCCTAAACAGGTCATAAACCAGCCATAAACCATCGGCGTCACGTTTTTTAATACGTAAAATTCACATATTCTAAGAGCTAAAATAGGGTTAAATTATAGCTTATTAAAAATTAAATTGTATAGAATAATAACCTTAAAAAACTCGATTTTAAGACAGAAATGTAAAAGTAATTAATTAATTAAATGAATTCTAGTATTTATTAAATTATTATACGGCATTTGTTTTATAGGCATTTACGAATTAACCCGGACGGGGAAGGAAAAAAATGGTGCTTTAAGACACCTATATACCTACATACTTAATTATCGGTCGTTGTTTAGATCGTATGTATTTACCCATTAGCAGAAATAAAAAAGGTAGCATTTAAACACGGACATTTGAAAAGGCAATTAAATATTAGTTTTAAGGGGTTTCTCGATAATACATTATTACTTTACTTTTACTTACTTTACATTATCGTTATGGACAATGCCCCCTACCACTCTAGACTAGCAGAAAAATAACCTGCGTCTTCTTGGCGAAAAAGGGAAATTAAAAAATGGCTGAGTAAAAAGGAGATACCTCACGAAGATAATATGGTAAAAAAGAGCTTTTAAAAAAGTAGGAGAAGTCAAACATAAATAAAAAAGGAACGTGGTATCATTGTACTTCGCTTACCACCTTATCATTTTGAACTTAATCCTATTGAATATAATATGGGCACCGGTGAAAGGGTTAGTAGCGAGGAATAATACTACTTTTAAATTAAAATATGTAAAGATACTTTTAAAGCAGTCGCTAAAAAATATAACCGAGGAAAGCTGGAGCAAAGCTGTCACTCACGTTATAAAAAAGAAAACAAGATGTGGAAGCTTGACAATTTAATGGAAGACACAATAGAGCCCATTATAATAAATACCGCAGATCATGAATTTGATAGTAAAGAACTTTATTTTTCTGACTAAAATGTATTGTTGTAGTAAAATTGTAAAAACTAAAATAAATTATATAATTTTTTTATCTAATAGACTAATAAATTTAATATTGTATTTTTTTAATAATTATTTTATCTGTGGATAGGTACCTTTTAACTACTTATTTCAATGCTTTATTTAGAAATATCGCCAAATCATTACAAAATACAATAGTCAACTCTTATTAAATGCATGAATATAATCCTGTAACATCTTATTTGTGAACGTTGTATTGTAAGTTAGCATAAAAATGTCAAGAAGTTCCAAAATAGACTTGGGCAAAAAATCAAATATCGAAATTTGTAAAAAAATATTTTTATGGATCATTTATTCATCCCAATATATTTATTTTAAAAATATGTTTAAAATATAATTTACAACTGAAATATTTACGCGATATAAATTAATTAAATTTAATTTTTTAATAATTATTTTATCTGTGGATAGGTACCTTTTAACTACTTATTTCAATGCTTTATTTAGAAATATCGCCAAATCATTACAAAATACAATAGTCAACTCTTATTAAATGCATGAATATAATCCTGTAACATCTTATTTGTGAACGTTGTATTGTAAGTTAGCATAAAAATGTCAAGAAGTTCCAAAATAGACTTGGGCAAAAAATCAAATATCGAAATTTGTAAAAAAATATTTTTATGGATCATTTATTCATCCCAATATATTTATTTTAAAAATATGTTTAAAATATAATTTACAACTGAAATATTTACGCGATATAAATTAATTAAATTTACTTACAACATTTTCTATGTCTTACTTTTTTCCTAATTTATTTTCATTCTTATTTGTTTGATTTTTTTTAACCTTAAAACTTTTGGACTGTGTACAGGTTATTATTAACTTATTATAATACCACTATCCTATATTATTATCCCAATTATAATATCGTAAAACTTGCACCCAACATACTCCGACACTGGAAGGTTTATTTTCTAAAAATATTCAACTAAACCATTGTTAAAATGTTTATGGCCCTATTGTAATGCATTATTTACAGAGTGTGTCGAACCAAATATCTAAAAAACTACCTGTTTATTGGTTTCTTTACATTGAAAAGAGTTTAGAGACTTGCCCTGTAATAAAACCTTTTTTGAATTTATGATACCTTCTCCAGCTATCACTGAATAAGAAATGGACTTTAGATTGGTATTACACAGGACCAGTTATAACTAAAAATGTGAAAAATGACCAAGAGTAAAGTACCTTTATTTTAAAAAATAGGACAAAATTGTATAAGTAAATGTTGTAGAAAATTAAATGTTATGTCAAATTTAAAGGTAAAGAATTAAAGTAAAAAAAATATTTTTGTCATTTTTTTACATTATGCGTTCACAGTTTTTAAAATACTTATGTTAAGGCAGCAAATTTTAATCAAATAATAAAAATTATTATTATTTTTTAAATTTTGCTCCCTTTTGCCAATTATTTAAGTTGTAGTGCGTAATGTAAAAAATTAACAATTACATTTTTTTAACTCTCATGCTTTAACTTCAAATTTTAACATAAAATTCAATTCCCTGCAACATTTACTCATACAATTTTGTTCTATTTTTAAAAATAAAAGTAGTTAGTAACAGGGCATTTTTCATATTTTTAGTTATAACTCGCCCTGTATAATTTTTTTCGCCCTTTCGGGGTCATCCCACCCAGGTTTGACGACCGCTCCCTAGGTGGTGCATGCAGCCTGAAGGTTTATTTTATTCCATTCGCACAAAATTCATTCCATAACGTGGATGGTTGCTGCCCTGCTCGTTCGTTCACCCCCGAGCAGAACACCGCGTGCCGTTGCCCAAAACCGACACCGACCCGATCTCCCATCCAAGTTATGGCCGCGCTCCTCACTGCTTAAATCAACGTTGTCGATACAACCAGAGCAGCAACAAGCGCGGCGTCGCCCTGTATAATACCAATTAAAGCAAAATTTTGTATTTATTAGTGTTAAATCATGCGACCAGTTTTCCCAGAATTTGGTTTTTAAATTCAAAAATGTTTGGTCCATTTGTCCTCTTTTAACTTCTATCCTGGGGCACACTCTATATTAGGCATGTTATTATACATAAACACCTTCCTCTCCAATCACTCTACTTATTAAAAAACCGCATCAAAATCCGTTGAGTAATTTTAAAGATCTAATGGTTGGGTTAGAGCTGACATTTCTTGCATGATATTTATGTCAGATAGAAATGTAAACGGTCAAAAATTTATATCTGATAGAAATTGTTTAGTGTTTACATTTCTATTTGACATAAATATCATGCATTAAATGTCAGATCTAAACCTACCATAAGCATACATACATATAGACAGCCGACCGAAACATCGTTTTTTAATTAGAATGTTTTTGGGGGTTTTTCTTCATTTTGTTTCATGGGACCGGCCAGTTCATAGGGGTTAATAGGGCTTACCAGGATTAGCTCGTACACCCGAGACCAGGACCGAAGCGGTCCCATTCTTTTTAGAAAGATTTTGGCGTGTACCCAATAAAAAAGACCATTGAAAAAAGTTACAACGATAAATTAAGAAAATATACATAAACGTTAGATATCGTTGAAAGTAGAAAAACTAGAACAACCATATCCTACTTATAAATAATCTTAGAGCCTTGTACTACAGACCATTTTAAAGGTATTTGTTTTTTTCAACTGAATATATCATTGCCTATACCTAAAACTGCGTAGAAAAGAGATACAGAACATTGTTAGCGAAAAAATAAGTAAAATTGCCAAAAAATTGTGACTGGCAAACTGGCTGTTTTTACCCCGTTCTTAAAAACGCACCTTTTCCAAATGGTAGCACTCCGCGGTTTTTGAATAGTTGGGGGACTATTGACCATATAAAATTATAAAATCCGTTTAAAGTTGTAGTTCCTTTTTAAAGTACATAATCAATAGCCTATTATAGTTTAAAAGTAAGGCCGTGGTTCCACTGGCCACTTTTTGAAGTTGATATGGACCACAAAAAGTGTTTCCGCCGTAGCCAATCCGACTTCAAAAATTTTAGCATTGTTGGAAAATGGAACTACAAGCTGGCGACAGTAGACCAACCATTTTTTGCCTATATCAACTTCAAAAAGTGGCCCGTGGAAACAAGGCCTTAAATCACTAAAATCCACTGGCGGCTCGTCAAAGGAGGCAAGGGAGGCTTAGCCTCCCCATAAATTTAACCATAAATGCATTTTTGTTTGCATTTATGCAAATATTACATATTTTGCTTTAAATAGATGCGGTACCCCAAAAAATTATCGGCTTTTTCTGTATTTATATAGTCTTTATGACTTTAACCTCCCCTGTTCTCCAATGCACGAGCCGCCACTGCTAAAATTCATCATATAAGATATCGTCAAGGACATAAACTTTTTAATAAGGAGCGCTCGATCCCATTTAAGCCTATGTTCACTAAATTGTGTGACGTAATCTTTTTCCGCAATTCTTTGTTTACAATCGCAATGGAAGCTTTTTTCGCGGGTTTGGTGTTATTTTTTGCTTTTTAGTCATTGGACTTTTATATATGTTTAGTTTTTACTGTTTATAGTTAAATTTACAGTTACAGGGAATTTTAAAACCTGTAAACAAAGGTCACTGACCTTTGGATATTTAAAAAAATACATTTAAATCGTTATTAAGGGTAACATACCATTTGTTTAATGTTTTTAAAGTGATTTTGTTTTATTTTATGCAAATATTGGTTTATTTTGTCACAAAAAATATTATGGCAAAAGGTGACGTCACAAACATAACCTTTATTTTCGGACAAAAAATCGAGCGCTCCTTATTAAAAAGTTTATATTCTTTGAGATATCGTTACAAATGGTTACGGGAAAAGCTGATGTTGAAAGTTTAAACAGAAGCAATGGAAGCTCAACGTGTCTACAGAAAATTTCATTTGTTTTAAGATTTTTTTTTGTTTGTTATACATTGAAGGCAGTACGAATTTCGAATTCCGTACGAATTAAAAATTTCACACTTATTTTATTTCATTTCTTTTGTATCATATGTTCTTCACATTCCTTGACATATTCCAGATCATTGATTTTGTCCAGGTTCTCGCGATCCTCATAGTTTAGGAGGTAGCAACGTTTTCGAAAAAGAATTTTAGGTCAGCTGATTTTTTGATATGTTGTTCTCCCTTCTCTTCTGGATAAATCCTGGGCTGTCTGTCTGGCGGTAGTGGTTGCGTTTATTAGTTCGCATTTTACCTGTACAGGTAATAATTCAAAGTTTTAGAAACATTTTATCTAATTTTCAGCTTCTTGCCTTTAGAATGGTTTACCAAACAAATTTTTTCATTGCCTGACACTTTAATCATTGCTAGTTATACAGCCGTCCCCCTTCTAACTACTGGACCGTTCGGTATATTTTAATAAAACTTGGAACGATAATATATGACCAAGGTCTGAATATTTTAACATATTAGTGACAGCTTTATGCTCTAAATGTTAAGGTTACATTTGGGCGCCAACGCAACCGCCACCGCCAGCTAAACAGCCAAGGATCTACCCGGAGGAGGAGGGATGACAACATATCAAAAAATTAGACAAACTAAAATTATTTTTTTCCGACGTTGCTACCTCCCGGATTATCAGTAAAAAAAAATCTATGGTTTTTGACCTAAACTTTGTTCTTGGTTTTAAAGTTTCATTTTCAATCAAACCTTCTGTCTGCGAAGATCTTTATTTTTGTTAAAAGCTCCAGCTATAGGTATCGCGTAGGCTTACGTAGGTTGTCTCAAAAATAATATAATTTTAATTATGACACAAAAATTAATGACTGGAGAACGATTTTATCGTTACAAGGTATAAAGCATAAGAAATAACTAAGTAATATTTTAAATTTTTATCCTGATAAACTTTTACATAGTTATTTAGATAAATATTTATTTTATTTTCACATACATACAAATGTAGAAGTAATCGTAATTCGTTGAATTTTTATTTGTACCTCTGTGATAATTTTATTATTAAACATGAACTGATTAAAAAACTATGCATGAGGGGAACTTTATCGTAATAGCATTGTTTTAAATTATTATTTGTATTTCGTGATTAAATTGTTTTAAAGAATAATAAAAGAGTCTGCTGTAGTGAATTGCATTAATATTTGTTTAGAGGATACTTTGATAAAATAAGTCTGACCTATAACTACTTCTTACTTGCCTAATGCAAATTGGCTTTTTTATTTGTAATAATAAGTAAAGAAAAAACTGTGTCTCACTTGTATAACCAAAGCTTTTTAAAAACTCAGGATTACACATGGTACCTACATAAAAATAAAAAAAAGTCAGTTAGGTATTTTTTATGGTAAAACAGACTATTTTATTATACATCTTTTTAATCAACACATTACGTAGGGAAAAATGGCCTAAAATGACATACTTTATAAATTTTTGTCTATATTTCAAAAAATAATAATGCGATTTATATAACAATTAGTGCCTTTATAATCTATTCTTAGTCATTACTTAAGCCATGATTCACCTAATCCAGCATAAAAAAGAAAAGATAACGACTATTTTTTATAATGTATAAAAAATGTCATTTTAGGCATGGTCTCAGATAAAATGACACAATAGCTTAGGCTAAAATGGCATATACCTTCAACAGACGATTTTAAGGATTTTATAAAAAAAACATATATATTAAATACAATTGAAACTCATTTGTAATAAAAGCATAATATGTTAAGGTATGTAAATAATCTTGACTGTTATTTTTTATTTAACAACAAAGTTTACGGAAAATATTTTTGCTCTAGGGGTGACTAAGAGCATTTAGCATGGGCTCACTTTGAACAACCTTTTCGTGTTATATTTAGCAACAATCAAGAAAAAAGTTTTTGACGGTAACGAACACGTTAAAACAACACCGACTTCACGGAAAGCCAATCAACTGTCATCCGACGATAAAAAATGGCGGCATCTCTAGGTTTTCTGGTACAGTAGACAAGTATAGTGTTTTTGTCAGTTTTTTCGTTTTCAACGGTTGTTTTTACCTTTTAATTGTTTTAAGTGGACATAAAGGACGTTTAAAATTGATTTTTGCAACTGTTAGTACATTGTATGTTTTATTTACCTTTTTTTTCTTGTGATGTTTGTGTAGTGGTGTATCAACAAGTGGTTGTTTACATCCGTTTAAACCAGTTTTTCTAATTAAAACATTGTGTTATTAACTTTTTATTGGCCTAGTGAACTAAAAGGACCCTCTTAGTATAGTGTTTAGTGTTTTTTGTGATTTTCTTTGCGATTTTTACACTCAAAAGACGACAGGTTATATACTAAATTTATAGTAAATTTCTGTTTTTAACAAATTATGAAGTTTTTGAAAATGCCGTACTCTTGTTGTGTGCCTCTTTGTAAGAGTACCAGTGCCAGTAAAGGCCCAATGGTTTCAGTTTTTTATTTTCCCTCAAATGAAGATTTTAAAAACAAATGGATACATGCTATTCGTAGGGAGAATTTTATTCGAACAACACATTCTATAAGGTATAATTGATCCTAATTGTATTTTGTTTAAAAATATAAAGTTGTCTATGTTCTTAGTAGGTTTATAAGTTACATTTTCAAAGTGACGATATAGAACGCAGTACAAAATTTTATACTAATACAGGGGATATTTTGGATGTACCATTGAACAGGCCACGCTTAAAACCAGGTGGGTACCTTTTAATTTTTACTACTAAAGTGTAACACAGAAGAAAAAATAGGTCACTGAATTAATCTTAAATTGTTAAAATGTCTTTATTTGTACAATAAAATTTTTCATTCTAAAACAATGTATAAGTTGCACTGGCAGTTTGGATCCAACTACTCTTATTTCTGCAAACGACAGGGGTGGATTATGCTACCCTAACCATGACGTGATATGTGCAGCTTATATGTATATGACTATAGAAAAATTATTAACCAAAACATCAGTTTTTTAAGAGAACAGAACCATATAGATATTGTTACAGTTCTGTCTCTTAATAATATTAATGGTACAGATTAAAATTTATTGGGACATAATTGTCAAAAACATGACACAAATTATATAGTTAAAGAACTTTTATTTAAATTTTTAAATCTATTTTTAAAAAATTTTGCCAAACAAAAAAATTATGTTTTAACTTCCAAAAATAATATTATGCCTCAATTGAAGCGGATAAAATCTGGCAACAAAAAAGAATAAATAGTTCGCATAACATATTTTTAACTAGGCGGTCGCGACAGGAAGGATTCCTATGGTGGCGCACCTAGCAGCTGATTACAAAACTAGTTTTGGGCTTTAAGGTTATGTTTTTTGTTTTCCTATTAATTGTACTCTTTGTTCTTTGTTTTAATTGGTTTTAATGAATAATAAAGACGAAAAGTGAAAAAAGACAATATTATCGAATATTATCATAAATAAAAATAGTGGAAAAATGGGGTCAGATTGTCATATTTGTGATAAAAGCTTTTCTACAGTGTCTAATTTGAATAAACATTTAAGACTAATGCACCAAGTGGAACCTAATAGTAACAGAAAGTGCTCTTTAGTATGCCCTGTTTGTTTTGTGATGTATGCAACATACTCTGATTTACGAGACCATTTGTTATTAATTCATGAAGTTGAAATATACCAGGAAGAAAAAATCTTTAATAACTATGCAGGTAATATTTTATATTAAGTTTGGTCATATGATACAATTACCCTTCTTCAAAGACATATACTTTGTTACTGGGTCTAATTAGTTATACTTGTATGGTTGGTATACTTGCTTTTTAATTTGATTGTTAGAAAATAGTGTACAAGAACAGACTAAACACAAAAAAAATATGAACTACTCCTTAAAAATATTGTATTTTAAAATATCAAAATTTAGAAAGCCTTTTGTTAAAAAATATTGTATTTTAGGATTTTTCAAGTAAATCCATAAAAACTACAATATTTAAAGGGTCTTCTAGATAACTATGTCGTTGACTATGCTATACAGGGTGTTCCTTAAACACATGCTAATATTTAAGGGGGTGATTCTTCGACTCATTTGAAGAAAAAAACTTCATAAGGACATATGCCCTAAACGTCTTATCTTTTGAGATACAGGGTGTTAACATTTTCAAAAAACCAAAAAATTCGCAAACACCTATTTAAGTAAAAACTGTTATACTGGATATAAACCTTAATTAAATAAGTATTTATTATTTTTGTTACATAATTGCTAATAAAAAATTATTAAACCTAATTTTTAAAAGAAAAAGATCCCGCAATGCTTCTTTTATGGTCTAATTAATTGAATTTTATTTTTTTCTATTAAACTAAACAAGATACGAAAAAAATTAGGAGACATAAAAGTTGTATTTTTATTTGCCTAATCTAAAGAAAGCACAAAAATTTTAAACACATTTACACAGTCAGTGGCGTCCCGTTTTTTTGTTAGAAATATTCGTTCAGTTGCCTCTCGAGACGCCACTGAACTTATTAAATGTAATTAGGTTAGTGATAAATTACCCCCTTAATGCCATTAATAATATTGCCAAATTAAAACCAAATCGGGTAAAGGATAGTTAGGATATTTAAAAAATATTTTTTTTGGAAATTTTAACACTCTGTATCTCAAAAGTTAAGACCTTTAGGACATATGTCCATAGGAAGTTTTTTCTTCAAATGGGTCCAAGAATCACCCCCTTAAATATTAGCATGTCTTTAGGGAACACCCTGTATATACATATTGAAACAAATAATGTAAAATATGTTACAATTTGTTAAGTCATATTGAAATATAAAGTAGTCATTTTTATAGCGGTAACTCATTTTCTTGTCTCATTTTAGAATTTGAAGAATGGAAAGAATTTAAAGAGAAGCAAATGAAATGTATATATGTTAAGACTAGTGGAAAGAAGAGTAGTAAGAAAAATGAAAAAATGTACTACATTTGTCATAGGTCAGTTGTACATAAAAGATATACATCTTCGTCTCAGAATGTTCGTCAAAAACTTGAGAAATCACAAGGCTCTGCGAAGTTAAATATTACATGTCCTTCAACCTTGCAAGTAACTCTCAATGAAAACAAGTTAAAGGCTACTTTATATTTTCCTCATGTTGGACACAGCTGCTCTCTAGCCCATCTAAATCTTACCAAAACTGAAAGAAAACATATAGCTGGTAAGTAATTTTTAAAATAAATTAGTGTTTTTTGTGTCTATTCAAATAAATGAATAAAATGAAATAAATTAGTTGCTTTAAAAAGAAGAAAACAAAATAATATGTATAAACTCAGTGTTTTATGTTTTTAGGAAAAATTGCTGAGGGAGTGTCTTTTGACAAGATTCTTGATGACATTAGAGATGGATTGAATTCTGAATTATTATTTGGAAGGCTTAATCTTTTGGATCGGCAAGACTTACGAAACATCACCCGAGATTTTTCTTTAAAGTCAAATGTTCAGTTGCATCAAAATGATGTACTAAGTGTTTCATTGTGGATTGAACGTTTAAAAAATATTGAAGGTGAATTGCCACTCTTATTTTATAAAGCACAAGGGGTAAATGAGTGTACTGTGGATGTGGATAATGTGTATAATGAAAATGACTTTGTGTTAATGTTCATGACCAGTTTCCAAAAAAACAGTTATTGACTTTTGGATCAGATAAAATTTGCATTGATTCTACCCATGGCACAACTAATTATGATTTTTTGTTAACCACTCTGATGGTAATTGATGAATTTGGTGAAGGCGTACCATGTGCCTTTTTAATTTCTAACAAGGTTGACACTTGTGTGTTAACAAATTTTTTAAATTAATGAAAAAAGAAACGGGGGATATAAAATGTAAGGTATTTATGAGCGATGATGCTCCAGAATTTTATAATGCCTGGGTAAGTTGCATGAGTGTGCCTGATAAGCGCTTTCTATGTGCTTGGCATGTAGACAGGAATTGGCGAAAAAATCTAAGCAAAATTAAAAGTCCAGAAGTAAAAGTGAAAGTGTACAAAAGCATTCGCATGTTGTTACAAATAAGAGAAGAGTCTGAATTTAAAGAAATGCAGGACTTCCTATTATCTGAGTTGCTTTGCTGTGAGGATACTAGCGCATTTGGGGAATATTTTCAAACATATTATGCTACCCGATCTAATTTATGGGCATATTGCTACAAAGAAGGTAGTGGAATAAATACAAATATGTATTTGGAGGCAATGCACAGAACTTTAAAGCATATATATTTTCAAGGAAAGAAAAATAAAAGTGTTGATGTATGTCTCCATACTTTATTAAAATTAATAAGAGATATTATGATAAAAAAATTAAAAAAGAACATTAAGGGAAATAGCTCGTATAGAATTAATTTAATAAACAAATCACATCAAGAAAGCAAAAATATTTCAGCAACGGATATTTGTGAGACAGACGAAAATACGTGGCATTTAAAGTCAAAAAAAAATCAAAATTTAGACTACACAATTAAGAAACTTGGAGAAGAATGTTCTCAAACACATAAAAACTGCCATCTTTTTTGTAAGAGCTGTCAAATTTGTATTCATCAATATACCTGTACATGCTTGGATTGTTTTGTTAAGGGCAACATTTGTAAACATATACATGCGGTAGTGAAAAATTGCACCAAACCCCTGAAACCTTTAATTTTCGATACAGGACCACAGCAGAAAATCCAGGAAGAAATAGTTCAAAATTTAGTAGAACAAAATAAAAAGATCTCTGAAAAAAGAATAATGAAGGTTTAAGAAGCAAAGTAGATGTTCTGTATCAGTTAATTTCATCAAGAACTTTAACCGCAGAGACAGAAACACATGTTGAAAAACTAATAAATAAATGTTTATTTATAGTAGCAAAAGAAAGTGATGTTGAACTAAAAGAAACTTCTAATGAACCTTCAAATAAAGGAATTCAAAAACAAATAAGGTTTCAAAGTACAAAGAAAAAACGTATTCCAAATAACGATATGAGTACGCCAAGTACTTCAGATATTCAAAACTTTTTAGATGAATGTGATAAAAAAGTTAAAGACAATGATCATTTATATACAAAAAATATCAATATTTTTAAGTCGTAAAATATATTAGATATATATGTAAAAGATTTGTTGTAATCAATAAATATCTCTGTTAATTCTGTTTCTTTTTATAATTTGGTGAAAATGTTTGTCAGATTTCAGATTTTTTTTTAATGTACAAAAAAAAAATAGGTTTTTTATAATACAGTACGATAAAATGCCATCAAAAATGTATTTTTTCCGAACGAAACATTATTTCTTCAAACATTTATAATCAAAATAATTTCCAAATTACCATATTTTTTTAATAGCAAAATATTTCTACTGTCTAGCAAAAAAGTAAAACAATAGGATTTCTTTAAAGTAGTAAGATAAGTTCCTTGAAAACAATTAGCTATTTTTCGCCAACATACCCTTCGTTACCGTTTATCTATTTATTTCTAACCTGGGGTAAAAAATAACCATGAGATAGGTTACACGGTAGTAAACAGTAACCTAGCGAAAAATAGCTAAAAGCATTCAAGAATGTGGAATTGAAATTGACATGGTCGTTTCTTGTCAAATTAACGATGCATACTCTTGCTGACTAGGCTGCAAAAAGTAGTTTTGCTGCCAAGACGGCAAAAGTATTAAGACTATCAAGAATTATTACAAAAATCCATCCAAAAATTACTTGTTTATTGCTGTTTAAAAAACTAATATTGCCATGTTTAACTTATAACAAAATTTAAAGTTGGCGCTTTTACGTGTTGACCTTGTGTTACCGTAGTTTATAAAAGTTCCGTTAGATGCTCCACTGTAGGAATCCTTCCTGTCGCGACCGCCTAGTTATTTTTAATGTTTATAAGTTAGTTTATAATATTAGTATTTATTTTCAGATGATACCTGCTCAAATATGGTGAAAACAAATTTGGTGGGGTTGTTTGATTTGTAATCTGTTTTAAAGTACATTAGTTTGTCTAGCATTTTATTTTACCTATTTTGTATAAAATTAAGGTTGTTAAAACAATATTATTGTACATTTTTTAATTATAGTACTAATTTGTATTTTTTGACGTTGTCATATCCTTTTGGATTATTATAGACAATAAAGTGAAATAAATAAATAAATACATATCAAGCTCAAAATGTATGTTAAATTTAATCATCTATTAAATTTTGTGAACATTGTAAGTAAAAACATAATATGTATTTAATTGTAATGTTAAATGTACATTAATAATATATTCTACATTCGAAAATATTCGAACAAAACAGATAGATATATAGGTAATGCTAATATTTCAATTTTTCTAGTCTACATATAAAAAATTGTTTTTTTCACTTGTTTAAAGACTAAAATTAATACTAACTGGATTATACACTGCGTCTGATAAAGTTGTAACCATATGGAAAACTTTTTTATTATTCATTTTGGAAAAAAGTTCAGTCAATATGCAGTTATCAAATTTTATTATTTTTTAAATCCTATATGAGATATGTCAAAAAATATAAATTTTGCTCAAACAGTAAAATACCTTAGTTTTTAATATCAAAAAATTTTATTTAAAAAAGTAAAAAAGACGTACAAATATGCAGTTGAGTATAAAAATTCCTTCCATATAAATTATGATTACTTTTCTGGCAGGATACAATTTTAGCGTTTTTTACCAAATCCGAATGCTTATGCTTAATTGCTGTAATTTCATATTTGTACATGCTCATTAATTCTGAACAATTTTCTTTAATAGCACTTTCTGATTTTGTCAAAAATTAAGGTATATTTGAGCAAAATTCTATTTTTTAACATATCTCGTATAAGACTAAAGAAAATTAAAATTTAATAATTGCATATTAAATTTTAGACCATTTAGAACTTTGTAAAAAGATTTTTTTTCCGAAAATGAATAATAAAAAAGTTTTCCATATGGTTCCAACTTTATTAGACACACTGTATAATATGTAATATGTTACGAATAAATATCATAAAAAAATATTTTGATTACGATAAACATGCCCAATAACAAATACTCGGCAAGTAGAGCCGCCATATTGGATGTAGTTGATAGGCTTTCTGTGGAGTCGGTGTTGGTTAAAATAGTATGTCATTTTACACTTATTACATGTGTGTCATTTTACTCAAAAACAACAATTTAGCAAACATTTTTAAATTTTAAGAGTATAATAATACCTATCTATAGTAATCATATTTATAAATAAACATAGCCAATTTATTGGGGTTTATTAAAAAATAACAAAATCTGTAACAAAGCTATGTATCAAAAAGGCACAAATTCTAAATTGATTAGAATTCTTTTGCGGTTGGTGAATTGGAAATTGAACTTGAAATATCGTGCAAAAAAAATAGAGACGTTTAAAAAGTCGCAGCTAATGCGGACAATATTTTAGTTTTAAATTAAATATCTATATAATCGATGTTGCAATGGCATTAAAGTACCAATGCTTTCTACAAAATTTTAAAAGAGTCTGAGGCAAACGCTGTACCTGGTGGTTCTTAGACGCAATTCATCCGTAAAATATTTTGAAAAAAAAAATAAAAAAAAGGTTTTTTGACTTATTTATGGGCACCGCCAGTATAACTTTCAGGGGCACTCTACGTTCTCCTCATATATCTCACGTCTTCATAGAATATCCTACTTCCTTTCATACAAAGGTAAAAAAAAATTAAAGACCAAAAAAAAGGTCGTCACCTAACAAAACGTGCTCTAACATACATGTTCTGTTGAATTTAAAGCCGTGCGTGTATTTCTTTAAAAAGTGGGAGGGTGCAAGTGCACCCTCTTGCACCCTCCCAGCGCCCATGGGCATATTCCTTTATTTTTTGTCACTTTCGGTTCAACCGAAAATCACCAATATTTTTAAGTTTTCAATGCTATCGCCGCCGCGATTGTATATGTTTTTTCTTATTTCGATAGATTCTTATTTTGATTGATTTTCAATACAATGACACCTCACTTGTACCGTTTTACCATATAGAATTTTATAAAATCCAGTAAAGAGAGTTGTTCGGCATTTGTTTTTAAGAGCTCTTTGGATGCAAGAGAAAATTAAACATGAATAGTTATTTATTATACAAGGAAAAAAGCTCTATATTCTAGCTCGAGGTTGTATTGTCTCCCGACGCGATGCAAAGGAAGACAATAAACCGAGCAATAAAATCTAACTTTTTTCCCGTGTATAATACATTTTTTTCTGTGACGGGAAAACAATTTAATTATAAAAACATATTATTACAATATAGTGTGTCCCAAGAGGCACTACCGTTCCTAGATCTTCTGTCACCCTGTGTTAAAAAGAAAAATTGCCCCCCTTCGGTGGAAAAAATTATTAGCCGCTAAAAATTTTTGAAGATAAAAAAGGTCCCGATTTTTTAATACATAACCAAAATTCTTTACTTTTCATTTTCTTATCCTTAAAAAAAACAGACCCTCCTTAAAGTCCACTGTTAAAAAAAACACCCTTCATTTGGCAAAATGTCGCCCCTTAATTTTTGTCGCCCTTCGTGCAAAAGTCCCTGCTGCACCCCCGCCAGGAACGGCCCTGACAAGAGGACAAATGGACCACAAATTTTTGAATTTTAAAACCAAATTTTGGAAAAAGTGGTCGCATGGTCCAAAACTAATAAATAGAAACCTTAACTCCAATTAGTATTATACTGGGCGAGTTATAACTAAAAATATAAAAAGGCCCAAGGCCTAACCTAAGCCTAAGTTAAGCCTTCGATTTGAAGAGTTTTAATTATTAAACAAGAGCATATTAATTAAACTGAGTAAAAAAATAAAATATTATTGTTAAGCTAGTGGTACATGAAGATGCATTGGGGTAACTGTTCGATGGGTGCTTTTGATTTTGCAAAAACACCCGAGGTCGGTTAATTTATTCTCTTTTTACCAATGTGAACTATTCTTGTGAGTACAAGTACGATTTGTACAGAATAAATTAGTATTTATGCAAGAACGTCACACAAAAATCCAAAATTATAGCAAATATAAAAAATTCATTTACACAAAATTGTGACGTGATGGCAAAAAACTAAAAGCAGGTGTAATGCTTCATGTTCAAATTCGCTGCCTTAAGCCAAGTATTTTAAAAACTGTTATTGCATAATGTAAAAAATTGGCAAAAATATTAGGGAATTATTGGAATAGGCAAATAGTGTTAGCAGTATTATGGGAAAAACCTTATTTTATTACTGCCAAATCTTAACGCGCCTATGTGAAGAAGTGTTATTGGTAAGCATGACATGCTTGTATTATTTTGAACCTAAAACTGAGATATTATTTGTTTTTATTTATAGTCTATTTAATTTATTTGTTTTGTATAGCTACAAATGAAGAAGTTTCAACTATTTTAGTATATTTGAAAGACAAATTTTAAAAATAAACAAAAATTACTTTAACCCTTAACCTCATTTTGTTTTCAAATGTCAAAATAAGGAAGGGAAACGACCGACTATATTTTGGCACAATTAAAGTCTAGCAGTAACTTTAATGAAGTTTTCCTTATTTAAAACTACTACTGAGCATGCGTAATGTCAAAATACTGCTAAATTTATTACTGCTAGACCTTATATGAATTTCAATAATTTCCTATTGTTTTAACTTTAATTCTTTAACTTTAAATTTTGACATAAAATTTAATTCTTTACAGCATTTACTTATACAATTTTCTCCTGTTTTTAAAAAATAAAAGTACCTACTTTAGCCTTCAGTTTTTTTTTATATATTTTTAGTTGTACGGTGCCCTGTATATTACCAAAAGAAGTAAAATTTTTTGTTTATCTGTTTTGGACCATGCGACCAGTTTTTCCAAAATCTCAAAATTTTTGGTTCATTTGTCATCTTGTAACACCTATCCTGGGACACACTGTACACTAAAGTCAGAAAAATTATTTACGTAAATTTGAAAGCTTAAACTGGTCGGTTAGTGTATTTAAAACGACCTTGCATTACTATTTAAACCTTTAAAAACCTATTAAAAATGTATCTGTCCATGTAATTTGACAGATTTAAATTAAAAATTCGGAACTAAAAGTGATCGTTTGATTAATTAAGAATTATTTGAAATATTAAAAAGTTAAAAAGTGTCTGATTGGACTTTTAATATAAAGGAAAATGTCTACCTTTATTTACATGTACACATGTATCTCCGGGAAAAACGTAATTTTTTGAAAACTTACATTTTAGTACCTATTAATAGAGATCAAATGATTTTTTCCCGTCACGAGAAAAATATATATTTTTTTGCATATGTATGATACAAAACCTTTTATTGTTCTTCAAAATTTTAAATGGTGGTACACAGTTCCTAATTGGGTGTTTATTGTCCTTGTTTCAAAATATTTACACTGGTCATACGTTTACACCATAAATTAAGTCACGAGCTGTAAGCTAATAAGTTATAATGCATACAATATTAGTAATTCCTAATACGTTTAATGTAGAAACAATTAAAAATAAACCTTTTGTCAAAATTAATTTAGCTTTACCCAGAAATATATATACAGTGTATCCCAGGATAGGTGATACAAGAAGACAAGTGAACCAAAAAACTAGTCGCATGGTCTAAAACTACTAAATACAAAATTTTATTCCGATTGGTAATATACAGGATGAGTACAGTATAACTCAAAATATGAAAAATGACCAGGAGTAAAGTACCTTTATTTTTAAAAATAGGACAAAATTTTATAGGTAAATATTGTAAAGAATTAAATTTTATATCAAAATATAATATATAATAGAAAAAATATTTTGGTCAATTTTTAGATTATGCATTAACAGTTTTTAATATACTTGGCCCAAAACAGCAAATTTCAAAAACATATTTAAAATTATTATTTTCTTTAATTTTGCTTTTTCTTGTCCATTATTTAGGTTGTAATGCGTAATGTCAAAAATTGACAATTATATTTTGTTTTACTCTCTTTCTTTAAGTTCAAATTTTGACATAAAATTCAATTCTCTTTAACAACTACTCCTACAATTTTGTTCTATTTTTAAAAATAAAAGTAGTTAGGTCCTGGGTATTTTAAGTACTTTATAATGGGAGTAAAATTTTGTATTTATTAGTTTTGGACCTTGCGACCAGTTCTCCCAAAATTTCGTTTTAAAATTCAAAAATGTTTAGCCCATTTGTCCTCTTGTAACATCTATCCTGGGACACACTGTATACACGCATACCGGGTGTCTGTTAGACAAGCCATAACTTCTAGAGTAGTAGACATATCAAAATGAGACATGGTATAAGTAAATGTTATAGAAGGAGGAGAGTTTTCGCATATTTTTCACTTTTTGGTTACTTCCGGTTTAACCGAAAATGACTCCAATTTTGAATGCGACATGTTAAAAAGTTTTAAGGCCTAGTTAATTTTTTGAGAGCCATTTGTAGTATTGCATATAAGGTGGCTATGATCCTTTATTTATAAGCCGATATTATTATTTTTTAAATTAACGAACAAAATTGTAATTTATTAAAGAAAGATTTGGTCAATATTTAATAGTATATTTAACTTAATATTTTTTAAATAAAAAGAGAAGATAAAAAGAATTAAAGCTTAACCTTGCAGCAAACACGTTATAAAGTATGTTTTATTACAGATTCTTATAAAAATACAGATATTTTTGACAACATTTATGATGACCAATATACATAGAATAAAAAAAAACATACAAATAAGCATAAACAGACTGTCCACGGGCGGGGTTTACAAAATGACAAAGAACAAAAAATTCAATTTTTAAATAAAATATAATTTTTTTATAATAATTTTGCTTGTAAAAAAATATGATTCACGAAGAGAAGACGTAAATTTCGGTTTCGCAAAAACTTGAAAAAATTACTTTTTAAGAGTAAACGGCCTTATTTTTCATTTTAAAGCAAAATTTAATTTAGAAAATTTAGGTATTATAAAGTTTGTGAACAATAAAAATAACACAAATTTTTAATGAACTCCATAACGTTGTAAAAACGCGTTGATCACATTTGTTGACAGCTTGAAAATTGTGTTGTCTATGAATTTGAGGGAAGCAGGTGTTTAAAAAGCAACTTATAAAGTTTTTCTCTGCTATTTTATTCTAAAAATTTAAAATACTTATTTTGATAATATTAAAATTAGTTTTATAGAACTTTTTAATACCCCCGTGAAATAAATAGGTTGAAGTGCTATTTTAAATACATTTTTCTAAATGAGATTTTGCTTAAAAATGAAAAATAGAAGTAGTTTACTACAGGAAAAAAACATGTTTTTAAGTGACTGCGTACCCTTAATAAAAAATCAAATTTTTTCTTCGCCATTAATATTTTTTACAAGCAAAAAATTTATCAAAAATAACTTTTTTCGAAAAATAAAATTATATACCCATTTGCTCCCTTGTAAACGCCATCCGTAGACAGTCAGTAAATGTCAATAAGTCGCGGTGGTCCCATAAAAGAATACAATCAGGATCACAAGGGAGAAAGGTACTAGACCTATTGTTTTTTTTTGCCGTACGTTGTTCGTGCTGCAAAGCCGCCTTTAGACCGTCTGTAAAGTTTTAAACCAATGAAATTATACGTCCTTGTGCTTTTTACTTAGTCTCTGAAAGAGGTACTGGTAGTGTTTATTCACCGACTTCAAAAAGGAGGAGGTTCTCAATTCGCCCGTATGTTCTTTGTGTAAGTTCCGATTTAAATATAATAAAAATAAATTAAAAAGCAAAAATAAACACTTTTTTGAGAAATTAAACCGACTTCAAAAAAATAAATAGAACTGACTACACAGTTAAAAATGCCAAATAAAAAAATATTTAAAAAATGGTCGGACATATGCGCTAAACTACTAAATGTCAATAACTAAATAAGCAGAAGCTTTTTATTCTTTAATACCATATGTTATTAGTCGACTTTATTTTTATTTATTTATTATTTTTAACTTTTTAACAAGTTTTATTTATTTTTTGAAGTTGGTTTTTTTAAGGGTTTATTGTACCAATCGATCCACCGAGTTTTTTTAATAATGTATGTTTAACCCTCAAAATGACTGAAGCAAGGCAATTCTAGTGCCATAGTTTAAGAAACGATGTGTAGTTTTACCTGCCTCTATTTCTTTTTCAAGGTTAAAAGCGCCAAACAAAAATACTCGTTTTGTTTTTAATTCAAATAATTAATAGTTTAAAAAACTAAAAAACACGCTTTTATATGCAACCGAACTAAAAATTAGAAAATAATTTTTCATTAAAAAAATATTGTCATTTCATAGTAAAAAGCGTGGGGTGCATTTTACTATTTTTTCATAACTTTTCCATCATAGATATTTGCAAATATAATAATTATACCATTTAATATATTTATCACCCCACGCTTTTTACTATGAAATGACAATATTTTTTTAATGAAAAATTATTTTCTAATTTTTAGTTCGGTTGCATATAAAAGCGTGTTTTTTAGTTTTTTAAACTATTAATTATTTTTCATTTTTTAGTTTCTGCTACTCTTGACAAAATGGCGAAAAAATTTTTAATGAACAAGAGTGGCAAATTTTAAAATTTTTCCAACAGATTGCAACTCACTAAAAATTTCTTCTTCATTTAATAGCAAAGTTTGAAATGTTGCCAACAGATGGCAACCTAGGTGTTGTTTTTACAATATAATGGAATTTTTTTCCTGGCGATCCAAAAAAGATAACGGGATACTGTTTGCAGATTATTGCATTCTCATGTTTCCTTAATACGTGTGCAAAGTTTCAAAGAAATCGAATAGCTGAAAGTTGGTTAAAATTAGGCTCAAAGATTCCGTTACATAGCCAGATAGTTACAACCCAAGTTAATAAAAAAGCGTGTTAACGGCATTTATTAACTGTTATTGTTCATAAAAATTGAACACCAATGGTGCAACTAACCCAATTGTGTAAAAGAACTTATTAATTTTTATTGTTCATAAAAATTGAACACCAATGGTGCAACTAACCAAATTGTGTAAAAACTAAAAAATTTCTTCTTCATTTAATAGCAAAGTTTGAAATGTTGCCAACAGATGGCATCCTAGGTGTTGTTTTTATAATATAATGGAATTTTTTTCCTGGCGATCCAAAAAAGATAACGGGATACTGTTTGCAGATTATTGCATTGTCATGTTTCCTTAATACGTGTGCAAAGTTTCAAAGAAATCGAATAGCTGGAAGTTGGTTAAAATTAGGCTCAAAGATTCCGTTACATAGGCAGCCAGATGGATAGATTGATAGATAGTTACAACCCAAGTTAATAAAAGCGTGTTAAAAATTAAGTAACTTTCACTGTTTTGCCCTTAAGAGGTAAATACACAGCAATTTATAAAATAAATTACAAATCAATATTTTGTGAGAGTATGACTAATATTTATGTCCAAACTTTTACTTTAGGTTCAGCCTGATTATGCCCTATAAGTTTTTCTGAATAATATCTTTTCAGCTACGTTTTTTAGCTTTTTACGCTTAGTTGCCATAGACAGTTAGATGATGCCGATTACAGGGTATCCGGAAAAGTGAGGTCAAAAGTGATAGTGGTGATAGAGTGAGCCAAAATAATGTTAGAACTTATAAATAATAAATATAACAAAAAGTTCTGTCGCGCTAAAGTTTGACATTTTGCTTTTACCGTTTAATTGCTTTATCATTTTTGTAGAAAAAAGGTTTACCTTATTTAAATTGATATCTTGGACCGTTCTTCACAAAATCGCATTTTAAAAATCAGACATAACCCTATTTTGTATGTAAATCCATTTTTGGAGGAGATAATTAAAATGTATTAAATATAATTAAAAATGGTGTTTGAAAGCCTTTTAAACTTTTTAACACAAACAAAGATTGTTTTTTTTTATAATTTTACCATATTTTAATAATTTTTTCAAAAAATTTAATTTTTTATTTCATACAAAATGGGTGTATGTCTGCATTTAAAATGCGTTTTTATGAAAAACGGTCCAAGATATCGATTTAAATAAAGTATACTTTTTTGTACAAAAATGATAAAAGAATTTAACGGTTAAACCAAAATGTCAATTTTTTCACCTCTGTAAAAAATATATATAATAAACGAAAAAAATTGTCTCACCCTGTATAAATATGACTTACTGCGCATCATTTACCTATGCAAAAAGCATTGGTATGAGTTTATTTAAATGCCCAAATATCGATATTATTGTGGCAACCGTTCAAAAATTATAAATGACATACATTTTTTTATTCTAACTTTTATTCTAACTTTAAAGGTTAATAAATCCCGAAAGCGCGATAGATTTTTTTAATATGAAGTACTAAAATTATTTTGACCCCCTATTATTTTTGACCTCGCCTTTCCGGACACTCTATATATATGAATGTAAATCATTAGGCTCTTAAATCTGTTTACTGCAAATGTAGTTTGGGGATAACATATATTATAATATTTAATTTTTTCTTGTTTTTGACGCTTTTTATACAAGGTGTTTCCTTAGTGCGGTAAGAAAATTTACGGACGCACTCCTGAATTAATTTTATAAAAAAAGTTCATATAAACATGGGTCCTTGAATTTTTCGTTCTCAAGATACTGGGCATAGGGTATTAAAACTTTTCAAGAAACCTAAAAATTTCTAAAACACTTTTTTACTTAAGTTTTTTAGATAGATATAAACCTTATTTAATTAAGTATTTGTTGTTATTGTTACATAATTGCTTTAAAAAAATTATAACACTTAATTTTTAAAAGAAAAAAGTCATATTGTTTCTTGTATGGTCCAGTTTTTTTTTTAACTAAGCAAGCTGCGTAAAAAAATAAAAAAGAAAAAAGTTATATTTTAAGATGTTTCATTTTAAAAGAATAAATAAAATGTTGCAAAAAGTCGGTGGCATACATTTTTTGTCAATAATATTATAATAGCTGAGATGCGTCTCACACCGCCACTGGTCTCAGTAATGAAAATTAGTTTAGGGCTAAATTAACTTCTCATTTTAATAAATGCCACAGCCAAAATTTATTAAAATCTCATAAGGCATATTAGAAATATTATAAAAAACCTGATTTTCTTTAAAGTTTAACAGCCTGTATCTTATAGACAATTAATTTCCGGGCCTATGTTTATATAAACTTTTTTCATAAAATTGGGTCAGGAATACGCTCATAAATTTTTTTACCGCAATTAGGAAACACCCTGTATATCAGAAAAATTAAGCATCGCTGGACTCGATCAGTAACTGAATGAATAACTATCAGCTCAAACATAAAGACATTTATGACGGAACTGAGGCGACATGGGTTAAACATAAAAAACTTGCACCTACGGTACCTGGATATAGTATTTACATTTTATAAAAGCAGTAATATTATAAACGTAAAAAAGTAGACACAAATAGATATTTACAAAATCATACTGCTAATACCTATTCAAAAAAAAGCAATACGCCATAACTTAATTAGTCTAGCAAAGTTCTCGCCAGTAGAGAAGATGCCACGGAGTCATCACTTCTGTCTCACTTTCAATTATTCTCCTTTTTATTCCTCGCACACGATGTAAACGACGCGTTTAATCAGCGATAGTTGTTTGCCGTCTTTATTTGTGTGACGTTTGTGGCATCTTTGTAACTGGTTTTTAGTTTTTACAACTATACATGAAAGCTGAAGCTGAATGGCAATATTAACAACGTTTGTAATCTCAAAAACCAGCAATAATTGACGTATAGTGTGTCATACATTTTTGATGAAGAATTTCATGCAGAGTCAAAATTTGTTAAAATATGCAGGGTATTCCATTTAAAAAACCTACTTGCTATTAAAATGTCTGTTTTTGTGACAACATTTTTGTATCTTATACAGGGGCGAAGTTATTACCTACGTGTATAAATAGAGTTGGGACACCCTGTATATATATATATATATATATATATATATATATATATATATATATATATATATATATAGGTCTTTTAAATTCCGAAAAAATAGTAGACAGCAATGGAGGTAAAAAAAATCCTGTTGGGAACAGATTCTACATTTTACACTCTCTACAAATCAAGGTATGCAAAATGTGCGTGGTTTCATTAGACGGAATGTAAAAGGTTGGAAAAGAGTGGCAAGAATACTTTTGTATATACTGAAAAATAGTTTAATATATTGAAATGGGTAACTTTTTAGACTATGCAGATTCATTAGGGATAGTTTTTTTTTTAATTTAATCTTTTTATATTTTACATTTTTATTAAAATTGTATGTTATAATTTATGATTATACCATTTATAAATATAATGATGTGTCTTTTGGCCATCAGATACTTTTTATATATTTTCATAATAAGGTGTGCTCTATAAGTTTATTTATTCCATCAAATTCATTTATTTTATGAGTAAGGAGAGCATATTTTTGTTAAAATAAAAACTTTTTTTTGTTTATCCATGACATTTAGGTATCTCCAATATTTACACTACATGAACAATACTTTTCAAAACTTTTAAGTAGACAAAAAAATGTAGCAACATTTAAAATTCGTACACAAACTGGATAAAAGCACATATTTATACCATAATAAAAATAATAAGGATAAAAAATAAAATTGGCTAGTCGTAACAACTTGAAGGAAATATATTTTCTTACTTATTTCGTTAAATAACTTACCTTGACATTGTTTTTCACAAACAGTTCTTTCATAATTATGGCTTGTGGTATCACACACAACCGAGCAAGGCTGACATGTATTATCAAAATCTGAGCAATATTCAGAAATTATGCAAGTTTTTTGTCCACATTTTGGTCCTTCTACCGTAATGCCTCCATATGTATTCGCACCAAAAACCACACCAATTCCAAATAGGATCACAATAAACACCGCTTCACACCGATTTTTTCCATATTTTTAAAAAGAAATAAAATCACATTTTACTACTGTTATAAGATGGTTATTTACAGTACCCAACAGGTGTGGTGGAATTTGGTATAGGTAGATATCTTCAACGATTACGACGTAACATTACAATTTACCTGGGTGAGTCACATACCTGTTTGCGAAGCGCTTATGCAGTTTACAATAGAAGTCAGTTTTGCTTGCATCAACGCAGGTATCTATAAAATACTGGTAGGGGGCTTGTATAACCTGTCTATTGCAAACGTATATTATAGTAAACAAAGGTACAGTAGTAATTAGTAAATAGAAAAGTGGTAGATTATTTTATTATCAATTAGTGTTTACTAAACTCTTAATTTATAATATTTTAAACACTTTCTTCTTTAGCAGTTTCTACTATTAAAAATATTTTTAAAAAACCTTATTATAAACGTATCCGCACATTTCTCATTTTTAAGATACAGGATGTTAAACTTGTAAAAAAGTATTTTTTTACAAGTCCAATGACGTGTCGAGCGGCAACTGAAGGAATATTTCCAACAAAAAAAACGGTACGCCACTGATTGTGTAAAATTTTTGGGCTTCCTTTGGATAAAGCAAATAAAAATATAGCTGTTTTGTCTTTTATACATTTTTTCCATCTTGTTTATTTTAAGTAAAAAAGTAAAATCCACTAAATTGCTTATTTTTAGAGCAAAAAAAAGTATTTCGGAAATGTTTCTGTTAGAAATTAGGGTTTATAATCTTGTATTGGCAATTATGTAACAACAACAATAAATCGGTATTAAATTAATAAGGTTTAATATTCAGTATAACAATTTTTACTAAAATACGTGTTTTCCAAAATTTTTTAGTTCTGAATAGTTTAACACTTTTTATCTTTAGAATGAAAAAATTGCAGGCCCATGTTTATGAACTTTTCGTTATATTTTCAGATTAATTTGCCCTTATTTTTTTTACAACATTTTATAATATTGTAACCTCCTGTATTTTATGAAACATACAACAAAATGTACTCTTTTTAAATAGAATACACTTTAGGATTCTACATAACATTCTAGGTAAAAAAAAGTTATATTGAACTTATAATTTAGAGGTTAATAGTTTTAATTTACCATTGTATTATTAGGTATCATGATTAGGTCGGTTATATTGCTATCTTTTTTCATATAAATGATACGGCTATAATATCTATATAAAAAATATATTTTTTTTAATTTCCACAACAGGGTGTTTGGGACCGTTACGTAAGCAGATTTATTACAATTATTAACCACCCCTCCCCCATGTCATCAAAAGTAAGCAAAGCCTAACCCCCATCCCCCATGCTTACGTAAACATTTATATACGCATTTTTCTTTTAATGAATTTCGTCTTTTTTTATTGTTTTATAAGCAGCAGTTGTAACTCTAGAAATAAGAAAATAAGCTTAGGATAGAGAACTTTTACACACAAAAATATTGATTTAAACAAACTTTACTGACCATATTCAACATAGAGCAAGGTGCAAATATTACAATATTAATTAATATTAGGAAGAAAACAAACATTCTTAAAATTTTTGGTTTGTATATTAATGTTTAAATTATTAATGTTTACATCAAGCCACTAAAATACAGAAATACAACAAAAAAACATAGTTTTTATTGTGACAGTCGACAGACTCATCTGTCTTATAAAGTCAGTGGTTTCATCTCGCAGAGTAAATATCCCTGGAGATGCCTTAAGCAATCGCTGGCAAAACGTCGGTAAACGATTTCAATTGATCGCGGTCTAAACTCAAGAACCAAGATTCCTTAGTTCTAGTACTTATACCTTAAATAATGGCGTCCAGACTTGCAACTATTTCTCAAACAGCCGTCCAAACTAACCAACCTATTTGTGCGCTCCTTTGATGCAAAAAACCGACAAGCTCTGAGTCACCGTAGAATCATTTGCCAAGCCCTTGAAACGATGTGAATTCCGTCCATGTCCACCTCCGCGCTATGTGGGACAATGTGCCGCGCTATGTGGGACAATGTGGCGCGGTATTCGGCGCGGCGAATTGTTGCAAATCTGGGCGCGGCTTTATAAAAAAATCATATTGAATTAAATTCATTCTTAGTCACTAATTGCAATTATTTTTCAATTTTCCTAGAAAAATATCAAATTCCTTGTAGGACTTTGCTTGTAATTTAAATTTACGCCAATCATCGTTCACTATATAACTACATTTTGTACTCTTGTATTTGCATGAGATTATTTTAATACTTCCAAATGATTTTTGGTGAAACTTGGATTTATCTATTTAAAACTTCCATGCGGCTCTCACGTGGGAGGATGTAGAAGACGTTCTGATGCCCCGAGAAGGATAGGAATCTCTCAGCTGAATTTGAGAAGGCTTCTTTTTCTGGAACTAGGCGCTGTGAGTAATGATTCCTATAGCCTGATGTTTTCTGTTTGGCGTGCTGCACGAGGTGTTTTCCAATGGCGGAAAATGGAGGCGGGCGCCGCGGGAGGGGTCGGCACTGCAAGGAACCGGTTATGCGCGATACCAGTAGCAGTTCCAGGGAAGATGGCCGAAATTCATGCTTTTCTTCTAAGCGAGTAAAGTCTGATCCACCTATAATTCATTCTGAAAGCAAAGCCGCCAAGTGCACAAAAAATGATTAAGTAAACAAACCTTTTAAAAGCACATAGCTTCTGACAGAGCCTGATTACATATTTTTGGATAAATAAAAAAACATTGCTAAAACCCGTATCACGTACTTAAAAAAACATCCTCTTAATTGGTCTCTGTCCTGCTATAAAAGCTGACACGTGCCGTAAAGTATTATAAACTCGTCGGGTGTATTATTTATTGATGCAATAAATCATTGTTCATAAAAGGGTTTGTTTACATTAGATACTTTGCGGCAACCCTTTCAAAATGAATATAATCTGGTCCCAACTTTACCTAAATGTAATCATTATTTGTAGAAATCATCGAAAATGTGTATTGTTTTGAAGCATGGGTGCAGTCAGGAGTAGCTATACTCAGCCTCTTAGCCGCTGGTTAGGTGGAATATCAAAACTATCAAAATAAAGCCACTCTATTGGTTTAATTTGACAATTTTGACACTCTGCTTACCCAGCGGCTGAGTACTCTTGAATGCGCCCCATTTTGTGGGTGGGTTGCCATATGTGTAAACCAGTAAATAGCTGCTGTTGACGTAATCCCAATCTAAACCCCTCCCCCCTTATCATTAAAAATAGGCAAAACCAAGACCCCCGCCCCCTATAGTGCTTACGTAATACTTGAACGGCGGAAGTTTATATCTCGAAAACTACTTACTTTTAAACGAAGTTTGATTAAATTTTCCTAATTAGAATTTTGCGTAGAATGCAAAAATTACACAACAATAATTTTTTTATAAAAAAGTTATATACGCACAAATAAATAACTCTTTAAAACCACCATATACAGGGTGTTTTTTTTGGTTGGTATTATAGGGTACAGGCTAAACGATAAGAGATACAAAAAACTAAGATACGTGTCCCGTCCTCGTTTTTAGTGTTTAGTTTATTGGTGCAATTAGATACACGCTCAATTGATTGGTTTAGAAGATACAGGGTGATTTTCAAAATTCGTCGATTTTTATTATGTGTTAAACAACCTCAAAAATTAATTCATTTCTAATAGCAACAAAACAGTTATCTTAAAACTTAATAAGTTTTTGTGCTGGTGTTTAATCAAAAAATGTGCCCAAACGCTTTCTATTTTGTTCGATGCATTTTTGGCGCCAGCTTGTAATTGAACTAGTGGCGATATAGACGTAAATATTTGATATTCTTATTATCTAATTAAAAAACCCAAATTAAATTATTTTAATTTGATTAAAAGTGTACCACATCATATCGCCATTAGTTTAATTACAAGCTGAGTCAGAAAATACATCGAAAAGAATGGAAAGAATTTGAGCACATTTTGTGATTAAACACCAGCGCAAAAAAATTATTAAGTACTTAAGATAAATGTTTTTTGCTATTATAAATAAATCAATTTTGTGGTTGTTATTGTTTTGGTTATTAAATGTTTAAGTATCCTTGTTAAATTGAGTTTTTTATATACATACTCTTTAAAAAATAAACGAATATTAATTCAATCCATGGCCAACTGTTTTTTAAATTTTCTTGTTACATTTGCTGTTTAGAACAATGCAAAATATTTAGTGTTATATACTGTTGTATTCGCAAGAAAAAATGCAATTTTTTGAGATACTCAGATACAGGGTCATTTAAAAAAGTACAAGTTTGGGTTATATCTTAAAAATTAAAACATTTATATTTATTTTCGGTACGCCACTGGATTTTACGTAAAAGTTATTAAACTTTTGTATTTCAAGTTTCTTTCTATCTCCATAAATGTCCAAGTAATAAGACATAATAAAAATCGACGAATTTTGAGAATCACCCTGTATCTTCTATACCAATCAAGTAAGCGTGGATCTTATTGCGCCATTAAACTTAAGAGCCTGTACAATAAAAGTATGGAAAACATATTTTTAACTTGTTGAGCCTAAGTGGCATTGTTGCAAAATAAAAATTATTATAGGGAAATAACCATTTTTTCGCAATTTTTTAATATTTAAAATCATGCTTTACATCAAAAACTTTAAAAAATATCATAGTTTCAAACTTTCACGGTAGTAATTGATACAGTGTGTTAAGTAACCGACAAATTTTAAGGGGCGAATCTCCAATAAAAATAGAGAAAAAACTACAGATGACTATATTTTCCAAAAGTCGAACCTTAAATTTCGAACTACAGAGTATTAAAATTTTAATGCAATAATAATTTTTTAAATAACTTTTATACGAAATATAATATGTTTAGGAAATTTGAAAAACGTTTTCTATGCATCAAGTAATATTTTTTGACCTATAACAAAAATAAATTTCTAACAGGGTCTTCCGTAAGTATGTCATTGCTTGTCCCCAATTTTAATACAGTGACCGCCAAAGAATTGGACACATATGGAAAAAAACATTTTGAAGTTATCAAAAACCTTTTTTGGAATGACCTCTGCTCATCGAGTAACCTAAAATTTAATAATTGCATGCTGCTCATAGGCTTCGCTGGGGGATAATTAATAAAAATCAAATTAAAATATCAGAAAGTGAGGTTAGTTGGCTCGATATCTAAAAAAGTTATTTGAAAAAGGTGAAAAAGAATTTAATTTTGGGCCGATACACAAAATTTAAAACAAAAATTAAAAAAAAAAAATGAAAAATGCATTTAATTAGGTTAGTTTACAAATCTTTTTTCTTCGAAATAGGTTTTTTAACTATAAAGTGACTAGCTGATTTGAATTATCGTGATTTTTGTATTTTCTTTCACATTTCAAACGAAAAAAAATAAACATGAGCTATGTTGTAATTTAAAAATTTAAACAAGATAGATCCTTTCATTAATTTGTTTTGCATTTGTCTTAAAGCCTACTTAAGCTACAAATATATTTGTTATAAAATGTGCAATATCATTTGCGTATCAGAGTTTAAATTATTGGTTGCGTGCTCAACTTTATCAACTATTTTTAAGGTATATCGGCCAGTAATGCAATAAAAAAGCACTATTAGTCATCCAATCCGAAATGTTTACATGCCGGCATTCGCGTTAAACCATCTGCTTTTTACGCATTGCCTGTTTACATTTCTGACTAGCTGATTCGGTATAAGAGCTATGTGGTACCTACATTTAAAGTTATAATGGAAAAATTAGATGATTATCTTAATTACAACTATAAATTTTTAAAAGAGTTATATTATTAAAATGTAAAATATGTAATGGCATCTGGTTCTTTTATTGTCCTTGGTCTTCTGGTAAACTTTGTCACTTACATGGATAATGCACCATATTATATACGACTTAAATAAAAAAACATAATGAAAAAAAAGAGATATTTTAATATTAATGCTTTTAAAAAATATGTCTACAAAAAAAGCTCTACTTGAAAAAATAAAAAGTATGGTCTGTATAACAGCAAGTTGAAATAATTATAAAATCCTTAGTATCATTGTCGTCGTTAATTTACAAAGTGACGTATCTCAAAAACACTGAGATTTGTAGTCAGGAGCAAAAACTTTATTCTGTGCTAAACGGCACATAAAACCATTAAAATAAATCCTTTAAAATTAAACATGTTAATAATAAATTAGCATCTGTGTTTTAGCTTTTATTCAAAGGCAAAGATAACAGTAATTTCTAAAATTTCGTTTTAAAAAATATTTAAAAATGAGATACGACAGTTGTAAAATTAATAACAAAGTATTCTAACCTTAATCTATTTTATTAAACCTATGGATACCACATAAAAAAGTTAACAAATTAAAATTAAGTTACAAAAACTTAACTAAACTGTTTAAGTACTCCTATGTTACATGGTTTCAAGCAATTTTTTCTTCTCTTATTCAGTTTGGCAAAACAATAACTGTTTCGAAGCTTGGGTTTCGACAATAGGTTACGAAAAAAAGTTGTAATAGAGTTTTTATATAAAGTAAGTATAAAAACTACTGGAAGTAATAATGTAAGGTAAACACCCACTTAACTTTTTTCTTTTTTATCCCAAAAAATTAACAAAAATGTCAGTTTATTTAAATAAAAATTCTGTGGTTTTTGATTTAATTATCAAATTTGTACTATCTCCCAAGATATACAGGGTAGGAAAAAAATATGATATTTTTAAATGCAACACCCTGTATATTATATCACCATTATTGTTTGTTTGTTTGTTTTACCACCCTTTCCGGATCATCTCACCCAGGTTTCGACTGTCGCCCCCCTCCCTACGTTGTGGACTGCAGCCTTAAGGCTTATTGTGCCCTGACCCCTACTCCTTCTCATTTACACACCATTCATTCCATAAGTTGGATGATTGCTGCTCGGTCGTTTACGCCCGAGTAGAACACCGCGTGCCCAGTCACCCATACAAGTTAGGGTCGCGCTTCTCGCTGCTTTTCTCCGGTGATCGACAAGGCCGACCCGCGGGAGCAAGCTACAAACGCGACCATTACAAAGATAGTCCGAAGAGATTTACAAAAATACAACGTTTGATATGTTTATCATTATAAGTTTTGGATATATTAATTGTGTCCAACAGTCCCATAAGCTCGCTGCACTGTAGAGCATAGGCATCCTCTCGAACATATCTGTGGCGCGTACCGCTGTTTTTTACACAGATATGCGGAACAACCGGCTTTACGTGGCTTCCAAACTACAAGTGAGAGGGTGTACCAGGCATACTACACAGTGATTTGCCATTGCCTTTGATACTCTGTATCTCGCAAACGATTGACTTTGTTTCTGTACTCTACAAACTAGCAGTTTGTACAGACCTTTAGAGACACCCTGTATAGTTATTGTGTCTTTATTTTCCTTCTTCAGGACCTGAAGATACTAAGCAGCCAGACAGGCCAAGGACAGGTAGTCATCCTCTTAAGTAATTGTGAATGCTGTGTTTTAAGACTACAACGTCTCCAACGCCTTAAACAGTTTGTTCTGCTCTTATGAGCTTGCAGGGGTTAAGTTAATTATAATGTTTGATATTTAGTTACTGAGTTTTAGCAGGAGAAAGATAATTAAAAAAAACTGCTTAATTTTATTGAGGTACGTATAGCGCGCGAAACGCAGTTTCTGTCATGTCTTGGTATGCTTGTTTATTCGTTTTATTCAAATATTTTTAAATGTATAATAATAATTATTCATCGTGCTGCCGTAATAAAAAGGTAGACGCCAATAGGGTGGTTGTGTTTAATATTGTGATGATATCGAGTTTATACCAACTTTTGTGTTAATGTCGACGTGGATGTTTGCGTTCTGTAGAACTTGTTTACCAAAGCATAGATTAATTCGCCTATTCTTGGCTTCTGTCATGTTATGCAAATTTTTGATTCTAGTGTACCGTCCAGAAGACGTTACAGAACGCAATAATTTATTTTAGTACCGCTGCAGCCTGGTCATTTGTGTATCACCTATGCTACACCAAACAGGTGCAGCATAGGTGATAATCATTTACTTATAAATGTATCAGTTTAATTTGGGCAGATTTAGGTGATAGCATTGCATAGAGACTGGCATGCTGCATAGGCTCTATGCAATACATGTGATGTGTGAGCGTTAAATAACAGCCTTTTATCTAGGATTACTCCTAACTGTCTCACTGTTTTTTGAGTAGGTATTTACTAAACTTGTTGTTGATTTTAATTGGTACGATTTGTAAATTTTTTAGTCTAAATAACATATTCACTCTTACTCTCATTCAAACGTATCTTCCATTTCTCATAGCGTCTCTTTAGTAGTAGTGAAGATGGTTTGGTATGTGACAATATGTGGGTCTTTGCAACATTTGCCGCGAATGTGTGTGCGTAATTTAACGCGGGGTATTTAAGAAAGTCGGCAGTGTATAGATTGTACAGCTTTGGTGAGAGCATGGTGCCTTGTGGTAAACCTGCATGTTTTTTTCTGTCTCTTTAAAAGACATTTTCGACCGTAACTCTAAGGCGGGCCACACCATCAAAGAAACATAAAACATGAAACGTGAAACAAGAAACATGAAATATGAAATACAAAACGTGAAACAGTTTCGGTGATACACGAACTGAAGAATCAAAAATAAAATTAGTTTCAGTTTTTAGTTAGCAATGGACACCGATGATAGTTTGGACGATGCAATAGTTGCTGTTTTTACTACATTACTATTATCAAAACAAAATTAAAATAAATAATAGTTTAAAAAACTAAAAAACACGCTTTTATATGCATCCGAACTAAAAATTAGAAAATAATTTTTCATTACAAAGAGTTTGTCAGTTACTTCAGAGTAAAAAGCGTGGGGTGCTTAATATATTAAATGTTATAATTATTCTATTTGCAAATATCTATGAGGAAAAAGTTATGAAAAAATAGTAAAATGCACCCCACGCTTTTTACTCTGAAGTAACTGACAAACTCTTTGTAATGAAAAATTATTTTCTAATTTTTAGTTCGGATGCATATAAAAGCGTTTTTTTAGTTTTTTAAACTATTATTTATTTTTCATTTTTAGTTCGATATATCAATTAGTTTTTAAAATAAATGCTCCAGTTTATTCACTAAAAAATTTCTTCGCCATGCATTCTTGATTTAAAGCTAAAGTGGCCACATAATTTTCACCTTTTAGAACTCCTTATTTCTATATATTTTACACCTTTTATTAAAATTGAAAAAAGTCAATTAAAAATAAGACAAATATTTTTAAAATATTACCTTAAGTGATATTTTAATGTAGTTTGCTAATCTCCATTTCCAGTCTTTGTCCTAATCTAACATTCGGTACAAGTACCTAACACTCAATAAAGGCCTTCTTTTAGAAAGTATAAATGGAAGATGGTATAAAAGTTATATGCAATAACTTGTTAGTTACTTTTCCAAAGCAATAAGTAATTTTTCATAGTTTTTCTTTTCAATCTATATTTTGAAAACTGACATATTCATTTTACTCCAAATGAGCTTCAGGCTAACGCTTTCACGCACTTTTGCGCTTTTGCGCCGACGGAGCTGCAGGAGATCGCTTGACGAACCTTTTTGGTTATAGGTTATGTGATTTAGGAACTATTTTGCTTACGAATCATTATTCTGGCTGCGGAGGACCATGTTAATTATTTATTTGCTTCTTGTATTTCAATTAAAGTGTATACTTTGTTTTTAATAGCTTAGTTAACTGATTTTTTTCAACTTTAATTTCAGATTAAAGGAATTTTAGGTTGTTATGACTGTGAATTTTGTCAGATGTCAGTTGGTAATACAGATTTCTGTTTTATGACCGCCTGTTTTAAAAAACAAGTGAAGGTTATTCGTTCGTTAAAAAAACAGATGAAGGTTATACGCTCCCGGAACGAATACGTTCAGCGAACGAATGAGTTCAATTTAGCAGAATTGAGCCCCTGGTCCCCAACCCGTCGGCAAATGTTGTCAAGTTCGATTATTCAATTGTCTAATCTGGCGCATCCGCCCGAACGTACGATTTTTCACTTTTCCGGTTTTCCTGGAAAATGCTGGAACTTAACGGGATAGTGTTTTTAAATTATTGCATTGTCATCGGTCCTTGATACGTGTGCAAAGTTTCAAAGAAATTGAATAGCTGGAAGTTGGTAAAAATTAGGCTCAAAGATTCCGTTACATAGATGGATAGATAGATGGATAGATAGTTACAACCCAAGTTAATAAAAGCGTGTTAAAAAACGAAAGAAACGACGTTATTGGGTGCATCCGTATAATAAAATAAACCTTAAACATGGTTCATATATAGTATTAAAAAAATTAAGTAATCATCCGGAAAAATTTCAATTATTTGTAAAATGTCTTTGCAGACATTTACTAGATTAGTTTCTGTGGTAGGCCCTTAGGAGTTAAAGAAAAGTTGTGAATTACATTGAGGTAAGTAAAAATAAAGTTCATATTAAACATATATTTTAATATAAGTACCTACGTTACAAAACTCAAAAAATTATTTTATTAAAAAACAGCTGCATTAACAAGGTCCACATATTGCCTTTCATTATCAGTTGAATATTGTATGTTGCGAAATAATAAGTTTCAACGAGATTTGCTTCTCCATGACGTCACATGAAACGCATTTTGTCGATGTGCGAATTCCCATTTAAGACAGTGTGTTGTTATTTTATGAAATATATTTTATGTTTCTTGTTTCACATATCATGGCTCATGTTTCTTTGATGTGTGGCCTGCCTTAAAGTTCTGTTTCTAATATAGGAATGAAAAAGAGTCACTACATATGGTTCGGTTGTGGTGTTTCATAAGTTTATAAATTAAACCATTATGACACAACAACTCAAAAACAATCAACAAAAGAGCATAAAGTTGCACCTTCATGACAAATTATGACATCCTCCTTTGTTGATTGGTTTTGACTGTTAGGTATGCTTTTATCGAAGCCTTGACAATGTCAAAATATATTGAAATATATTGACGAAACGTCGGCGGCATAGTTTAAGATGTTGTCAGGGCTGTATTATCCATTAGGCTGACTAGGTTACAGCCTAGGGCGCCATGAAAAAATAGGCGCCAGATAGGGAAGTAATAAACGCTAGACAGGAAAGTTTTTCAGTAAAAAGTTTAGGTCGAGTGGGGATTTTGGTGACTAATTTCTCTGTGAATAAGGTGCTCTCAGGAATGAAATAGGCGCAAAAAGGAGTGTATTACCTTCTTTTTTTTTTTTTTGGTCATCAAATTTTATTGCGGGCGGTGATATAAGGCCCATTTTGTACTGTCCTCTGACCCATTAATCTGCTTCCCGTGTAATTTAAGGGCGTTAAATATAGGTGCCTCAAAAGGACATTGCCTCTCCCGCTCTTAGACCCTGGCTACGCCATTGGGCAATTGTAAAAATATCGCATTTTCAGGTAGGAACCTCTTGTATCTCAGTTGTCTGATAACTTATCAAAAAGGTAAAAACTGATTCTTACATTACTTTTTATGTAGAGTGTAGTTGGGTAGTCAGAATTTTTGTAAATATTATTGTTTTAGAAATATTGACAAAAGTTGTTGTTTTTTAATGAAACACCCTGTATATTTATTTTTTGGGAGATTATGTTTAAACAAAATATAATTTTTTAAATCAGGTAACAGTTTTTTTGATTGACTTGATTATTGTAGTAGTTTTTAGATTTTGTTAATTAACCAATTCATGTTTCTTTCTTATTACGTAAATCCAGGTAGAAAGCATTTTCCCCAGCAAAATGATCAATTAGTAAAGAAATTGGTAAAAAGTTGCTTAAAAAAATACCTTTGAAAATGGTACGCAATTATTTTTATTAATTTTTTAAAGGGAAATTATTTTTAAAAGATTATTTTCCTTAATAAAAAATAAACTAATCAGAAACCACCATTTTTCGGATAAATTTTGTTTAGATAATTAGTGATTAAACCACATGTGCAGTTTAACCGCGAAGAAATTTCTGTCATCCAAACTAGTTGTCCAAATTAAAAGAACATGGTAAACTATAATATCAGTAAAATTCTGTGTTCTTGGTTTTAATGTGAGTTTTTAGGAAATAATCTAGCCGTATACCACTCGACCTACAAATTTAAATAGATTAAACTATCCGAATATTTTTTGTAATATTGCCTTGGCAATAGTTTTATGGACAATACTTAATTTTAAAAAAACCCTTGACCGCTGCGCAATCTCGTGTTTTTATTAAATGATTGTACATTTATTTTAACCATTTTCCAAGAAAAATATTACTCAAAATATTGTTGGGTAGTTTAATCGATCAAATTTATAGGTTTTGTGATATAATAGACTATTTCACTAGAGTGTTTTACACTTGCAAAACGTCATAGCAACCTCCTGTTTTCTACTGGCAAAACTCCTAACTGCTCCTACCTTGATAAAAACCATGACCAAACATGATGGTGGTAAAAACGTCAGCGATAAAACTTAGTTAGGTTAAAGTAAAAGATGTAAAAAGTATTGTTGATTTATACGTAAATTAAAGGTTGAAAATTTACTTGTAATTCTCGTAAAATAGGTAGTCTTGTCAAATATCATTGAAGAAAAAAATTTTTAGGCAAAATATTTCTCTTGTTGTATTCAAGTTTGTTGCTTTTTGGTAATTTTGTTCATGACATTTGGTGATATTTAATCAATACCACTCGCCTGGCGGCTCGTGGTATTGTTACGAACGTCATTTATGAAATTTCCAAGCTTTCATACAGTCGAAATATTTTGCCAGCAAAATTTTATCTTTTATGATAATATACAGGGTTTCCTAACTCTATTTATACACAAAACCCCTTCGCCCCTGTACTGGATACAAATATAAATTTAAAATAAAAAAAAATTATTGGGATATACTCTTTTAATTGTTTATCAGTTTATGGACGGGGTGTATTAAAAACAGATTTTTTGATTTCAAGTAGGTTTTTTTAATGAAACACCCTGTATATTTTAACAAATTTTAATTTTGTTATTAATTCTACATCAAAAATATATTGAACACTATACGTCAATTATTACTGGTTTTCGAGATATCAACCCATATAACATTTTTTGCCGGCGTTGTACATTTAATTTACTGGCATTGCCAACACTCTTTAATGGCAAAGCATTGGCAAAAGGTATCAAAAAGACGCGAAAGTGGGCCATTGGCCGTTATTAGGCCACGTGTTGCAGATAAAGTGATGGCATCCATCATTAATAAGTTATTGGCAAAAAAATGCGTTTAAGATGATGGCATCCATCATTAATAAGTTATTGGCAAAAAGATAACAAAAAGACACGAAAGTGGGCAAATGCAGATACTCCCAAGCAGCAAGCTGACGTCTTATTGACGAAAATTGTCGCATATACTTTTTCTTAAAAGCTAAAATGATGCGATATTTTATTTGAAAATTAAAATAGGAAAAAACTCCTTACTGCATGCAATTTCCTTGCAATGCAAAGTACCATCTTTCGGAACACTGTCCAACTTGGAGATGCAGATTTTTACACTAGCCGAAGATATTTCTTTCAAAGCTAAGTGAGATCACCTACCGCAGACCGCTCTCGGATTATTTTTGTCTAATGGGTACGGTTTAGACGATAAAAAGCGAAGATATTGCAGAAACGTAGTAGTTTATTGTCCATTACGCCATCTATCGGTATGTCAAAAAAACTATTAAATATATATAATATCTTTTATTAACACGTCTTTAAAACTTTTAATAAAGTTTTAAACAAAATGTTTACAGCTTCTAACAGTCTAGTTAAATATCTTGCCTTCTCGACTAGCCATCACCAATTAATCACACAACACACACTTATTAGGTAATGAATACATTTAATTATGTCTATTAAAAAACACTTTTCTTTAAAAAAGAAACTAAAAAGCTAGAAAACCACGTAGAAAACAAATGCACAAAGCGGTCACCTTCGGTCGAAATTAACGTAGCTAATTTTACCATCATTTTATTTTTATTCGCTCCAAAATACATAATAAACATTTTGTTTGACCTAATTTTTATTTGCATGATTTTTAACAATAAAATGTTATGAAAAGGCCATTTCCTTTAAATTATGTAAAAAAACATAAAATAATGTTGTTTAGCTGCCATTATAAATAAAACAGATCAAAAAATTGCTTTAATGTTAGTTTAATACCAATGTTAATAATATGGTTTAAAAAATATGAATCTGCGTTGAAGGTTTGCCTTCAAAATCCAATATTTATTTGCCTGCAACAAAAACGCGTGCTTTATTTAATTAGGATTGGTATGCCGCCATTTTTGTATGCTTGCCGGCAATTCGCCTGCATGTAAAATTTATTGGCAATTAAGTGTTTATTTAGGGTTGACTTTTTGATGCGTAAAAGATGTTGGCATAATATTGCCACCAATCGCCAATGCTTTACCATCAATGCCAATATGAAAAATGTACATTGCCGGCAAATAGTGTTTGTTGGGAACAGTATGCTGATATACTCATTAGCGATTAAAAGCAATTAAAGAAAGAAAATATTATTTTTGTTTTATTTATTTTTAAATAATTCTGTCACTGTCAGATCTAATGACAAATAATATAATTTACTTCTAATAGGTATGCCATCAATTGAGCTTCTTTCGACACATATTTTTCCAATTGCACTATAAAACAGCAATACGGCAGTTATATGACTGGTTTTTAGGTTAAGTAAATAAATACGTATCTAAAATAAACTAAAAAGCTGACTTACCTATTAGTAGTTCCTACCATGGAAGGTAATTTATTTGATTTTATTATATTATTTTTCATTTTAACAGTGACAAAATTATATAACAATAATTAAAACTTAAATATTATTTTCTTTTTTTAATTTTTTATTTATTTATTTTATATATTTATTTTATTTAACAAACAAACCGAATGACAAATTACAAATTAAAAATTGTATACAGTTGCCGAAAATATAATGTATTTGGCATATGAGTGGAAGCAAAATGAATCAGAAGATTTGTGTTTGCTCCATTTACATGCCATTAAAAATACGTGCCTAATTCTATAGAATTATTTATTAACTTAAATACTAAATATCCACTTAAAAGATTTAACTTAATAATAACTATTGAAAAAAAAACCATATAAAAGAGAATCTGAAAAAAGGGAAAAGAAAAAAATGATTGACAAAACATAAATAATTCAATAAGTTGACCCACGTAAGACACAAACCAAGAGATATTTTGGCAAATCCGAACAAAATTAGTTACAACCCACTGCTTAATTTTAACTTAAATATTTTTATTAAGTTTTGTTCTCAGCCCCATGGGCATCATATTAAGTATTTTAGGTTCGACATAGGTAATATGCCTCTGAGTTCCAGAAAAACTGCTGCGGTAGAAATAGGTATTTTCCACTTACAGCTCTGGTTTCGTGCAAATACAGCTTTATTAAATATTTTAAAATTTAAGGAAAAATGTATTACTTTTATACAATAGAGTTGTCTAACTGTGCACATACCAGATTCCCTAAATAAGGTGTCAGTTGGAAAGCTCCGTTTTTGCGAAGCGTTATCTTAAGTATATATTTTTGAACATTAACTAAGGAGTGTAATATACTGTTGAACGCTGCTCCCCAAGCTATTATTCCGTAAACCATTATTGACTCGACTAAAGCTAAATAAACTAGATTTAAGAGCTATATTTTTAACTGAAATGTCGAACTAATAAGCGAAACGTTCAGAGACATGCCAACTGCTGGGTCGTTTTTCCGCTGAATCACTTTGTGCTTACAAAAAGCTGCTGATGTCGGATGAACGTAGCCAATATTAAAAGAGTCTAAATTGCAGATGTCATGACACTCAGACATTATAATGACATCATAATTCATGTCAGGTGACTGCAGCAAAACAAAAAAATTATCAAAATTTGAATTTATACCTCTAATATTTATACTTAATATGTTAACATTTTTATTTGTGTTAAAATCACGCAAATATATTTCATACTATCCACAGTATCACAAACTTAATATTAAAGTGTTTGTAGGTCGTTATGATTCATTTAAATTTTGAAAGGACATGAACACAAAATCAAAAACAAGAAAAGAAAACTTACAAAAACCCACATGCAGGGTCGTATTAACTGCTTAAGGCGCCCTAGGCTAAAGTTCCCGGAGCCTATTTTCCATCAAAGAAATTTTTGAAATTTTTGAAAAGCAAAAAAAAAGGTCATTCTCTCTTTTCACGCCTATTTCTCTATTTCATTCTAAAGCACCTAATTCACAGAGAAATTAGTCACCTAAAATCCACACTCAACCTAAACTTTTTAAAAACCTCCCCTGTCTAGCGCCTATTACCCCCTGTCTGGCGCCTATTTTTCTCATGGCGCCCTAGGCTGTAACCTAGTGAGCCTAATGGATAATACGGCTCTGCCCACATGCCATTGACGTACCAGTGAAAATTTACGATGTCGATCCAAAAATTTCCTCCAATTGTTTTAAATCCTTTATATTTATCTCTGGACCTCCATCCTTTTTTTATAAAACTGATCCACCTTGGTTCCATACATATGTGGCCTTCTTAAAGTATGAGCCGTGAAGTAAGAAAGGCAACGTTGCAAACAACGCTGTACGGTAGGAATATTGAAATGAGTTCCTAATAGATTACATGCTAAATGTAATTAATTTTTAAGTATTTTAAACAAAATATAGGTAATTAATTTTTTTAGGATGATTTAGACAACATATAGGTATATATTTTAAATACTATAGTTGCCCTAAAAGCAATAATGTGTCTGCAAAACTTATCGGAAACTTTTCTGCCTTATACAAATTTGTTGATAAGGATTTAAAAATTTCAAATTGTTATGATGTTTTCTACCCCGCTTTATGCAGTTTTTGCGAACAGACCAATGTAGCTTTTTAAAGTTAACTAAACATTTATTATTTAGTAATATTTGCAATGTTTAAAATAAATTGAAAGCATATGTGTTTAGTTATAAATATTAAAGCTTAATTCGTATTACATAAGATGCGCTTTAAAATAACAAACGCTTTAAATTAGGTTTTCCACTATATTTACCCTAAAACCGCCTTAGGTAAATAACTTTCAGAATATCTATATAAATAATATTTTTTGGTATCTTAACAGAATATTTATGCGCATTAGTTGATATAGTCCTTAGGATATTGCTTCGGGTAAATAATTGTTTTTGGTGCACTATACACACTATTGATATCAAATTAAACCAATGTTCTAAAAACACACTTGGTTAATTAGTAGCCCGTAAAATATATTTGTCCATTTACCGTATAGGTACTACTTTTACTTTTAATTAAAAAAGACTTATCCGGTAAATAGCGCACAACCAGGCTTTTCCAATTTCATCGTTTATGGGGAAATTAAATGTTGTTTGATAAACCCTTTGTTTTAATATAACTGGGGTAATTCGTTTTGCAGCCCGAAACGCAACACGTTCGTGGCATAATGTACGCCGTACGCACCAACTATACGCGCACATTTAAACGTAAAAACAACGAATAACATCTTGGCACTGGTCCTATTTTTTAAATATAACAATGAATTATTTATTTTTTTATATTTAATAAATATACGCTACAATTCAACTTTTAAAAACAAAAAAACCTTTTAAGCAATCGTTTAAACTTGTTTCTGTTTACTTGTTAACTTTACTTGACATTCCTACTGTGCTGTGTTGCCAGATTTCTCCTTCACGGTTCATAGTTTAAGAAGGCTGTGTTTGTGGTCATAATATTCTTTGCACACCTCCCAAGCAGCAAGCTGACGTCATTTTTTATTCATTTTTTGGTCATAAGACGTCATCAGACCAAAATTAAGAAGTCATTTTAATGACATGTTTTTGACGTCGTTGAAGTGACGTCTTATTGACGCCATTTGACCATATGACAGAAAAATTTGAGTAATAATTTTATAAAATTAAAATAGGAAAAAACTCTACCGATAAATGGCGTAATGGACAATAAACTGCTACGTTTATTTAACCCCAAATTATCAGAATGCCCAGATGCGAAACTAAGCGTGTTCGTTGAAATCGCTCACCACTATGGTCCCTCCCACTGCGTGGTGGATATACACTCCATGATTTAGTACGTGACAGGTATAGACATTTTATTACAAATTGATCTAAACGTGACATCTACTAACAATATTCTACCTTTCAAAACATAGGTAAAATTGTTTAATTGTAATATTTTTTAATAAAGAAATATTTAAATTTTCAATTAGTTTTGTCTCCTTTTTCCCACATAAAAAAGCTGCATAATTAATTACTATCAAAGTCTATCTCTCCTTAGCGCCTTGGTGCGGTTTAACCTTTACAAACTAAAAATATTACGATCCATGCATTGGTGCAGATTTTCCATTTATTTTTTCTCAAGGTCATAGAAACAAGTAAGCGTATTTCGCCGCACTTTCGCATCTGGGTATTCTGATAATTTGTGATTTAACATCTTCGCTTCTTATAGGAATTTCTTGGAGCTTATTGTTATCGCCTACACCGTACCGATGAGAACCAAAAGTTCGGGGCCGGTCTGCGGTTAGTGATCTCAATTAGCTTTGAAAGAAAAATACCTTCGGCTAGTGTAAAAATCTGCATCTCCAGGTTAGACAGTGTCCCAAGAGATGCGACCTTGTAGTGCAAGGAAATTGCAAGCATGTTTACTTCATAATTAGAAATATAATTTCACTAGATAAGATCGTATCATTTTAGCTTAAAAAAAAAGTATATGCGTCAATTTTTCGTCATCTTAAAGACGTCATTAACGGGACGTCTTTTGTCTGTCATCAATTTTAGGCGAAGAACCAATTCTAAAACGGTATTTACCAATCGGTTTTGTTGACGTTTAAACAATGTATTATACGTCAAAGTTGTCACCAATTATTACCGCGCTTATAATTGGTTGAACGCCTAAAATTGATATGTGACTTAGGGAGGTCATTTTAACGTCATTTTGTCGTTATCTTATGACGTCTTTGCTGACCAAAAATTACTAAAAAGATACGTCAATAAGACGTCAGATTGCTGCTTGGGCTATTGTTGATGAAAACGGTAAGAAAGTTTTGAATTACCAAGATTATCCAAGGTAATGTTACCTTAGATTACCAGATGCTTAAATGGGATCGAGCGCTCCTTATTAAAAAAATTATTTCCTTGAGTTGGACCACCTTCTCTCTAATCACCTTGAGTGTAGGTATACCATTTCTGAGTGGCTTTCCAGTGACGCATATAGAGCGCTCCCGAGTAGCTCAGGAGCATTTCGTTCTACTTTATCTCGTTCCAGTGACGGAAAGTGTTATACAACTGAACTACTCCGTTTTTCTTTCCCTTGACCTTCATGCACCAGCCTCTGTTTTAGTTTTTGTGCCTCAAACGTGTTTCTTATGGTTAAGGATGGATTTTTTGAATTACTTGTTTAAAATGGAATTAAATATTAAAAAGCCAAAAAGGTTAAAAAAAACGAAATTTTAAAATTTCTTAAAGTTATCTATCTTTCCTTGTCTAGGATGCGTTACAGTGACTAACTTTTTATAGCAGATCAAGAGCTTCAAGCCCTGGAGCGTGACTCACAAAAATTTTCGTCACTGGAAAGCTACTCAGGACAACAACCAAATATTTTAATAAAACGAGGTTATTCCGATAATTCGGTTAATATCCAGTCCCAGTCATCTTATCGGATAACCTAAAATTAAAAAAGAAAAATCGAAAAACTCGTGCGGTGACAGAATGTTTCTGTTGTTTATTTAAATATTGTAGAAATCAAAAGTAATACAGACTATTTATTTTAATCTTATGTAAAAACTTGTTACAACAAATCGTTACACTTAAAACAATTTAAGAAAGGTAGGTATCAGCATTAGCAGAACTGTGTAAACAAACTTAGATACCTAATTCATCGAATTTGGTAACATTTCTTTTATTATTACCATGAGTTCTTAATTTTAGATGCCAGCGGTACCAGGTGGAGTTTATTCCCAGCAAGGGCCATCATGCATGGATAAAATGAAAATGGGATTTGTTCTTGGATTCTGTGTTGGAATGACAAGTGGTGCTTTATTTGGAGGATTCTCAGCATTAAGGTATAATAAATCGATTGAATGCTTTTATGTAAAGATTGATAGCGAGGAGATTTAACATTATTATGCAATGTTACCCTACCTAATGATTTATATAATGTATCAAAAGTTTTAATTTATCATTCCACACTTAATAAAATATGTTTTACTTGTTTCAAATTTAGGGCGCAGCAATTTAGTGCTTTAATGCTTAAGTTGTCAAATTCATTTTACCCTTATCTGTTACTTCCTTTTTGCCTAAATAAGCATTATTCTTAGTTTTGGTAATTTTCAAGAAACCGGCGGCAACTCCGTTTTTGACGAAATTTGGTATACGGGGGTTTTTGGGGCGCTGATCACGAATCTGAAAGGATTATTTGGCGGAAACGTTTCGTTCTCAAGATATTCATCATCAAAGTTCAAATTTGAACCAAGCTTATTTTCACTATATTCCCCTTCTTTTGCACACAACTCTTGATTTAAAGCTAAAGTGTCACAAAATATTTGATTTTCACCTTTTAAAACGCCGTTTTCTACATTTTTACATTATTTTTGCATTAAATTGCGTTGCTTTTCTTTGATAATGCGGCAACCATACATACACATAGGGCTTCATGGCACACTGGGATTAAAATAAGTCAAAGTATAGCTATGCAATTTAATGCAAAAATAATGTAAAAACGTAAAAACGAGGTTTTAAAAGGTGAAAATCAAATATTGTGTGCCACTTTAGCTTTAACACGTTCACTACCGAGGGTCATTTTGTGTTTCGACCCCATAAACCACTTTATTATTTTTTGTAAAATTACTTTATTTTGATGTTTATTAAAGTGCTAATTAGTTGTAGTGTTGGAATTCAACATATTTAAGTGTTTATTTAACCCGACTCATATATGAGTCGGTGGTCCATTTTATTACATTTTTTTTAAATAGACCTGGCTCACATACGAGTCGTAAATAAAAGTTACTTTCACTAGATATAGATATTTACTAACAGTATATAGGTACATTTTTGATATCAAAAATCGTTAATAAAAAAAATAATTCTAAGAATCTAAAAAACTAAACTAAAAATCTAAAAAAAAATATATTTCTTGTACAAAATTTTTGGCAAAGACTACATAATTTTTTTTCTAAATATCTAAAAAAATAACTAAAAAAATTGCTTCTATGATATCTTTGACATAAAAAAACTAAACAAAAATATATTCTAAATATCCAAAAATGACTGAATGAACTAAAATAAATACTATACTTATACTAAATGCTACACCCAGACCACCTGACACACATACGAGCCGAAGCATTACACAGACCGTGTTTTAAAACAAAACCTCTACAGGAAACCCCGAATTTTTAAACTCGCATTTAGTATTATAATGTAGCCGGCTCACATTTGAGCCGGCGGTCTATTTTAAAAATTTTCGGTAGCGAACGTGTTAAATCAAGAATTGTGTGCAAAAAGAAGGGAATACAATAAAAATAAGGTTAGTTCAAATACTAACTTTCATGATGGATATCTCGAGAACGAAACGTTTCCGCCAAATAATTCTTTCAGATTCGTGATCAGCGCCCCAAAAACCCCCGTATACCAAATTTCGTCAAAATCGGAGTTGCCGCCGGTTTCTAGAAAATTACCTTAGTTTTAATTATAAATTTGGTAAATTATAAGAATGATAATTTTTTGAAGGTCGCAGGCAATGTTATGTTTTTAATAATATTGCTTTCTTGGACACTTCCATTAACATAAAAGACAAAGAAGTCCAATAAAGTAGTATTATTGTGGATAATTTTTTGGTCTGTAAATATTTTATTTTTAGAAGTGGTTTACGAGGCCGGGAATTAGTAAATACAGTTGGAAAAGTCATGCTTCAAGGAGGTGGCTCTTTTGGTACATTTTTAGCTATTGGATCTGGACTCAGATGTTAGCTGTCGTAGACTGAGTATATGTTTTAAGTAAAGGTCATAAATGTAGATATTTATATTATTTTAGAGTCAAATAAATTTTTGTTTATTTACCTAATTGCTTATACATTTCGTTAAAAAAAAAAACAATAAAGGTTTTTGTTTGTTAAATCCATCATTTATATAAACTTCATTTTAGTGTTATCTGCTATTGTTATATTAATCAAAAGTAGCTCTTCAGAGTTTTTTTTCAAATAAAGTTTAATAACGTAAATTTATTTATTTAAAAAATGAAAAAAAATTGGTATCAAAAATAATAACAAAAGCTAATGAAGGTGCTTGGAGTTTCAGTAATGAATAATGAGGCATATTAAATAATTTTTATTTTAATTCATTACCAATTAGTAATACTGAAAGTTTTGCAAATGGAGACTAATTAGGTGATTTTTAAATTTCATATTAGAAATAGCAATTTCATATGTAGAAAAATATAGCATTTTTTTAAAACATTTACATGCACTAAGAATGTTTTTTTGGTTCAGTTTTTTCTAAATTTTTAAAATTTAATAATTAATCGAAATAAATGTACTTACCTCTAATTTGACTTCCAATATATTCACTGTTAATGACTGTGCTGTAAAAAAGGTTAAAAGAAATATTTATTTTTCCTTACTTCAACAAAAATCATTTTTCTGAGGATCCACCCAGTATGATAAATGGTGAATAAAGTTCATCATATCTTTACTTTCTCTATGCTTACTATACAGCCTTACAAATAACAGAGAGTTATGGTTGATAACACAGAAAATAGATATTCTTTTATTAACTGTCTTAAAACGGAGTAAAGCGAGCTATTTTATGTTTGTTGAAGTGGTTTCCTCTAACATTTTTTCTTTTTAAAGATAAAGAATTGAAATTTGGTATGTTAATTCATTACTTGGCACATTCAAAACAAATTTATTTATTAGTTATCAAAATTTCAAAAATCTTTGATAAAAATGTAAAATTTATGTGAAGTTATTAAAATTTCACTTAGAGTAAATTTGTATGAAGATAATTGAAGGTGTTGAGATTACAAATTTTCCAAATGTGAACTTATAGGGTTACTGATTAAGCCCAGGCACAATTAGCCATAAAAAATATATGAAATTGTCTTTCTAGCATATTCTAAAAGATCATTTTATTCCAAATAATTTGATATCACACACTCGATATTTTGGGCAATTGTTGAAATGCGTCATTATAAGCATGCATAATTTGATGCTAACAAAGACAATGGTAGTTTTTATAAACACCCAGAACAATGCTTGATTTGACGTGGGCGCTGGCTTTCAGAGTTGATTTGTCGAGTCAGCGCCCATTGCGTTCATGTACATATCGCACCCGTGCTTCAAAAGTGACATAACTCAAAAAACATGTTTTCCAGAAAATGTAAAAAAATTATACTAAATATAAATTTTTATATAAATTGTAAAATAAAATAACCATACGTTGTTTCTTTAATAGATAAATAAATAAGACTTTTTATGTAAATTATTTATGAAAGGTCTAAAAACGAACATTTTTGAATTGCGTCACTTTTAATAATTAATAATTTTTGAGTTGTGTCACTTTTCCAAACCGCTGTACATGAGTGCTGTTGTCAACGCACCAAGAATGTTAACAGTTACTAGGAAATTATTTCTGTGGAAAACAGGCTTCAAATTAGTGTAAGTATATTCGCGGTAGACACAGACAACTGTTTTTTTATATATAAAATTTTAATTATAGAAAAAGTTATAGAAATCCGAATATCATTAAAATATACTTATAGTTCATGAAATACACATTGGTAATGTAACCACCAAAGCAACAAAGAGGAACTTTTTGTTACTAAATGTTGCTTTGTGTTCCAAAATTGTTGGAACATTTGTCAACAGGTTTAAACTTTTTGTCTCCACTAAAGCAACTAAAATCAGGAGCAGTTTCTGTTTTGTTTATTGTTGTTTCGCGTAACTTTACGAATTGAATGCCTCAACCGCAACAACAACTAAATTTGTTTCGACTTTTATTTCTTTGATCTTACCGACTTTAAATGGAAACATGAAACACAAAGAAACATTTTTATTTTGTTGCTACAACAATGACCAACCTATTCGAACATTTTGGGACTTTTTGGAAACATGCAACATAATATTTATGCATTATGTAGCATGTTAGGAACATTTTTGTTTATGTAGCATGTTTCCAAAAAGTTTAATTTTTACGATAGGGGGCCCTACATCAGCACATTGCTTATGACATCACATGGTCTTAATCCGGAATTGCGTGTCTCCATTTCAAGTCGGTAAGTTCAAAGGAAAATTCGAAATAAGTAGGAACACATTTAGTTGTTCCTCAAGTGAAGACAGTCAATTCTCAAAGTTTCGCGAAGTGCAGACATCCACGACAATGTGTCAACGTAAAAACGATAAATAAACTAAAATTGTTCCTGATTTTAGTTGAGAGACAAAACTTTGAAACTTGTTGACGTTTTTTCCTCAATTTGGGAACACAAAGCAAGCAACATTTAGTAACAAAAAAGTTCCTTATTATTGCATTTCATTTAAAGCGTTCATAGAAAAAAATCCCAAACCACTGATCAAGAATTCGCTGTTCACAGATGTACAATTTTTCGTTGGGAACTGGTTTCCAACCGTCAAATTTAAATATTGTAATGTGCCAGTATACATATAAGTATCTATTAAAAACGGTGTTGACTGCTCAAATCTATTGTTTATATTAGGGTATGCTGAATTTTTAATAAGTAAATGTGTTCAGTAACAAAAAATTTTACGTTTTTAAGACCGTACCAATGGGCGAAGATGCCCGATAGGTTGGATAACGCCGCTCATTTAGGGTGGACAAGGCCGCCCAACAAATAAGATTTTTTTTACTATAAAAAAAAACATTTTTAAATAAATTAAACCAGATAACTTGAAATTTAGTGTGTATTATAAGTCCTAGACGTTCAGATTCTTCTAAATAATAAAATTATGGACATAAGACTAAAAGGCAAAACCCAAAATAAAAATAAAATATTTTTATCATATTTTCCTAAAAAAAATATAGATAAATTACATTTTTGTTATTTCAATACAAAATTGTAAATATGTACACAGGTAAATGGTAAATATATGGTTTGGTGCCGGCTTGGCCATTTTTTCTTTAAAATTATAATTTTTTAAAAAACCATATTATTTTAATATAGCATAATACAACACAATCAATCACCTACGTTTTGATATATTAATGATGCAGATTCATACTTATGAATCGTAGTGACGTTTAAAGTTTAACAGAAGAAAAAATACATTAACCTGCATCCACAACGTTTTTTGACTGAAGATTTAAAACGGTTTCGCGGACCGCAAATCAGCAGAATTCTAGCTTTATTACTTGTACTGAGTGATATCGGACCGATTAGAGGTTGCTTTTAGATATTATGACGGTGGACGGCGTTACCCGATGGCCGGGGCTTCCCGGACCTCCCTAAATAAAAATGTTTTATTTTTGCTTAATACATCCATTTTACATAAATTAGGAAATGCGTACATGCCAATTATAGAATCATGGGGCAAAATAATGATTGGTAACACTTTCTAATGCTACATATTATTAAAATCTTGTTGTAAAACAGAACCGCTTCTACAATTTAAACTGTGCGGTTTTTAGGAGAGCCGGTTTTTCTAAACATTTCAAAAAAAAAAAATAATAAAAAACAATTAAATTATATTCTTGCCTTTTTTTGTTTGTATTTAAAACAAAGGGATCGGTTTAATGTTTGCTCTGGATTTCCATTTGAGCAATTTAATAGCCACTTTTAACAGGACCTACATAAAAGTTAAAAACGAAATAATACTTTTATTAAATTCCATGGGAAGTATAATAACAATAAAATTTAATTTAAAAACTATACATACATAACACTATTAAACGTAATCTATACAATATAAATAACATTAAAATACAAATGTTAAATGAACATTAAATTAGTTTGCAATAATAGGTTTATACAGTAAATCACATTTTTAGTAGGTTTAAATTTAAAGCAAAGCCGAGATATCCCATATTTTAATAACTCTATCTTGGCCAACGGTGACCAGTTTCTTCGACGTTTCATCCACATCCATTGCTACTATACTATGCTTAGCATCATGGAAAGTTGCTAGGGATAATCTCCTGTTCAACAAAAGAAAATATTTTAATTTTTAGTAGACTTTTTCGAACATTAAATATTTAATAAAAGATTTTAACCACACAGCTAACAAAATTATTCACTTTCTGTGTTACAAAAATTCTTTATTTCATATGAAAATGTATTATGCTTAAAATAAGAGTTACTTTTTTCTTTTTTAATAACCTTTTTAAATCACTTTTCTATTATGCCTTCACACCAAAGGTCGTATATTTTTTGTTTAATAAAAAATAACAAAGTAGAATGGACATATGCATAATGTTTTATTACTATTGTACATTTTCAGTCTCTACAGTTAATCAAAAACTAAAAAATTCAATAAAAGCCGCTTTAACTATATTGTGTCATTCCTTGGTTTTTATACACTACCCTAGAGCCGAACCATGTTAAATAAAAATTAAAACACTACCAATGTCAAGTAGTGACATTGACATATTTTTTGGCTAGGACTTCAACCATCTATCCTTTAACCCTTGGTTAGAGTTGACACGACATTGTAAAAGCGGCTCCAAGTATTAGGGTGTCCGTTATTTCCCAAATCGATTTTTTTAGCGATTGCCCCTTCAACTTATAGTTTACAGTAAAAAAATTCAATGTAATGCTCCTAATTTAAAGCGTGCCGAAATCATGTTGCTCTTCCCCTTTAAATAACATGGGATTTTCGAACTTTTTTTTATTTTTTTCTCAGACACAAATAGATGGAAAAATCTGCTTATTGCTATTCTGATGCCAGTTTACTATGAAATTCCTGAGGATGGCCGCAACTTAATCTTATCTCAAGGTTAACGCTAAATAACTTTTAAAGGAGTGACTTAATCGAAAATTCGTAAAAGAACTCTTTTATAGAGCCTTAAATTTCCCATTGAAATATGCGATAAGTAGATTTTTCCATCTATTTTTGTCTAAGAAAAAATATAAAAGAAAAAAGTCCAAAAATCCCATTTTATTTACATGGGAAAAGCAAAAGTTCTCGGCACGGTTTAAATCAGGAATTAAGAGCATTTTTACATTGGATATATTTTTTAGGCTATAAACTAAAAGTTCAGGGGTGATCGCTAAAAAATCGATTTGGAAGTAACGGACACCTTACTAAGTATAGGGTTTGTCATTTTCGATGGTTTTACGGGGTATCTCGAAAACCGTAAAAAATATTAAAAATCTGTAGTAAAAACAGTTCATGGTTGTTGCGATCCATGTCGAAGCTACAGGGTGACTTTTGGATTTTTCCAATTTTTTACAACTTTCTTTAACTCGTTTGCTATTAAAGCTATGAAAAAACTTTAGATAGGTTAAATGTGTAGCTTTTTTGTAGAATATTGTGATAAAATTGCCGAACTAATGTGTTTTCTTATGAAACAACTTGTATATTTTTATTTATGTTTATTAGGCTCTCTTTGAGTTTTAAAAAATATACAGGGTGTCCGGAAAGGTGAGGTCAAAAATGATAGGGGTGATAGAGTGAGCCAAAATAATAAAAAGTTCTATCGCGCTTCCTTAGAGAGTTATTGACCTTTAAAGTTAGAATAAAAAAGTGTATTTTATTTATAACTTTTGAACGGTTGCCACAATAGTAATCATATTTGGGCATTTATATTAACTCATACCAATGCTTTTTCCATAGGTAAATGATTGCGCAGTAGGTCATTATTATACAGGGTCAGACGAATTTTATTGTTTGCATTTTTTACACAGGTGAAAAATTTTACATTTTGCTTTCACCGTTTAATTCCTTTATCATTTTTGTACAAAAAAGGTATACCTTATTGATATCGATATTTGGGACCGTTCTTCATAAAATCGCATTTTAAAAACCAGACATACCCCTATTTTGTATGTAATAAATTTTTTTTTTTTGAGGAAATTATAAATATGTGGTAAAAATAATTAAAAATGGTGTCTGAAAGCCTTTTAAACTTTATACCACAAATAAATAATGTTTTTTATTATTTTACCATATTTTAATAACTTTCTCAAAAATTGAATTTTTATTACATACCAAATGGGGGTATGTCTGGATTTAAAATGCATTTTATTAAAAACGGTCGAAGATATCGATTTAAATAACGTATACCATTTTTGTACAAAAATGATAAAGAAATTAAACGGTCAAACCAAAGTGTCAAATGTTTCACCTCTGTAAAAAATACAATAAACGAAAAAAATCTTCCCACCCTGTATAATTATGACTTACTGCGCATCATTTGCCTATGGAAAAAAGCACTGGTATGAGTTAATTTAAATGCCCAAATATCATTATTATTCTGACAACCGTTCAAAAGTTATAAATGAAATACTTGTTTTTTATTCTAACTTTGAAGGTCAATAACTCCCTAAGGAAGCGCGATAAAACTTTTTTATATGAAGTACTAACATTATTTTGGCTCACTCTATCACCCCTATTATTTTTGACCTTACCTTTCCCGACAGTAGTAGTACATAATTTTCAAAAGCCCAAAGAGAGCTTAAAAACATAATTAAAAATATACAGGGTGTTCTATAAAAACCCCATAGGTTGGGAAATTATCTCAAAAACTACCCAACATAAAAAACAACAATTACACCGATATTATACGGAAAAAAACTAGACAATTGACCTATATTGAGTTTATTAGCAAAGGAATTAAAGAAAGTTATATAAATGGCCAAAATCTGAAATTCATACCGTAGCTTCGAGATGGATTGCAATGGCCATGAACTGTCTTCACTACAGATGTATTTGTAAAAAAAAGAGATCTAGAGTTATGTATTAGAATTTTAATATTCATTACGATTTTCGAGATACCCCGTAAAACCATCGAAAGTGAAACACCCTGAACATAAAATAAAATTTTCTATGGAATTGAAATTTATATGTGGTATTCATCCAAACTTAAAAAATTTCTCGTCTTCCCCCAAAAGCAGTGGCGGCTGGTACTAAAGGGCACAAGGGAACATGCCCACCATTTAAATAAACACAAAAGAACGATTTTGTTAAAAATAATTTAATGTCAGATATTTACTATAATCCCAGTAAAACACTTTTTAACTACTCTGCTCAGAAATTACTTTCAAATTACTTCAACGCAACGCCTAAATATCAAAACTTCCTTCCCAAGCTGGGGCATAAACGAAACGAATGAAGTTAGATACTTATACTAGATCGCGAGAATTGTGCCCGCTTTGTTTTATTTATTTTGAACCGCGACTTACATCTTCTTTACTTTAACAAACGCGAAAATAGTTAAATGCATGGGCACAAATTACGTGTGTCCAGGCAGAAGTCGAAACTTAAACGGTAGTTTTGGGTCCGGTGGAGTTTAAGTAGCAATATTTATTGTTGATTATGATTATACAGTGTAAATAAATCGTAGATTGTACGTTTAATTTTAACAAGTATAGTTAACTAGTGCATATGTCGAAAGTTATGTGATGTGATATGTAATACTTAGAAAATTTAGAAATGGATCAACTGGAAATTAATGCGATGCAGTTTCTACTACATGATAGTTTGCCTTTGGAACAGACACTTTTAATTAGACAAAAAGGAAGACCTACTCCCGATCTTCAAATTAATTCTTTATTTGCTAGTAAAACTAGGACATACAACACAGTTTTTATTAAGAACATTTATATAAAATATGACTGGATTTATGGGTGTTCGGTCAAAAAATAAAGTGATCAAAATATTCTGCAGTAACAAAAATGGGCGAATGGAGTTTCTTTTCAAATAGAGGGTAAGTTTTAATTAGTATTTCATTTTTTCCTTGTGCCCTCCCACTGAAAAATGTCACCCCAACTAACAATTTTGCATTATAAAATGGCTGAGAGAACGCTTATGGAAAATATCTTATAAAATAGTATTTATTGTATTAGCGTTTATACAAAGTTCTTACGGCACCAACAAACGTAAAAAGACGCACTTTATATTTAGCTTTCTTGGTTAATTCGTTTACAGCGCTGTCAGCCTTAATACAATAGTTTTATAAACGTCTATAGAACTTAAAAAAAAGCAAAGTCATTTTAAAGATATTGAACTGGAAAATAGCTTTAAAACAAATATGTTTTTTAGGTTACGCAACAAAGAGTAGAGTAGATAATTATGCATAACCTACAAATTGAAATGAGACAATTTAGGTACATTCATCCATTCATAAGATTACTTGACAATATTAACGTTTAAACCTTGATTTATTGGCCCACCATGGGGCAAATTTTAGATGCCAAAACAAATTTACTGTGAAATAGGTATGTTTATATGGGAAAATTTTCACGCGCCTCGCAAGTTAGGAAAAAACGGTAATTTTTCTAATTTTTTTATTTGGTGGTTGCATCATTTTTTTCTAAAATTTTAACTAAAAACCATAAGTGGTTATCCAAATAAGTAAATAGAACATAAAAATATACTGTTTTAATTATAGTTCATGTCTTTTTTTTAAATACTCGTATGTTAGTCAAAAAGGACAACCTGGATGATGGCAAAAATATGGCGGCTATGTTATAAAATATTTTTATCCCAAAAGGTGCAGCAATACAGCAAAAATATTTCTTTTAATGTTATATTAAAATATTTTTGGCACTGGGTAAAAGGCAGTCCTTACTTTAAGTTTCTGAAGGGAATGATGCCTACCCATATATATACAGGGAGGACATAAATAGTCCTCCCCCTTTCTAACTTTTGTATCCTTAAATTTCTTCTTTATAAAATTTGGGTGTGGCTAATGGGAGAACATAAACTACTTTTTGACGTAAAAATGATAGTTGCAACAATCAAGATGGCGGATGGGCGCCATCTTAAGCAAAAAATTAAATGGAAAGGGGTCTTATGGCACATCATTTTAAAGCTCCTGACGAGTACTTTAAAACCCTCGAATATAAAGTTAATACCTTCACCTACTACAAAATGGCGGTTTTTAAACATTACCTAAATACCTTATTTGAATGGCCATATTTCCGAAACTAATAGAGTTAGATGTACTTAATGTGGTATTTTATAAAGCTCTTTAAAAGATCTTTTTAATGGTGATACTGATAATAATATACAAGGTAGGACAAAAAATGGATATTTTATAATAAAAGCACCCTGTATATTATATCACCATTAAAAAGAACTTTGAAAGAGCTTTAGAAAATACAATATTATGTACATCTAACTTCATTAGTTTCGAAATATGGCCATCCAAATCAGGTATTTAGGTAATTTATAAAGTACCGCCATTTTGTAGTGGGTAAAGATATTGACTTTATATTTTAGAATTGTAAAGTACTCGTCAAGAGCTTTAAAATGATGTGCCATAAGACCCCCACTTTCCATTTAATTTTTTTCCAAGATGGCACCCATCCGCCATCTTGATTGTTGCAACCATCAGTTTTACGTCTAAAGGAGTTTAAATGACACCTTTTTACCCAAATTTTTCCCGATCTCGATATCTTGTCGCATTCAAAAAATAAAGTGGGGGAAGACTTTTAACGTTCTCACTGTATCTAACTAAGTGCCTACCAGGCTAGACTTTGACGTCTAGTCCTCATGTACGGTAAAATATTGCGGAACAGCCGAGGTTAGGAATCACGTGACTACAATATGAAAAAAGTCACAGATCCGTGACAGTTCCGGAAAACTACACTCTAATGAAAAGACATCAGAAGGAGAAACAAAACAAAATTAGGATATATACAAAGAACAACGAGCTAAAAATCAACTTTTACTGGTAAAACATTTAAACAGGGATGTTTAATAAGCATTTTTAAAACGGCAACTTTAAACCCAATAACGTTTAGTTGCTCTATTACGAATATGTTAAAGATTTTTAAAATATATATTAAGTCATTAATATAATAGTTATAATAAAGCCTTCTGCACATACATTTAAGGTATTAACACAAATAACTCTTAGAAGAAGCATCTATGTAACTACATTTTAATATTTATAATACCAAATTAAGAAATATTTATTTAATAGCTTTATTTAGAGCAAAATAATGATTGTTATAGTAGCTACAAAACTGTTATTAAGCAATTTTACTTTGTAAGCTAATATGCTGTAAAATAAAAGCTTAGTAAATGTTTATAGGACTATGTTCTAAGTGACAAAGTAAGATGTTTTATAAGATTTCTTTTAGAATGTTCTTTCCATCGTCTTATATAATTATTGTGTGCTTAACCATCAAATGCTTCTCATTAAAACCTTAAAGCAATATTTTTGCTGCATGAACACCATAATATAATAGTAATATAATTGAAACGCTATATAATTCAAAATTAATAAAGCAAAAATGTTAGTTGAGACGAGCCGCCACTGGAAAAAAATATTTTTATATATCTATATACTTTTAAATAACTGATAGTTACTTAAAACTCAATTAAAGACATATTTTTATTGCAACATTATCTTCTTAGTTAATAAGGCTACATTGTGGTCAACGAACTCATTTGAGTTTCTAAAACCATTAACAACAAATATTTATCTCACTATCTTAAAATATAAGAAAAATTAAATTAACAGTTAAATTTTTGTATCTTGAATTATGCACATAAATTAGCACACCCAAATACAGCCAACAGATTATTTTTCTTGTCGTTTAATATAGGGGTAAGCCTAATAAATGTTTTACTCTATGTTAAACCCCCATATTTATTAACTTCACTGTCAAAACTTACTGGTAGCTGGTTCATCACAGCTCTATAATAGGGTTACTTTAACGAACCATTTTAGTTCAGAAAAACCAAGGAAACCGGTTAGGGGGCATCCATAAATTACGGGAGACATTTAGGATGGGGGAGGTGAATCTCACCATGGGGGAGGGGGTTCTGTGCAAATATCACGTAATTTTTTAGCAGCTCGAAACAGGAAAAAGTTATCGATATTTAGGGCAGGTCCCTCCCAGGAAAATGTGGTGCAGTCGCAGTGTGACTTTTTGGATGGAGGACCTTTTTTTGCTGTTTAAATTTATTTTGGCTACAAAATCAATTCCATTTGGATAAATGGTGCCTTTTTGCATTTCCATATCTCACTCCATATCTCACCAGGGGGAAGGGCGTCCAAAAAGCCTCACGTAATTTATGGATGTCCCCTAATGTATACCGGGTGTCAACGAATATATTAGACAAAGCAAGCCGTAACTCCTAGATTATTAGACATACCCAAATAAGACTTGGTATACGTAAATGGTATTTATCACTCTCCACTCACTTCCGCTTTAAACGAAAATGGCATTACTTTCGAATTTGTGAATGGAACAAACTGTATATTTTATCATTTTTGGATTTTGGACAATTTCTATCAGAATAAGACATTTTAAAAAGATTTTAAGCTTACGTGATTTTTAAAGAAATTTAAAAATTGCATATTGCTAGCCATGACTGGACGCAAAATTAATCTAATGACCCCATGTGATTTCAGAAAAATACATTCGCATAGTTTGGGTGACTAGTATAAAAATACATATAAATACAAGTTGGCAAATTGAAGAGCAAAAAAGAAAGGTCCTCACTTTCATTGGGGAATTATTATTTATCCCCCAAGATCCTCACCTCAGCGAAAAACCTGTCTCCAACCACAAGTCGGGACTTTTTCAAAAAACCGGGAGATTTTCCCAAATCGGCGGGACAAACCTTCAAAAAGCGGGACTGTCCTGCCGAAATCGAGACGTGTAGTCACTTTAACTTAAAATTGTTTTAGGAATTTAAAAAAGTTAAAATATACAGGGTGTTCCAGTTAAAAATTTAAGACATTTCCGGTTAAACCGGAAGTGGCTAAAAATTGAAAACTATGCAAAACCCTTATCTTCTTATACCATTTACCTATACCAAGTCTCATTTTGACATGTCTAATCTAAGAGTTATGGCTTGTGTAATGAAAACCCGGTTTACAGTGTGTCCCCGGATGGACTATAACCTGTATTTTTAATTATTATTATTGGTATTTCGTTAAAAAGCTTTTTCTTCATAAAAATTTTTGCTTTACCTGAAATGTCAAAAGCTATAATTAAAATCGCCGTGTAATATACAGGGTTGTTCAAAATCGCAAAAATATTAGTTTGAAAAATAAAAAAATCGTAAAACCATATTTTTAAAAGTACTTAATTAAAGACCATAAAAACTAATTAAAAAAGTCCAATTTATTCCCACCACTTTTAATTATCGGAGACATTATTAATTTTAGTTAAGATTTATGTAAGTAGTAGCAAAAAAATATTTAGCAAGAAATTAAAAATATGTATGTACTTAAAAACATTAATGCCGATTTTTTCTATTTGCTAAAATATAATCTTTGTGATTTTAAATCACCCTGTATATCGTAAGACGAATTGTTTTGTTTAAGTTAACCTTCATCTTTCCTAAACACCATAACCAACAGCAAAATATTTTATTATACACTTATTGATCACCTTTTCATGCTATTTAATTAGGTTGTGTCAAAAAGTAATTATCAATTTTTTTATTTTTCAAAGTAACATTTTTGCGATTTTAAATTATTTTGTATATACTATGGAGATTTCTATTATAGCTTTAAACATTTTAGATAAAGCAAAAAATGTATAAAGAATAACTTTCTTTTAAAATATAAAAAAAATACAGGTATAACTAAGTCCATCCACGGATACAAGGTATAAAGGGGTGGAAACCAACCGAGTCCTAATTCTCGAGCATTAGAGAATGGACTCGATCACATCGCCAAAATGATCGTTCACTTCCCAGGCTGTTTTCCTTTCGCGTGATGGGAGCAGTCGTTTGCGTTCAACAATACCTATTTAAACGTTTCGAGAGAACTCCGCATACTTTTCTCATGAGAATGCTATTCCCCAGTTTCAAGAATAAGGACCCTGGCCGACAATAGGGAATTAAAAGCATTCTAGGTGGGATGTGAAGTGTTCGCGTCGCTGTCTAACGAAAGGCGGAAGCGGTAAGCCAGGAGCCCCTGGTTTCGTTCTGCTCGCACTCGTTACACCGGTTAATTGTAGGGGAGTACTTAGTGTTTAGTACTGTTTGGCAATTTATCGTGGAAAGACCCCGGCACAACGTCTAAAGGTCGGGGTACACATAACCGCACCGAGCCCGATTTCCAGGCGATAGTGAAAAGTGGAGCAAATTAATTCGGAAAAATTCAAAAGCACTTTTCATGCCCTCAAAAATATACAAAGCATTTTTGGCAAGCTAAGTCTATTGTTTTATGTATGTTTATCTCTTTGTTTAAATAAAACAGATTTTTCTACTTATCGCTGTTCCCTTTTTTTAAATTTTAAGTGTAGTATAGGTAAAAATCGGGACACACATAACCGCACTGATGTCCCATAAAACCCGCATCGTAGCACGACCGTGTCTCGTATGGTCTAAAACTTGCCCAGCAAACACGAACGTACATTCGTGCAAGCAAATGAAATCATACGTGGATCGGATAGCGCCGATGTTCCCCAAACTAAGCTTTGAGTTTACTGGCATCACCTTTTATTATAGTTCATTACGTTTAAAAATTTAAAGATAGTGCTAGTGTTTAAATTTTATAAAAAAGTAAGTCCAAGTGAATCACCAGTTACATGGATACTTAATCGTAAAACCTACATTTTTACTTTTAAGCCATATTATATGTACTTTAAAATAGTATACAAAGTTGTTCCTAAATTGTCTGTGTTGAGCGTTTTGACTGATGTTTTAAAATAAGGGGATCAAAAAAGAAGTTACGTTATTATTTAAATGCGCACATTTTATAATAAAAAATCTGTGTAAAAATTAAAAATCTAAAAGTCTGCTGCAAACCTTTAAATGTAAAATAGTAATAATGAATCAAATTTTCTACTTAAATTTAAAACAAGAAATATCAAGACAACAAATATTGTTTTATTTTTATTTAGGTTTGGCGATTAAAAAATTATTTATTGATAGTGAGCATGCTAAAGGTTGATACTTGGCAGGTGAACACATCTTTGTGTTACCTTAATAATTAAAAACCATTTTTTTAATTCACTCCTTTATACAAAGTATTTAAAAAATGTGCTACTGCGCAGTGTAAAAATACTGACAAAAACATTTTTATGCTTTTACTTATTTTTCATATTTAAATTTTTAACTCAACCTGAATATCGTATTATATTTCTTAGTTTTAAACCATGCGACCAGTTTTTTCAAAACGCCGTTAAAACATTTAAAAAATGTTGGTTCATTTATCCCCTTGTAGCACCTATCCTTGAAGCACTATTAATTTTATTTTTATTTAATTTTAAAAAGTAAAACTACCAATGCTAAAAATAGCGAAAAAATAGTAACTGGATTTAAAATCAGATCATTTCATATTACTTTTCGTGACAGTTTTGTCAATATAAAAAAAAAACTATTTTTGAAAAAATTCGGCTTTCAAGTTATATTTATACACTTTTCGAGGGATTTAGAGTAAAAATTAACGAAGTATCATTTTTTTGTGTTTTCGGTCTGATTTATAATTGAATATTCCCCACATGAAATCAACAAATACTTGCTAAATACGGCATCCATTACTTAATTAATGCAGAAAATACTTACTCCTTATCCTTGAGAGCATTATGACAAGGCTCACACACTCGTACGGCAAATTCAAAACCCATTAAAGGAATAGTCAGTCTACCCTGTGAACATTTTTCACAGATTGCTTTTCCACAATGACGACAGTGATGTTGACGTAAACCAAGTTGTCGCTGGTCCATCATAGCTCTAAAAAATAGGGTAAAAATATAAATCTTCCTAGTAACCAATACTAGTATTGTTTTAAGCTAGCTAATGACTGAATATTTTAAATCTTTATATGACAGCCCATGAAGGCTTATGTACTGTGTACTACTCTACCGTGTCTGTAAATGTTTTACCCAATTTATTTCCTAGTTCCATAAACGTTGTCCAAGTACCGAAAAATGCGGATTACGCATTTCACGGCACCTTCTAGACACCGCGGCAGTGCCACAACGTACGTTATACGAATACCTACTACTTGGGGATTATCTCTCAATTATGAATAATAGGAATTTCAAACGGATTTAGATTTTAAAAATTTAATGTGTTTTGCACAAATGCATGCATACCTAATATTCCAAAAGAATGGTCTTTTACAAAGCTGACATAAATCCGATTCTACCCATTCTGGCGTTTCTTGTCGTGGCTGGTTCATATCCCAAAATACCATTACTCCATCCTCGCCGGCACTGATTAATTGTTTGGTAGCATCAGAATAATGCAATGCAGATACCTAATAATAAAAATATAACACAAAGTTCTGGTAAGAATTACCAATTGGTCATTTATAGGTAAAAATAATAGTTTATATAAAAGTTGGTGCATGTATTAAGAGGTATTGTGTGATGAACAACAATCTCTTTTTCTTCTGGTTAACTTCTACTATCTAATAGCACAAAATCATACGTCATACGAAAGAAAATAGAAGATAAGAGATAAAAATGAAGAAAATAATATGGTGTTCAACCGTCAAAAATTAATGTAATTCCTTAGGACCAATAATTTTTATTTTTTCTTTTTGTTTTTCGCTCGCTTAAAAGGATTCAAAATTTAACGATATTTGTTCACAAATAATAGTACGAAATCCAAATAATAAACAACCCCAGGCCCAACTCTTTTTTTTATCAAAAATCTTGTATGTAAATAAACATATTGCAAATGAGTTGCGTATAAAATATGGCCAAGGTTATATTTAAAATAATAACCTTAAAATTATTAACACACCATGTATAATGGTGGCCATTTTTTAAAGCATACTAATGCTAATTAATAAAATATGTATATTTTTTAATAATACAAAATATACCAGAAAACTGTAAATTTTTGAATGTTTAAAATGTTTTAAAATTCAAAAATTATCCCCAACTCTAGGCCTCAAATTAAAGACAAAAAATTAATGATATTTTAATACTGTCATGTAAAATAAAAAAATCAAAATTGACATACTGCGATAGTCAAAATGTTTAATGTTTATTATTTTTTACAAAAAGTAAGTACAGAAAGTAGCTTGGTCCTGCATGGCTTAACTTGAAATTTTAATAGAAGAGAGAATAGCCCAAGGACCAAAAATCTATATTAAATCGAAGGGCGCCAAAACACTAAAGTTGGTTGAAATTTTTTATTACGTTTTAATCACAGAAATCGATCAAAAAAGTGATTCTAAGCCAAAAATGTTTTATCTATTTTTTTCGTAAAACTAATATTTTTCAAGCTATTCGCGATTGAAAGTAATAATTTCTCGAGGAAAAAATCGACGTTATTAATAGTTTTTCACGAATAACTCAAAAATTATGTATATTATCAAAAAACTGTAGAGAGCAAATTTATTGTAAGGGCTACTAGGCTCTGGAAATTAAATCCCTTAAGATCTCTTGTTTTTTAAATGGGGTTAGTTTAAAGGGCTCGAAAAAGATGGTGCTCGTTCGTAAATATAGGTTTTAAACGGCTATAGCTCGCCAAGTATTTTGATAAAATGCATAATTTTCAAATTATTCGCGCAAAACACCTTAAAAATTTCGATTTTTTCGTCGAAAAATTGTTACTTTTAATCGCGAATAACTTAAAAAATATTGGTTTAACGAAAAAAATCTTATGGAACATTTTTTGCTTAGAATCATTTTTGTTGATCGATTCCTGTGGTTAAAATGTTATAATAAGTTTCAACCCCCGGGTTTTGGCGCCCTTCGGTTCGATATAGATTTTGCTCCTTGGTCTATTCCCTACCTTCTGTTAAAATCTTAGGTCAATTCATGCAGAACCAAAGAATTTCGAGGAGAAAAGCTTGATTTCCTGTACTATTTACCATAGTTTTTTGGCAACCCTGTGTTAAAATACTATATTTGATATAAAACAGTCAGTTTTTATCCGATAAAAACATAGGCAAAGGTCATTCCGCTATTTTGGACTGTAAGTTTGTTTGTAGATGGGCAAAAATAATTTGGCGCACTGCAAACTCCACAGCCATAACGTTTTTTAAAGAATACAAACCTTATTATGATGCCCTTGAAGTTCATATGCGTTTCCCTGTTGGCCACCAATATCCCATACAATTATGGTATGATCGAAAGAACCGCTAAATAACATTTGTCTTGCAACATCCCAAGTTAAAGAACGAATAGAACCGGAATGTCCTTTCAGTTTTGTTATTACACTGGGTCCATTATTATCTAGTTTAAGCATTGTTATTTGACCTAAATAATCACCTACAAAAGCGTGTTTTGACTGAGCGTCAAACCTATTTATCAGTTAAGGTATTTGCAATAAAATAGGATTGAACATATTTCTTATATTGTATTAATTAACTTTTATCATTTCTATACAGTGCTTGTCTAAAGTCAGAACCCCCTTCTAACTTTAAATTGTTTGGTATTTTTATAGAAAATTTAAGGATTTAAGTAAGACAACCAAATTTTAGGCAAGAAATGAAAGATATAAATATCAATCTGAGAGCTAGGCGTCATTTAAAAAAAATAAATGGAATGGGGGATCTTATGGTCCTGACGAGTACTTTATAACCCCAGAACCATAATAAAGTCAATACCTTTACCTACTACCAAAGGGCGGTACTTTGAAAATTTCCTGAATACCTCTTTTGGATAGGCATATTTTCGAAACTAGGTAATCAATCACTTACTCTAAAATTGTTTCAAAAAGTTTGAGGATTCCATTAAAAAATAGATCACATAAAATTTTTTATATTGTCATACATTATTTAAATGATAAAGTTGGGCCTAACTGCTTAATTTCAATTGTTTAAAAGAATATAACTTGATTTTTTCGAATAAATGTAAAGTAAATAGTCGTTTTAGGCTCAAAAATAATCAAAAAAAATTAAATAAAATAAAATTTCACTGGATGCAAAAAAATCTTAATAGACATGATGACAGTTTTTTAAAAACTGTTCTCTGATGTCCAGAGGTATGCTCTATTTCCAAAAAATATATTATCATTGTAAAAATACGATTTTAATTTAAAGTTTTAAATAACAGCTAAAACATACATTTTATCATGGCGTCGCTGTTTATATAGACGTGACGTCACCAACAAACGGGTGCGTTTCGCTTTCACAAAAGCTGTTAGATGCAAAGCGGCAACGCCACCTTTAATAAAGTGTTTGCTCTAAGATTAGTAATAATAACATTCTTGAATTTGTGATCTTAACGCACTTTATCTACTCGTGACGTCATTCCTTCTGATTGGTGTTTTATAATCTATATACAGTGTGTCCCAGGATGGGTGTTACAAATAGACCAAACATTTTTAAATTTTAAAACGAAATTTTGGTATAACTGGTTGCATGGTTCCAAACTAATAAATACAAAATTTTACTCTCATTGGTATTATACAGGGCGAGTTATAACTAAAAATATGAATAATTCCAACATTTTTGGTCCATTTGTCCTCTTATCTCATATAATACATATAAAATAACAATTATTTTTTAATGATGTCATTATGCTTATTGTTTAAGCAATTGCGGTTCAAAAAAATTGGACCAAGATACAAGATGGCATTATATATCGTCAAAATCAGCACTTTATTCTGAACATGATTCCACAAAAAAAAATCATGAGAATAAAAAGTTTTTATTAAATTTATTCAAAACTATTGCGGAAGAGGCAAGACAAGTCAATTAGTCAAGTAATTCAATTCATAAATTAAAGTTTGAAGTACTTGAGCAGCTTTGGAACTATGTATGGCTTGAAAAGGGAAATTTCTAAAATAAAAAAAAATATTTTTCTAACCTCATTAGGGTAATTAAGCTCTAAAAAATGGTGTCAAGGGACAGGTTTTTACTGGCAACTTATCAACTTGACGTTTCTTTGGCGTTGCCATTTCGCTGATGTTGACGCTGCTGACGCAGTTCGTATATCATAAATTAAATTTATAAACTTGTGTTGGCATTCCTGACCTTAAACTTTAGGTTTGACATTTAGACTCAACATTTTATTTGCAACCAAACCCTTTTCTCTTTTTGCAAATTACAACATATCAAAAACATGACAACGAGAACGTGGGTAAATCGTACCCCTTCCCTAGCATCGCGCCCGCATACCACACAACGTCGCGATTAGTGGCAAAGCATATCGGCTGACAAATCAAAGGGAAGTTATTCCTCTGTCACACGCAACTTGGGTGTGATAAATCTTTATGTCGCTTGGATGGGAAAAAATTTCGACGCTGTGCGGGATGCGGACGCGATGCTAGGGAAGGGGTACGATTTATACACTAGCAGTTTCTGTTTTCAAGTTGCGTAAAAATGTACAAACGCCGACAGCGCATTTGGCTTGTTGTTTGACTTGGCCAACTGTAGTAGATGTATTCCAAAAATGGATAAAAGGTTTATAAGCCCAGATTTTTCCGATTATATCACTTTGGTAATTGGCTGGGATCTAAATAGTAAATTTGGACTATTATTTATCCCAGGTATGAAATAATTTTTTTCCCTTATTAAGTTTTGCTGCATTAAAAGTTGTCCATCCAATATTACTTAAACCTGCCTGTAGATTTATTTAAATATTTGACTCTACCACAATGAAATAGATACAGAATTGAATTTATTGAGCACAAATGTACACAGAAACCATAGAATAATTAATTAACTTATTATAAAAGCTTAAAGCACCTACATGTGTAGGTTATTTTATATTAAATTTAAAAAAAACATAAAGTCATGTTTAAAGAAGGTTCTAATATTTTTCTTTCTTTAGAAGTTATTTATCTGACAGCGTATTTAGTATCCCTTCCACTTTTGTGGTCTACATTCTGAATTACTCTACTATCTTCCATCGGTGACCTAAATTGTGTTTGTTAGGATAAGTAAAAGCATAAAAGATTATAAAACCTTACAATCATACACTCTGAGGCAAAAACTATTTGAAACATAAACAAAAAAAGGATACTGTAAAGATGTGCACCAGCCTTCGGCAGTATATATTCCAATATTGCGTCCCGTTTGAGTACAGTTATAAGAAAAAACTTTATCCTGTCCAACACTTAGAACCCATTCACAGTTAATTGCAAAAACTATTTCTGTAACCCGTCCTTGATGAGCTAAATATTCACGGATCGGCATCATTCTGTTAAAATCTGAAGCCAAAGAAAATTCAGAGACTGTCCCATTCTCTTGTCCAATAAAAAGTTGTCTAGTCTCTACAGTGTAATACACTGAAGTAGTTCCACTAGGCATATACTGACATATGCTTGGCCAATACTGTCCAGAATCTCTTTTAAGCCACACACGAACAGTCCTGTGAAACAAAATTTGTATCTTTTAACAATACAGGGTGATCAAACTTAAGTCGGCACTATTGCTAACTTCTTTATTATTGAAGACACAATATCGGTTAAATTGGTAAAGTTCTAGTACTTTTTTCGCTGATTAACGTGCTGCCAACAGAAAAATAATTGCAGAACGGGTTTTTAATTTATTGCAAAAATTTGTTTTTTTTTTTAATGTTAATTAATGTATATTATAACACCATTTAAAAGATATATCAAAGAACTTTAAAAAAGTCAACATGTCATATATTAAATTGTTAATAGTTTCGGAAATATGGTCATCCTCGGGAATTTAAAAGTAAACTGAGAATTTTTTAATAAAATACCCTGTAGGTAATTGTTTACAAACCGGAGGCATCGCCAATTTTAATGAAATTGGTATACGGCGGTTTTTCGGCGCGCTGATCACAAATCAGAAAGAATTTTTAGTCGGACATGTTTCGTTTTCAAGATATTCACTATCAATCTTAAATAGAAAATTAACCTAAATTAACCATTCTTCCCCTTCTTTTTGCACGCAATTCTTGAGTTTTCCGCTTAATTCGCATTTAATATTTGATTTCCATCTTTTAAAACGCCAATTTTCTAGTTATTTTAACCATTTTCTATAAAATTGCATATATTTTTTTTTACTCATTTCAAGTAAAGCTTTACAATTTTGGATGGAAAAATGGGTAAAACAAATAGAACAATGGGGTTTTAAGAGGTGAAAATCAAATATTGAGTACCAGTTTACCCCCAATCAAGAATTTTTTGCAAAAGAAGAGGGGATATAGTGAAAATAAGGCAAACTTGCTTTACAAGTTTGATGATGGATATCCAGAAAATGAAACGTGTCCGACTAAAAATTCTTTTAGATTCATAATCAGCCACCCAAAAAGCCAGTTATTAAAATTGGCGATGCGTCCGGTTTGTAACCAATTACCACCCTGTATATTGCATCAGCATTAAATAGATATTAAAAGACCTTGAAGAATATACTACATTTGATATGTCTATCTCCTATTGTTTTCTTTCATCACTTTCCAAGATTTCCAAAAACGCTCGAAATAATATTGAGAAGTTTTATTCCATCCTGTACTTAAGAACTTTTGGGATATTTATACAATATTCTAGACGTTACTACATTATTTTAAATGGGCGACAGGAAACCACAGAGTAGTAGTATAGATTCAAAAGTTGTGCTGTTCACTTCGAGACATTGACAACTAAAGATTTGCCGTTATTGTAACCATGGTTGCGTTTAATCTATTCTAATATATAAAGAGGTAAAGTTTGTAACTTTGTTTGTTTGTGGGTTTGTTTGTAGCCGCTAATCTTCGGAAGTACTGAACCTATCATAAAAATTCTTTTACAATCAGAAAGCTACACGGTTCAGGAGTGTTATAGGCTATATTTTACCATAATTAAACAAAAAGTTCAGATATTAACGCCCAACGAAGTGGGCACTGGTCGAATAATATACAGGGTGTTCCAATTAAAAAAACGTATTTTTTTGTAATAAAATGAAATCCCGATGTTTAATTGTTTTTCTGTTGGCAGCACGTTAATTAGTGGAAAAAATACTACAACTTCGCTAATTTAATCGACATCATATCTTCAATAATAAAGAAGTTAGCAATAGTGCCAACTTAAGTTTAATCACCATGTATAGCAACAAAAAAAAAGTACTGAACTGAGTAGTCAGTAAAGCCTCGTTTTTACGGTGATAGTTTTCGCGATATCAGGATAGTGACTATCACATAAGCTATCGTGAACTATCACCATGTAAATAACCCGAGAGTAGCTATCATGCTGTCATGATGGTACTTTCGCACTTTCTCGCTTACCTAGATAGTTTGGCGTAACTTTCATGATAAAAGTGGTCGTGTGTTTACAAATTGCACATGGTACGTGATTTTTACAATAAATCTTACAAATAATTGTAGAAACTGCAAAGAAATTTAGAATGAGCCGTAGGCAATTAACCATAATACATTTTTTGGACGAATATGAAAGGTTTTCATATTTATCCGATTTTAAAAACAGAGCAAAGAGGGACCATGCTGAAGAAATTCTGCTGCCCTTATCAGGACTTTCTACATTAATAATAATAATACATTGGTAATGATTATTAATGATGATTTTTATACATGTAGACACCTCAATTTCATCATAGGACTATCGAGGTTACTATCATGAGACCACTTTCACAAGAGTACTATCATCGTGAAAATGAGTCATTAGTTGGTGATAGTGATTTTAACACAGATAAATAAAATAAGTTATTTTATTTTGTGTGATTTACACGAAAATGGATATATCGAATTACTTGCACGCATATGACAAAAATATGAAAATAAAAATAATTTTATTAATATCTACTGTTGTTTTATTTAAAAAAAATGCAAATAAAAAATATGTAAAAACCAAACCATATAAAAAATAAAAAAAGGAAAGTTGTTCTCCATGCATGGCTAAAAAAGACAACTGGTAAAAATGACCAGTCGTCTGTGATAATGTTACAGAAACGGCACCTCTTTGGTTAAGGGTTAAGCATTTAAAAAAGACAGCCTACACTCTGTGCAATTCAGTAAGATTCACTCGCTAATTGAAATTGTCCAATGAAAAACATGGAAATTTAATATCTACCTATAATGCAAATAATACAATTCCCTTGTAATAATATACAATATATCAATATTTAATAAAGGAGTGAAATCACATTTAGGTAAAATAAACATGAACTTTTACTAGGGTGGGCAGATCTATTATTGGAGAAATACATTTAAAAGTATTATGTCACACAACTGCTAAAAACGATTTTATTAGAAGCTGTTTTAGCTGACTATTAATAAGCATCTTGTCACCACACTTAGGCAAGGCAATGAAGCACAAAAGTTTGGAATTTTTTAGGGCAGGACGGATCAGAATGGGGTTTTTGACATTCGCATACAAAAAGTGTTTGTAAAATTTGTACCTATTCCCCCACCATATTCCCCTCGATATTCCCCCTTCTTTTTGCATGCAATTCTTTAACTTTCTGCTAAATTGGCACTCAATATTTCATTTCCACCTTTTAAAAACGCATTTTTCCATTTATTTGACCCCTTTTTTCCATAAAATTGCAAAGCTACACTTTCAACCATTTTATCACAGTACTACTTGATAAGCACTGGCGCGGCCATGGCTACTGTACATAAAAGTGAAGCTTAAAAATTGAAAAAGTGTAAAATAAATAGAAAAATGGGTTTTTAGAGGTGGAAATCAAATACTGAGTGTTAATTTAGCTTTAAATCAAGAATTGTTTGCAAAAAGGGGATATAGTGAAAATAGGGCAAATTTTCTTTCCAAGTTTGATGATGGATATCTCAAAAACAAAACTGTTGCCAACATTATTATGACTGACTTTACAATTTTATTGAGTGATATTTTAATTTTTACATTGTGTTTGTTGTTTTGGTATGTAAGTAATTTTATTCTGTACTTATTGTTTTAATTTTATTCGTTTTAAACAGTATATTTTTACCAAATTTTATTTATATACTTTTTTTATATAATTGATTTGAAATTGCATTGTAACATGTACAGGTAATTAGTAATTTTGCTAAATAAAGAATTTAATAATAATAATAAAAAACCTTATATGCCAAAAATCATCAAAATCGGGGTGGTGTCCGATAAGTAAATAATGATTGTCGTTTTTGACATAAAATTCGGATTCTCCGCCCCACAGTGATTTTCAGCTTGTTTTCAGGACTCTCCTCAGGAAATTTCTCGGAGATGATGTCTGCGTTCAGGTTAAGGCGCACCAAGTGTCAGTGGGGTGTTCGCCGACGCCATATTTAAATTCAGCAACCCAAAAACCCCCAGGTGCTGGGTTTCTCTATTTCCCACATGAATTTTGGGAAAGTCCCATGAAGCTGACGTTAGTCGGCGTTCCTGCAGCGGGACTCTGTGTACTGTAGTATTCTACAAATCGATATATTCTACCTCACTCGCACTCTGTGTTTAAGAAAACACGCTTGAACTCAATCAAATTGGTCGCCTATAAACGAGGTCTCTGAACGTGTCAAATTCTACCAAAATTTTTAAAATGTTGTACACAACCCTAAAATAAATTAAGGTTTTTTTTTTTAGTTTGCTATGATTTATATATTTATTTGGTTGTTTTTGTTATTAAAATGCAAAAATTTTTTTTTGTTTTTACAATGATCAAAAAATCGAGCGAAACATATAATTTTTGCTCTAGCCATGGGTTTACTGTCAAACCAATGTGTCCTTGATTTTTAAAATGATTCACAATTTTTAAAGCCAATGCGGTATTGAATTTTTTAGTTTAGATAAATTGGTCACATATTTTTGCTTTACTGATTTAAACTATTCACAGTAGGGAACATTGATAGCTATTTATTTGAAAAAAAGGTTATCTTCAAAAAAGTTAATCTTCAAAATATTTTTATTTCATAAATGGAGGGAGTATTCGATAGACATAACTGCTAATGCCATAGTCCAAAATTGACTCCAAGAGTAATAAAAGTTGATTAAAATCTAACCCTTTTTTGTTCCATGTTAAAAACAATAATTAAAAAGTTGCCTAATAATGATATCTGATATTCCGTAAATCTAATTCGCAATAGCTGTATGTGTGTCCTTTTTCATTTTGCACAGTTACACAGAGAAGTATTAGTACACATATAGACATCTTACAAACATTTTCGATGTTTAGTCTATTGTGACACAGAGTACCAAAAAGTGCAATTATCGACTTCTCGAGTAGAAATCTACGATAAAAAGAGAGGTGTAGAATTATATAGAGCACGGAGTCCCGCTGCTGAGCTCCAGGTGTTTAGGGAGTTAATTTAAACATAATAATTGTGATCAGCAATCAAAAACCCCCAAGTACCTGACTTGGGCCACTTCTGACTCTTATTTATAGTTATTGAATTTTCGAAAAGGCGTCTCAGAAAAAATAATTTATTGAATACATTTTTGGCTGCAGCAATAGATACAACTTCCAGTTTGTATGAAGTAAAAATTATGTACATTTTACAAATAATTTTCGGAAGCAATAAAAAAATTACCGCATTTCGATACGTCCTGTCCTAAGAAATTTCTGCCCTTTTTAGTGCTTTATTTCCTCGACTATATTATGTACCCAGCAAATTCATCATCAAACGCTGAGCTTTTAAATTCAGTAGATTACTTCAGTATTATTCTAACCTATTATAAATATTTCAATACATCTTGACTATAGGGTTTAAATCTTAGATTATTTGTAACTTTGTAAATTTATTTATATTATACTTCTCTTTGTTAGCTTTATACCCAATTGGGTGTATAAAAAGGTAAACAGATAAAATGATTTAACAGTTGTCGTTTTATCAAAGTAATTATTTTTTTAACAATCACAAGAAATAGACTATTTGCAACACTTTTAAATATAGAATTATTTACTTAGTAGCTGGACTTACTTATCATCTGAGACACTGATAACACCATCTTCTCCCGGGATAAGAGCTGCAGCATTAATTTCATCATTGCATCCATCAAGCTTGGCGAGAAGGACGGGCTTTTTCGTTGTACAAAATCTATCATTACTTTGAGTAGCCGGTTTTATTTCTGCTGCCATTTTCTTACCAGCAATCAAAAGCTTTTTTATACTTATCAACCTGTCAGCCCTGTCACAAGTCACAACAACAACACAACAAAAATTTTGTGACGTAAGGTGATTTTCCTCTTCTTTTGATTAATGAGACATTTGGTATATTCCTTTTAGGGTCTAGAACCGCCTGGAACGACACCAAAAGTGTTCCTTTTTGCTGTATTCCTTTTATGGTCCAGAACCGCCCAGAACGACACCATAAGTGTTCCTTTTATAATTTTTTGATATTTTTTCATGTTGTAGAACCGTTCTTGACACTATTGACAGTTCAGAGAACGGTTCAGAACGGTTCTACAAGGTAAAAGGAATACACTAATTAATTGCAGTCTTTTGTATTTTTGACACTCTTGACAGTTCAAGAACGGTTTCGGGCGATTCTAGAGCATAAAAGGAATACACCAATTAAGCCGGCTGTCTAGGAGAGCGTTTTTCCGCTCGCGGATGATAATTTAACGTTGTGATTGGCGGGAAAAGCATTTTAAATTTGCACTAGCCAGTCACAACGCTGAATTATCATCCGCGAGCGGAAAACCGCTCTCATGGACAGCCGGCTTTAAGCTAGGGCGCATTCAGAATCGGTGCCTGTATAAGGCCGGGTAAAGACATGCGCATTAATCAAGACGTTATTTAAACTGAACATAAGGAACAAATTCGTTTGGCGACGTCATAAAATGGATAAAGCTTACCCCAAGTTTGTGGAATCTGAATGCGCCCCTACACGATTTTAGCTGCTTTCCTTTTGTAACTTAGTTGCTGTATTCCTTTTATTCTCCAGAACCGCCCGGAACGACACCATAAATAAGTGTTACTTTTACAATTTTTGGACATTTTTTTATGTTGTAGAACCGTTCTTGACACTATTGACAGTTCAGAAAACGTTTCTACAAGGTAAAAAAATTCACTAATTTCAGCTCAGTCAAGCAGAAATCCAAGGAAAATAAACTTTTTAATAAGGAGCGCTCGATCCCATTTAAGCCTATGTTCGCTAAAATTTGTGACGTAATCTTTTCCCGTAATTCTTTGTTTACAATCGTAGTGGAAGGTTTTTTCGAGGTTTTGGTGTTATTTTTTGCTTTTTACTCATTGGACTTTTATATATACCGGGTGTTGCTCCGTCGGGCGGGACATGGGGAATCCCATGTAAATTTTGAAGTGGTCCAATATTGGCTCCCCTAATTATTTTAGAAGAAAATATTATAAGGATTTTTAAAGAGCACAAAAAGTTGTAACCAGTGTACAAATTCCAGCTCTTCTCAGTACGCCAGCTAAGATATAAATGCTAAAATAAGTTACGAATCTCCTTTCTTTTACGCGCCCTGTATTATTAGAAGTTAATAATAAAATACCAGAAAAATAATTTATTCTCTTACTCTCAAGTTGTCAGATCAATGTCACATCATTTTTAAATAATAAAATACTCAAATCAAGAAAAATCACTATTGGTTTTATCAGGGAAATAGTTATCGAAGAGTAGCGGACATGTTTGCAGCCTATAAAAGATGTAAATACCATGCTTACAAGTACGAAAGACATCAGAATTAGGAAACGGAGACGAAATACGACAGGAATTTTGCCTTGAGATTATGGAGAGGACAAACACTGACATAGGTTTTTACAAAATATTTGCTTTACTGACAAATGCACTTTAAAATTGAACAACGAACCCAACATTCAAAATTGCCGGTACTGGAGTAACGAAAACCAAAATCGATTTGTTGAGAAAAGGACTCAATATCCACAAAAAAAATGTTTTGGCGGGAATTTCCGGCCACCATATCCTTAGACCATTTTTCCTTGACCGAAATTTGAATGCGGAGTACTTTCTGGAACTTTTAGAGGAACAAATTTTGCCTGCTTTGAACAACCTTGCTCGTGAAAATCAAGAGATTGGGTATTAAATGGATGGCTGTCCAACAGACAGTACCAGAGCTGTGCGCGAATACTTAAACAACGCATTTAATAACGACATCGTAGGATCTTTCGCCAAACGATTTTTTCTATGGGGAGATTTAAAAACTAAGCTTTATACCAATAAAAAATATGAAAATTTAGACCAGGTAATGAATGCTATTTCCGCTGAATGTGCCAGAATATCGATGTATCAACTAGCCAACGTAAGAAATAGGTTTTAAAATCGTTTGGGTTATTGTATGGCAATTAATGGAGGAATATTTGAGTATTTGATTAAATCCTGATATTTTCGTCATAAATTGATTTCTAAATGTAGACAAATTTGTTTTATTGTCTTGCGTAACTGTTAGTGCATGTGTTGGAATTAGCTGTAAACTAAAATAAAATGCGATGATTCTTTTTGAAATTCCTGTATAAAATTGTTCAGTTTTGGCAATGACATTATAAATTAATGATCTAAATTGTCACTGATAAATCGATATGGTGTTCTTATTATTGATTTCTAGAGTACAGGGTGCATAATAAGATACTACGTTGCAGAAGTATTTAAGCAGTTTTCTCTTTACTGGTTGGTTAAAAAATGCTTAAATTTTGATTTTGGGTGAAACTTAATGTGCTCTTTAATAAATCCTAATGGCATTTTTTTTCTAAAATAATTAGAGAAGCCAATATTTGACTACTTCAAAATTAACATGGGATTCCCTATGTCCCGCTCGACGGAGCAACACCCGGTATATGTTTAGTTTTTACTCTTTATAGTTAAATTGAATAGTTATTAGTACTGCAGTTACAGAGAATTTTAAAACCTGTACACAGGGGTCACTGACCTTTGGATATTTTTTTACAGGGAATTAAACGTTTAAATCATTATTAAGGGTAATATAACAAATATATATGTTTTTTTAGTGATTTTATTTTATAGTATGCAAGTATTAATTTATTTTGCCAGAAAAAAATATTATAGCAAAAAGGTAACGTCACGAACATAACCTATATTTTCGGACAAATATACAAAATTGGGCGATCCTTATTAAAAAGTTTATCTTCCTTGAGCTGAGCTTACCACTGGAAGAGGTGTAAAAGGAACTATTTACAAGACAAGTTGGACAAGTACAACGCACGTTGCAAAAAAATGAAATATTTGACAGTTGCAGGTGACACCAAATTCTCAACATTTCTTATATTAATAGACAGTTTTAGAAAAATACTATATACTTTTCTAAACTGTGCAAAAGTATAAGTCTAAAAATGAAAATCCTTCAAAGTATTTCTAACCTGAAATGGACATGCAGGTAAACGTTTGTCGTACGTGACCTTCAATTACGCAGCAAAAACCTTCCTTTAAGTAAGATATCCGCCATACTTGGCCGCGGCAAAGGGGCGGTATCATTTTTGGCTAAGCTGAGTTTCTATTTTAAAAAGGAACCATCATCTAAGCAGCCTCCTTAAAATTAGCTAAGATATAAGGTATATGTTTCTAATTTTTCTGTCTTATAGCCTCTAACAAGCTGACGTCATTAAAATGTGAATCGAAAAAATTAAAGTGCTTACCGCCAATGACAAATGACACTAAAAACAAATATTAATACAACCTAAAAAATGGTAACTCCTGTTTTATAACAAAAATACGCAATACCTTCAATTGCAGTTAAATAAATCCTTCACATGGTTTCCAACACATATGATTTTTATTGTTATTAGTAAAAAGTTAGTCAATTTTGTTAGTCTTTTAACGTTAAATTCGGCAATATTTCCCCTTCTTGTTTTTTCATCCTGTTAGACAGTGGTTAGACATCTCCCGAGGCCGCGAACAACCGCTGTGAGCAGCGGTAAGACTGACGTCATTGATTAGTCAAAAATATGAAAGTGCTTACAGCTGCTGTAAGCAGCTAACAAAGAAAATATCTCTTTGATGTAAAAGGACTTTCGTTCAGAGTAGCTTTCCAGTGACGCATCTAGAGCGCTCCCGATCAAGGTGCTTAGAGACAAGACCGAGGAACTCCGGAGCATTTCGTTTTGATGAACTTTCATTTTATATTTCCTTCCACCTTCCAGCAATAGAGGGCCTACACCGCCTCTGTGCTTAGGGCCTCGGAAACTCTTAATCCGCCACTGGTTATGCACCTTATCTACTCAGTGTAGTAAAGTTAAAAAACGTTTTGATGCCAAACGGTGGGTTTAACTGAGTTATGTCACAAATGGTAAAAACTTTAGAAAGGCTTACATGTTTTTTTAATAAACAAATAAATTAAATTTCTACATATTGGGGTTTCTTGTTCGCTGTAATTGTTTGTACAAGTGGTCCAAAGACTTATTTTATAAGAATTATGGTTTTAATAAAATGTACCTAACTTCACGATTTCGTGTAGACCGAACAGCTGCCGACCACAAAATCCAAAAGTTTTTAGAAGTAAAAATACTTAAAACCTTGCTTTCTCACATGTAATTCTGTAATTGGGTAAAACAAAACCCTACAACACAAAACAATAAAGAAAAACAACTAAAATTTTTGCCCTTTTTTTTAGGTTAATGGTACTGTCAACATGATTTGCAATAACTCTAAATTATGGGTACAAGCACTATTTAAATAAGGCCGGTATTAATAATACCCGAGCTTAATAAGGCAACTTGCAATAATTCTCTAGTGCTTGTACCCATAATTTCGAGTTATTGCAATAATTCTCTATTAAGTGAGTCCTTATCCTACCATGCATCTGCGCAAGTTCAGATGTCAAAATAAGGCCGGTATTATAAGTGCCGGGCCTTATTTCACTGTGCAATAATTCTCTACTGTTATTAAATGAGATAAGTGTCAACATCAGTGCCAGAGAAATACAATTTATAGTATTATAAGAAAAACAGTTTATACAAAACTTTTTATTTATTATTAAGTTGCAACTTCTACAACTTTAAATTAAAAATATCTGGGGTCACATCTTTCAATAAATGCAACTTGGCTGACTAGGCTGCAGCCTAGGGCGCGATGAAAAAATAGGCGCCAGAGAGGAGAGTTTTAAAAAAGTTTTGGTGATTAATTTACTTTGTGAATAAGGCGCTCTGGAATGAAATGGATGGAAAGACCTTTTTTGCTCTTCAAATTTTATTCCGGGTGGTGGAGTAAGGCGCTTTGTATTGAAAATAGGCGCCACGCAGGGAAGCACCTTTTTTGGTTCTTCAAACATTTTGTTGATTTTTTTTGTTGGTATTTATTTTAACAATAGGCGCTCCGAGAATTTTAGCCTAGGGCGCCCCAAACAGTTAATACGGCCCTGTTTTTAAAACAATGCAAAATGAAATGCACAATTTCTATATGCCACTGGATCAACTGTCGAAATACCCACGAATGTTTCGTTCTCGAGATATTCATCATCAGAATTGAAATTTAAACTAAACCTATTTTTACTATATTTCCCCTTCTTTTGCACACAATTCGTGATTTAAAGGTAAAGTGTCGCACAGTATTTGATTTTCACCTTTTAAAACTCTGTTTTTCTACGTATTTTACATTATATTTACATTAAATTGAATAGATTTGCTCTGAATCATTTCAATCCCAGGGTGCCATGAAGCCCTATATGTATGTATGGTTGCGGTATTATCAATTGCAATTTAATGCAAAAATAATTTTAAAAATGTGGAAAAACGGGGTTTTTAAAGGTGAAAATCCAATATTGTGTGATACCTAAGCTTTAAATTAAGAATTGTGTGCAAAAGAAAGGGAAATATAGCAAAAGTAGGATTAGTTTAAATTTTAAGTCTGATGATGAATTACTCGAGAACGAAACGTTTCCGCCAAAAAATTCTTTCAGATTCATGATCAGCGCCCCAAGAAACCCCGTTCTATGTGGTGGCTATGGATGGTGGAGGAGAGGATAACCATCTGAATGTTTTAAAAAGTGTCCGTTGAAAGGAGCAACTTAAGGTGGCGACACAGTAGCCAGAGGAGACTTTTCAACCAATAAGCATGAATTATGAGAGTGAGATACAAAATGAAAAAGGACAGATAGATACTAAATAAAAAAGGAAAGAAATGCCAAAATCCCTCCACTGGCTACTGTGGCGCCATCCCAACTTGCTACATTCCGATTGCCACTTTTCAACTTGTCTGCCATAAAAGATGGTTATCCTCCCCTCCACCATCCATAGTGGTGGCGATCTTGGTGTTGTCTGGTAGTACCATTCCAGGACCCCCGAGCAGGTGTCTTTGATCAACAATCAACAACAGCGATGAACTTCTGAACATGCATAAATTGTGGCTGTCAAGCCAAGGGCTGCTACTGGTATCGCGCATAACCATCACTTTCACCACTGACATTTTTCCGCAAGGCATGCGCACCTCCTCGATCATACCACCATGTGTTCAACACCAAAACATAAAAACCCCAGGCTTTAGGAATCTTCACTCACAGAGCTTGGCCCCAGAAGAAAGAAGCCCCAATTTAGCGTGAATCTTTTCTTGATCCCCAAGGGTACAGCAACACCCGTGCCCGTACGACACCTTCAGCCGCCTACCCGAGAAGTCTATGTAGACTTCTACGTAACCGTGAACCGCACTACTCATAGACCGAGGAAAGAGTGATTACCAGAGATTATTATAATTATAAAGCCGAGAAAGGTTAAAAGAAAAATAAATTTTAAAATGTCTTAAAGTTATCTCTTTTTTCTTTTCTAGGGATGCGTTCCAGTGATGAACTTTTATAGCTGATCAAAAGCTTCAAGCCATGGAGCGTGACGTACAAAAATTTTCGTCACTGAAAAGCTACTATGATAATGTTTGAGAAAACACCATGCTTAAAAGAATTCAGGGTGAAAACCTACCCGATTAAAAAGAATTTCCAGGTCGTTTCTTAAATCTTTATTAAATTAAGCTTTTTTAATAATACACTTTAATCTTGGGACCAATGCTTATACCGATAATAAAATTAAATTTTAATATATAAACCCGGCTTAAATACGTTTGGCATAAAACTTTTTTAATTATTTGCACCTATTTTCATTTTTTAGTCCTACACTGCACTACACCGAAAAACACTTAACTTAATACCAAACAAACCTTTGGGTTAAAATATTTCTTTGTAGTAATTGCCAAGGGACAAAAACCCTAAAAATAAAAGAAGACTGAATTCCAACCTCAATAAATTTGTTTTTAAAAAATGGAAAATAATACAAAAATATAACATTTAATTAAATGATATTCTAAGTTATTCTAATGTTAGTTGTAGACTGATAAAATGTTTTTCATTATAATTCGGTGAGAATTTTACAAAAATGTGGCCATTATTGCTTGATATGACTGAGGAGGAATCTATTCAAAGTTTGAGGCATCTAGGTAATGCAATATCATTTTAAAACTGTTGATAAAAGTAGCGTCAGTGTTAAACTTTCTTTGATTTTCTAACATGATATACGATCTTATTAAAGCCCATTTAATAAATCAAGCTAAAATTTACTAACATTAAGGAAAATAAATATAAAATGCTATGCAATTTGGGCCAATCAAACAATCAAGCTAATATTAAATGTCATACATGGTACGGATTATTGCTTTTAAAGCATATATTTATTATTTTGTGCTACGAAAAATATTATTTTTAAAGAAGTTTTTAAAATTGCATATGACTTATAGTTAAATACTTGGGTAATATTCTAGAAACCTGCGGCAACTTTTTTGACAAAATTAGGGATACGGGGATTTTTGGGTCGCTGATCACGATTCTGATTTTTTGGCAGAAACGTTTCGTTCTCGAGATATTCATCATAAGACTTAAAATCTAAACTAATCCTATTTTTGCTATATTTTCCTTCTTTTTGCACACAATTCTTGATTTAAAGCTAAAGTGTCACACAATTTTTAATTTTCACCTTTTAAAACCCTGTTTTTACGTTTTTTTCATTATTTTTGAATTAAATTGCATAGCTTTACTTTGATAATGCCGTAACCATACATACACATATTTATTTATTTATTGGTAATTATTACACTACATAAGTGTTTTTACACGTCAATTTACATTAATTAGATAAGAAACATTTAAAAAAATTCTAAAATTTTCTTAAACATTTTACTCAATAAAATAAAAAAATACAGTTACATTCCAATAAGGTTATACCTAATATAATATAGGGCTTCATTGGACACTGGGATTGAAATAAGTCAAAGTAAAGCTATGCAATTTAATGCAACAATAAAGTAAAATACGTACTAAAACGGGCTCTTAAAAGGTAAAAATCAAATATTGTGTGCCACTTTAGCTTTAAATCAAGAATTGTGTGCAAAAAAAGAGAAAAATAGTGAACATAGGATTAGTTTAATTTTCCAATTTTATAATGGATATCTCGAAAATGAAACGTTTCCACCAAAAAATTCTTTCAGTTTCATTATCAGCGCCCCAAAAGAACCCTTATACCAAAATTTGTCAAATTCGGAGTTGCTGCAGGTTTCTAGAAAATGTCCAATACTTGTACTTCAATTAAGGTACGAAATAGTATATTACATTACAAGGGTGGAAAATGACTTATTTCACACGAGTGGGAATATTGTTGCACGAGGCGTCAGCCGAGTGCGACAAACCCACGAGTGTAAGAAAGTCATTTTCACACGAGTACTGTACACTATTTTTCCTACGACCACAAGTTATTCACCAAAAAACAATAAAAGTTGTTTGTCTTCACGGAAAAAATAAGAAAACAATTGAAAACTTTGCATCACTAGGGTGATATATAATTAGTCTTACTGCGATATATTATACTGTTTAACAATATTTTTATATCAAAATCACCTACCTAGTCGCTTTTTATCATTTAATAATTAAAAAGGTCCTCATTAAAAAATATTGCATGGCTTTTTCAATGTAAATCCCATTAACAGCCTGATAACTCCAAATTTATTTTAAATAACAATGACAGCGATGACAGCTTTATATTATACTTTGCAACACTAGTGTTGTAAAGTACTTTGCAACACTAGTGTGATATAAGGCATTTTCTATGCATGAAAACAGTGTGCTATTTACTATTTTCACATGTGGTCGTAGGAAAAGTTATTTTGTTTTACAGCAAATATAATTATAATAATTTTCTTATGGATTTATAGGTTAAAAGATACCTATATTTTTTAAAATTAAGAAATTGCTTTAGAATCAAGTTAAGTATGATTACTAAGTTAGTAAATAGGTAATTACTTAAATTGCTAAGTATTATTTTTACAAAATAAAATTTTAGCAATTAAACCTATTTTTTTAGGTTTGTAATAGACCAGTATAATTTTCAATAGAAAATAAAATAAGATCCTTATTTTATAGGTTTTAATGTCCATAGTTTTAACATACATGATCATGACATAAGCACAATAGACTATAACAGTTTTTTGCCTACAAGACTTATTATTATTAAGATTTAGTTATTAACCCAGTGTTATTTTTTAACTAAAAAAATAAGAACTATGTTTTGTAGGGTTTATCCAAAGCTTTAAAAGCAGCAGCTTGACATATCGCACCTTTCATATTATAGGGGCACAATAAAAATTTTTGTGAAATTGAGTTTTTGTGATATATAGGCACAAAAACAATTACTTTGCATGATGCCCTTGACAGAAAGAGACAGAACCACTCATGGGGCGCACAAACATAATTGTGTCTCTTTCTTATTTCCGAGTAACGCAACCCGATATTTGTGGTATAAGGATCAAATTAGTGTCGCGTCTGTACTTGACGGAAGAGGTCTATTCGCGCAGCGAATTAATTGTGTTTGTGCCGTTTTATTACAAATATAATGGGTAAGTACTGATTTTTTCTTTGTATTATAGAGTTCCATTTAGAGTTAGATCTTTATATTAGGGAAAAACTAGTGAAACTATTCGGTCTATTGCAAAATGTGTCTGTATATTACAAATTATTTCAACATTATGTTTTACATTTCTAAATAGGTCTTTGTAGGATGTTAAATTAATACTTTCTCGTTTTACAGGAACGCGAGCACAAAAAATTATGGATCTTTTGGGGAGTCCCGAAAATCGTCATGTCAAGGTAATCATCGTTAAAATTTATAAGTTACCTACCTACAATTTACTAGATAAAATTTATAAATATTATACGGATTAATCCATACTATGGGGACAAAAAAACTGAAATGACGTTTTAGGAAACGCAGGAGTGTTTGTTTATTTTTCCAATTATTGTGATTTAGTAACTTTTTAATTATTATTTTTTCCCATAGCATAGGTCAATCCGTATGTTTACGTTAGTAGTGTAGTGGAGCGGGAACGCGTGGAACGACATTCCCACTCTGGTTTTTAATAAAAACCATTTTTTTAAAACAAGCCTTGTATTTTTCATAAAATATTAAATAAAAAAAGGTCAAACTTCTCACTTTTAAAAATTCACAACTAGAAACCACTGGTTTACATTAAATCTTGCGATCCAAATTAACATACAAAATTAAAATTGAATATCTGCGTTAATACTGACCTAAAAAAATCTTATCTTTTACAATGGGTTATTGAACCTTATTTACATCAAATTAACCAATACAAATAAACTTATTTAAAAAAATATTGACCCTTGCCTAATCATGACGTAATCTTTTCTAATTACTTATCTACAATCAATAAAAATATACATACCTTTTATTTCTAGGTTAATGTAGATTCAACACCTTATCCAAATCAGCAAGATGAGTCTCCTACGGGCAAACAAGTCAGCGATGTTCAAGATCTCGTCCCTTATGTAGGTACCTACCTAAGTACATACAAGTTTTGTAACGCTATTGCATCAGATCATAGCTACGTTTAATATTAGTATTTTCATGTTCTCTAGTTCAGTAGGTTGGTCCTATACTGACTTATTTATCACTTACCTCTTATTTCCAGATCAATGCAGATCCAACAGCAAAACCAAAGCAGAATGATGACTTTATCATGGTCAACCAAGACAGTTATATTCCAAATTTTGTCCCTGAAAAGAAAATGCTCGTCTCTAGTAGTTCTTCCAGTAGTTCATGTTCTACCGGTTCTTGCAGCAGTTATAGTTCTTCCAGTCGCAGTAGGTCTCCAGATAAGCAGGTGGATAGATTATTTATTATTTAAATAGTTCACGCTAATAAAATATACTTGTTACGTACCTTTTATTTCCAGATTAATGCGAATCCAACAGCAAATCCAAAGCAAAATGAGGAGTTTACTATGATCAATCAAGATCATGATGTTCCAAATCTGGTAGTCTCTAGTAGTTCTCCTAGTCGCATGCCCGTTCTTTAGATAGCTCACCCTCCATAGTAATCCCACAGTCCCAAAACATTGAACCGACATCATCGTCCTCACGTAGACCAACTATAAATTATCACATTTCGCCTATAAATACGGATGAAAGTGATGCTGACATTAGTGATGATGATCCTTCATTTCAAGTTAATCCGAATCGAAATGATAGATTTCGCTCTTCAAGTACATCATCGACCACGTCCACTGCTCCTTCAAACACTGGGGATAACACTGCTACTAATGGAAATGTAAAATACAGGAAGCGTAAAGCTAATCCAATGAAGTGGAAACAGAACAGTCAAAAAATACGTCGGAATTTGGGCGAAAGTTATACCGCTGTCCATACAAACAAACCAGTACCTGCACGAAAAATGAGGCCACCTTGCTCTGAAAAATGTAGAATAAAATGCCGAGATAACGTCGACGAAAACCAGAGGCTGGAACATTTCAAAGCATTTTGGAAGTTAGGTGATATAAATCTCCAGCGAATGTTTGTGGCATCTTGTAATGCTACTGTCAAGCCAAAGTACAAATACACCAACGCTGAAACGCCAAGGGCACCAAATCACGCGTTTTATATAAAGATTGATGAGACAAGAGTTACAGTCTGTAAAACTTTCTTCATAAATACATTTGATATAAGTGCAAAAATGATTCGTACCGTATTAGAAAAAAACCAAAATGGCTATGTACCTGCTGACCAAAGAGGCAAACATAGACATCATCAAACTGTGAATGAGGAGTTAATAAATGACATTAAGGAGTTCATTAATTCTATACCACGAATTGAATTACACTCTTTGAGGGAAGCTACATCTAAAGAGTATATTAGTAGTGGTAAAAGTGTAGCTGAACTCTTCAGAGACTTCCAGGAATTACAGAAACAAAAGAAGCGTGAACATGGCTCATACCGCAATTTTTATGAAATTTTTAATGGACATTTCAACATAGGATTCTATCAGCCAAAAAAGATCAGTGTGATCCATGTTTACAATATCTAAATTCTTCAGAAAGTCAAAAACTATTGCTTAAAGAGAAGTACGAAACTCATTTGCAAGAAAAAGTAATGAGCAGAGAAGAAAAAAGAACAGACCGAAGAAATATTGATGATTACAATTTATGTGTTTGTTATGATGTTCAGGCAGTAATGCAAAGTCCTAATGGTGACATCTCTTCATTCTTTTATAAGTCAAAATTAAATAGTATTAATTTTACTATTACTGAATTACAGAAATTAAGGACCGGTGATGAGACGGCAACAGAAGACGATTTTAAAAGCTACGGGGATGTTCACTGCAATTTCTGGGACGAGACACAAGCTAAAAGAGGTGCTATCGAGATTGGAAGCTGTGTTTTTGACTATCTAAAGACGGTATCAGAGAGAGCGGGAGATCGTGATATAAATATCATATTTATATCTGATAATTGCTAGTGGGCAAAATAAAAATAAGTACCTGGCATCATTGTACATGTTTGCTGTTACAACTATACCAAATTTGATGTCCATAACCCACAAATACCTTATCAAAGGACATACACAGAATGAGGCAGATAATGTGCAGAGCCTCATACAAAAACAAATAGCCAGGGACTTGAAAACAGGGCCAATATACTCCCCTACGCAATATATGGATGCTATCAAAAGGGCTAGAAAATCTGGTACTCCTTTCATTGTGCATAGTATGACCTATGATGCATTTTATGATATTAAAAAGTTACAAGAGGAATGGGGATATAACTTCAATGTTGATGAACAGAGAAACAACGTTTTGTGGAATGATATTAAAGTTTTAAAGTTAAGGAGACACCCTTTTCTTTTCTTTACAAAGCTTCCTACAAGGATGAGTTCAAAAAGTCAACGTCAGAAATAAAAGAAAGAAAACGATAGAGTTGGATAAAATTACTATCTCAAAAGCATATTCAGGTCTTTTCGAACTAAACGCAAACAAGAAACGAGATCTCAAGGATCTAATAGAAAAAAATTTAATTGATCCTTACCATGCCAATTATTACCGAGACATGTTAGGATAATAATATACTTACCTATCTACCTCATTTTTATTAGTTATTAAGTAAGGACCAGTTTTCGTTTTTGCATTAGAGTTTAACTTTTTTCTAGATTTAATGAGAAAGACTGATTTGGGCATATTATGTTATTATTACTAAATATTCTTAAGCGTAGGTATGTACTATTTCAAAGATAAATTAAGTAAATATCTAGGTATCTCTAGTTTTAAGTAAATGTTAATTTTATACTATGGAGATCTGATGTTATATCTATTTTGTTTAATGTTGTCAAAAAGAATTTAATAGTTTTATTCATTTTCCATTATTTAGTTTTATGTTCATTAATTTGAGCTTTAAAATGTTTAATTAGATTAAGAGAAAGATAGGCAAATAAATTAATAACAATCTTAATGCTTAATTGCAACTTTTTTGAATTAGAATTTAAAAATGTGGAATTTGCCTATCTTTTATGAAAAAAGTTAATTCTATGATTGTTTTTCCACAATACCATAAATGCTTTACTTACATCTGATATCTGTTGTTTTATTACATTATAAGAACCTAATCATTATTTTATTAATACAGTCTACTAATATAGGAATTAATTTCCATTTAAACAAAGTAAGTATCTCTTTTTCTTTGTATTACATAGGCACAAGTCTAAATATGTCTTTCTACCTTGAAGTTTTTTTTGTGTTATAAAGACCTAATTACAAAGGTAAAGTTAAAAGCATAGTTTTATACCACCGGAAATGGTCCTAAAATAAGTTTTATTTACCAGACGTATTTCATACTTATTGAAGATCATCATTGAGAAGTTTCATGGTTTTACTACTAATATTTTAAATTTTACGAACCGTTAAACGAAAATTCAGAGACCTCAAAATCTTTGAAAGCGTTTTTTATCAATGATTGTGTTTTCTTAAATATGCCCCTATAATATTGTGAACACCTAGTATAAAAAAGTATACATTTTGGGAATTTTAAAAAATATACATTTTTGGGAATTTAAAAATAAGTATACATTTTAATTAGTTTACTTAACATTGGGAAATTTGCTACATAAAAATATACGTGAGGTGTCAAGGTCTTAAAAGTATAAATTAAACAATTTTCTAGGTTACTTTTATAATAATAAAATAAAAACATTAAACAAACTGGGTAGCGTAGAAATGCAAAACAAACACTGGAAAATTTGATATTTAAAGAAGAGAGAAAGAAATTAAAGGGGATTTTTATTAGAGAAGAAGTAGTTAGTGAAGTCAAGCATAAAGTTAAAGTTTTAGTTACGCCCCCGTACGGGCTACCCCAGTGAGGAGTATGCCCGTACAAAATTACAAAGTTAAATTAGTTCCTGCAGTGTAGTTAAAAATGCCTTAATAGTTTTGATGGTCCACCGGTCACATGATCCAAAGAAGATAGTTCCATATGGTACATTAGTCCCAGTGACGTCAAGTAGTATTTCAAAATATACGTCACATATGGGGAATGGCCCATATGTATATTCAAAATATACGTCACAATATGAAGGGAGCGATATGCACTATAGGCAATATCAGGGTTAAAACCATTTATACAGGGTAGTCCCTAAGTAATGGGCCAAAATTCACCTGGAGAATTGTGACATTAAAATATTGCAATTTAACTAAACTTACCTCATTACCAAAGTCGATATTATCTGAGATACAGGGTGCTAAAGTTTCAAAAATATTTTTAAATTCTTTCAATAATGTCTGATCCATTTTAAATATTGTAAAAACTCGGTGTCCAGGGGTTTTTTGACATGAGCTATTCAAATCTAATGTTAATTTTTGGGTGCTTACTAGAGAAAGTCACCTACACTACTTTCAAATTCTCTAAAATGTTCCAACTTTTTGTGCTACTCTGTATGTACCATTTAAGTAAGACAGTAAATTCTAAATTTTCAAGATATTTGCATTTAAGTGGTTTAGTGCCACCAAAAAGTATATGGATAACTACATTAATTCATTCGTTTATAATATGGCAGTTGTAGTTATGGCTAATAGGCTATTTTTAAAGGCATTTTTGGGTTGCACCAAATAACTTAATGGCGAATATCTAGAAAACGGTTGCTCAGAGCGATTCTTACAAGGTATATCTTTTTTGTGTAAAAGGCATTGGACAGTTAAATATTTTACTCGGTTAGTTTATACAGGGAAGAATCGAGGTTTTAGAGAAATTTAAGTAATGTAGGTAGCGTCATCTTGTTAGCACCTAAAAATTAATTAGATATGAATAGCTCATGTCAGAAAACCTCTAAGTACCGAATTTGTTTTAATACTCTAAACATACTACATATTATCGGAAAACTTTAAAAATATTTGTTAAATAACTTTAACACCCTGTATCCTCGCCTGTATCTCACTTAATATTAACTTTGGTACTAAGGTAAGTTTGGTTAAATCGCAATATTTAAACGTCGCACTTATTCAGTTGAATTTTGACCCATTACTTAGGGACCACCCTGTATAAGATATTTAAAATCCTCTAATTTTATTTAAAATTTAAATCATTATTAAAAGAAGAATTTTAAAATATAGCATTTAAGGCAAAAAAGCAAAATTGTTAGTAAGTTTATTTTAAAAATTTGTAACATTGTAGGTATTGCCCATTTTGCGAGCCATTTTCTCAGTTAAGATGAAAAGGCAAAAACATGACACAATTAAATTATATTACCTATGTAAAATCAGTTGAATCTAATATTTAAAGTTACTCTAAAATCTTTTTGCAGTTTGCTTCTATGGGAAAGCAATATAAGAGTATCCTGAACTTAATAAACTTTGATAACAGGGAAGCTGGGGTTTTCAACATTTGTAATTTATTTACTCAGTTTTTTTGAAATGTCTCTCAACACTATAGTCTCGTCTAGATGAGAGCTAAGTAAAGGGGCCTGGTTTGACGGCAGGCGCCAAACAGTTTATCCGCATTATCGGAAAGAATTTACGACGCCTTGCCTGGGTTTCCCATTCGAGGTACGGAAGCTAATGAGCGTTACTGTCAGTAAGCGGACGAAGGGCACGTTGTGCCAGTATTGCATTCTCCCAGTGCGCATGTTAGTCCACTCTCGATTTGTTTGCATCCAGAGTTAACGCCCTGCAAACCACTGGCTCCAGCTTTTTGGTTTAGGGGTGACCGAACATTTTTAGGGGTGGCCAAATTAATAAAATATATAATATTTAATAATTATTTTCTTCTTATGTTCCACCTTACAGGAGGGGGCACCAATTTTTTTAGGGAGGCCATCCATTTTTCAGGGGTGGCCCTGGCCTCCCTGGCGTCACCACTTCTGCAAACGCCTGGTATAGACATGCGCTATGGACATGACCTTATTAAAATTAAACATAAGTAACAAATTGAAGAGTGGAAATGCTAATTGATCTAAGTGCCAAAATATTTTTTTTGTCCAACAATATATTCTATATAGCAGCAAAATAATAAAATATACAGGGTGATTCGTTTAAAAATTTAAATTTGAAGCCATTTCCAGCTAAAGTGGAAGTGACCGAAAAGTAAAAATATGCGAAAACCCTATACTATTTATTCATACCAAGTTCCTCTCATACTTAAGGAGTTATGGCTTGTCTCGTAAATTTGTTGACACCCGGTATAAAGTGGCCAAAGTATGTCACTTGTTGATCAAAAAGTTGGTCAGGGATTGTTAGTGCATTCTACAAGAATATAATGTACCTTGTATTGGAAGGACGCTGTTAACGCTTTTTTTTGTGAAATCCTATAACTACCTAATCTGTGTGTTTGGTACTTAAAGATTTTTGGTAATTTATCCATCAATTCATTTACTTCCCAGATTTGGTAACTTTAAATATTGTCTAAAAAATTGTCTACCACATGGCGCAAATTGAGACGCGTATAACTCGTGCGGGGTGACGCTACAATTTACGCCTTACCTTAGTATCAAACGACGTTACCTACATATGAGGGGTTCAGAACTGTAGTGGACCAAGTCCATAAAACTTAATTTTGAGATAAATGGGTTTAAAGTTTTTTTCCATGATCAATTAACATTTTATCGGGAGTAATTTTTTCTTGCGCAAAAATATTAATTTATTAGTTACTTAAAAGTTATTAGTAGTTATTGATTAGTACATAAAATAATATAAGGCCGGTACTTACCTTTTTGAACGAATGCTGGACTTGGTCCACTTCTCCACTGAACAATATTAAAAATTAGGAAAATTAGTAAATTAAATTTTAAAAAATATGTTTATTATGTTTAATACAAAGCAGAAAATTATTTTTCTTATTTAATTTTGCTGATCTTCGTAAATTATTTCATGATCAGCAAGTGCAGAATGCGTTGGTGCCCCTTGTGTGGAGCAAATAACTGGAAAGTTCTTAAAAAACTGGTGGTGTATTGGGGGAATGTAAGGCAGCAAATCTTCCATATCCTTCTTTTTGGCCAATGATATTGGACGACGATGTGGATAAAGAAGTTCTTGTTTGATGCTGCTAAGAGATAGTATATTCCTACCCACTTGATTTGGTTTTTGCAAATCAATTTGCCGAAAGGGTAACAGATCACTTAGGGTTTCTTTAAACTTAATAATAAATTCTTGCCCTCTTTACGTTAGCAGAATCTTTTTTCTATTGACTATGGCTTCCTCTAGGGCCTTAGTGCTAAGAAATTCAATTCTTTCCATTCTGGTTAATTCATATCGGGGCTTCTTTCTTTTTGCGTTTTTGATAATGTCAAGCCAGTCCTGCGGAACAAAAATATTTTGATGCTTCTTGCTCGATGACTCAATTACTCCAAACTCGGAATCATTTGGAAGAAAGGAATGCCCAGACACCATAAATTTTAAGTCGATAGTTTCTGCTGCTAATGCAGGAACATGAACTAGCTTTAGTAATGTAAGTGACATTTTTATGTTCCGATTCTGCCCGGTACAAGAATCGGAAAAGAAAACAATGTTCTTGTGAGTAGAAACGTGTTCTTTTACATGTTTGACGATGCATGAAGACACATCTTGGGATCCTCTTCCTCCTTCTGTCTCATCCCACACATACCTAAAACCCGTGCGTGCATTAAAAGAATGTATCCCAAAGTTATAGACATATAGATTTCGTTTATAATACGCGACTGATGTTGAAAGCTTTTTGCAAATCAAATGTGCAAACATAGATTTCCTCAGAAACCTTTAGTTGGTCGGCTTTTATAGCTGCTCTTTCCTGATCAGCGCTGGCTAAATGAAGTTTCTTTTGTATATCAAGTTTTCTTTTTTGTTCGACGTTTTTTGCAACATGCATCTGGATTTTCAGTTCATCACACAACCGACATGTGTCCTTGCTGGGTATTTTAAAATGGAGATTAAATTTCGTAGAAAGTACATGGTAATAACATTTTTCTTTGACAGGTTGTCTCTTTTCATATATATACATTCATATAGATGGACTTGGTTCACTTTTGCACAAAAAGTTATGAAAAATAATTCCGGGCCGAAGAGAACTAACGCCATCTGTTAGTAGACACCTTAAGTATGGACTTGGTTCACTACAGCACTTAAAATTATAAGCCTAAAGAGAACGTTTGAAATATACAGCTTGAAAATATCGATTTGTGGACTTGGTCCACTTCAGCTCTGAGCCCCTCATATGTAGGTTAAAAATGAGAGAGACAGTGCTTAATACTTGACTTTTTAGGGTATAAAATACATAAAAGATCGTTATAATATTTTTTTTGCAGACCATTCTACTTTTTGTTGACTTGGAACTTGAAACGTGTCTCTGCGCTTAAATGTGAATAGATTTATATGTGCAAAAAAAAAATATTTAAAATGGGTTTTATACTTTATAAATAAAATGTTATTTAACTAGTAAAATAGTTTTAAGGTGAATTTATTCAGACAAACAACATAAAAATAAAAAGGATATAAATTAACATAAGAAATAAAATAAGAATAAAGAAAAACCCCATTTATACAGGCAAAATAAAATTAGAACCAAGAGTAGCCAATAAGAAGTCACGTTTAGCGCATAATAGTCTGCCATTCTGTCAAATGTTTTAAAACACATGCGCAGTTGCGATTTTACATAAAAATAATATAAGAAGTTAAAAGTGGGCCATCTTCAAGGTTATTTCTTATTTTTATTTTATGTTATATATCTGTATAAATGTCATATGAAAAAATGTACAATTACCTCTTATTTTATTTTTATGTTATTTGTATGTATAAATTCACCTTAACTAAATCCTAAAAAATTTTGGTTAGTAAAATTGTGTGTGCCAAGTCAAGTTTCAAAACTATAAAACAAAAACTTTGTGTCCCATTCTTAAAATTAATTTATTGTCGATATCTGATCTTTAAGGATCATGTAGAACCTATTACGTTTAGTTCCTAATAACTAATATTGTCTACGATTTTTTTTTATTATTTGTCTTAGACTTCTTACTCCTGCGTTATGCCCTTGCATTACTAAAAAAATTATTAGGATATTTTAGTTTAACCTTTCAACCTTGCTTAAATCCCCACCACTTCAGTTCTCCGCCCATTTTATTAGCGTCACCAAAAAAGAAAAAAACTTTGTCAGCTTATTATAATCGCCTCAACCATGCGCTAGTATTTATTAGGGTAAATTTTATACTTTTTAGCAACCTTTGTGGTTTGTTTATAATTTTCCTTAATATGTAGAAAATATTTTTATTGTTACAGTTTCTATTTAAATTTTAAAATTATAGCTAAAACGGCGTAAAATCTACAATTGAGTTACTGCTCCACTGCGTTACTAATAATGGACTAACGCGGTTGTTCCAATGGTAATAATGGTGGTGTATAATAATTATTTTATAAAATTATATTTGCGCAAATAATATCACCGTCTGAAAAAAGAGACTGTCTACTTAACAACTTCAGATTCGGATGATTAACCGCCTACATTGCAGCGAAAAATGATTCTAAATTGATCAAATAATCATATTCCAAAATCATACATTTGTATGTCTACACAAAATTAAAATTTATCGCATTTAAGTATAGATAAATTGTAGCTAGTATATTAGGAGTTATATCAGTTACGATTTTGCCTAAATTGCAACAAAAAAACTGTGTTTTTATAAAACTTATATAATGAAGGCTAGTGGCGACGCTAGGGGTGGTTAACTTTTTGAACAAATGCATTTAGTTTGTTTTATCGACGTGAGGTCCTTTTTTCGCTTCTTTCAATTGTTTATGTACAGGATGTCTGGATTTTGTTGCAATGGAAGGGTATCTTAGTTATTATTACAGATAGAGATTGTTGCTTTCGCGAAGTGTTGCGACTTTTTTATGGAACTAAATTATTTTTCATGTCCTCTTCATTTTTAACATACAGAGCAATTTTTTTTAAATTTTTGGACCCCTCCCCTCTTATTTCAGTTGTCTTGTAACTTATAACAAAAGTTAAACTGATACTAATACATATTTTGACGTAGAATCCAGTGGGGTAGTTTGATTTTTATTTATTTTTTTTTAATTTTTGTTTATATATAAACCAAACATATAATTTTTCTTATGTAACACCTTGTATATGTTTCAATAAATAAATTATAACAGATAAGAGCTTTTCAAAGATATATAGTATTATATTTTTAGACCCTTAATTAATGTTTTTAATTTAAAAATTGAATTTCGCATAGTAGTCCATGATATGCCGGTATAGAAACCAAACCGTCGTCCATAGGAGATAAATGCATGGAATATCTTCCACCAATTTGCTATGTACTCTTCAATTCACCGCTGCAACGAGAGCACGGACTAGAGCAGAACGAAATCGGGGAATGCTCCGGTCCACCGCTTCCACCTTTCGTCGGACGGCGACACCAACAAAGCAAAAAAAAGTTATCCCTTAGTTCATAATTTATCAACATTTTACAGCAACAACTGAATTTTAACTATTTTATCCGCCTATTACCCCTATTTACCCCTTGGTTTCTAAAGTTTCTTCACTTATTGATTAATTAAAAACTAAATATTTTAAATCAGGGTCACTGAGTTTATACTCGTTGATTTATACTCATAACATATACAAAATCAGTATTGAGCACGGTATTAGGTATCCCCGAATCAAAAAATAATTGATTTAAAAGTAAATAGTAGAAAACTATGTGTAAAACTAATACCTTTAAAATTTAAATATCAGTTATAATTTTTGTAACAGTTTTATACACGGTTTTCTACTATTTTATTTTAAATTGAATGTTATTGTTAAAATAATGGATACATTCTGATTTTGGACACTGTTTTGAGTATAAACACAGTGGCGTTGATCAAAAATATTAAATTCTTAATTAATAATCGAACAAACTTTAGGAACCAGGAGGGTGACTAGGGGTGCTGGGCGGGGTAAAATAGTTCAAACTCAGATGTTCCTGTAAAATGTAAACAAATAATAAACTAAGGGCTAACTTTATTTTTTAGTTATAAGGTTTATATAATGGCTCACTATGCAAAATTCAATTTTAAAATTAAAAACATCAATTTAGGGTCTAGAAATAATATGAAATAGCTATTTGGTATTACATATTTTTAAAAAGCTCTTATTCGCCATAGTTTATTATTTAAAAAATATACAGGGTATTTCATAAGAAAAATCATATTGTTCCGTATCACCTCGTATAAAAACACGGCGTTCGTTTTTATACCTTTATTAACAATGGAACGTAACTATGGTTACAACAACGACAAAATCTTCACTTGTCAATATCTCGAAGTTTACAGCACAAAAGTCCAATCTATACTAACTGATCGGAGGTTTCCCGTCGCCCTTTTATAGTATGATGGAAGAGTAAAGACTGATCTAGAATCTTCGAGAAATATCGTGAAAATTCCATAGTACAGGATGGCATAAAAGTTCTTAATGGATAATTCGGGCGTTTTCGGAAAGTGATGAAAGAACTTGGAAAAATTAAGGTAAATTATTTAAATAAATTAACAAACTAAATTAACTGATCCTAAATCTCTAAAATTCTATAACCTAAATACATTTTTGAAAGTCTGTAACAATATTTTTGGTTTATATCTCGAAAATCATAAAGTTTTAAAAAATCTAACTACATCACTGGGTTCTACGTAAAAATATCTACTATCTATATCAGTTTTTACTTTTGTTGTAAGTTACAAAGCATTAACCGACATACGAGGCGGTCACAAAATGGAAAAAAATAAAATAAGTTTCACCCTGTATATCAAAAACCAAGAGGGCCATTAAAAATATTTTAGAGTTATCTTTTGTTTTATCAAAAAAATAGCCACACTGCGAAAACCGCAGGTGTCTATCTCTAATAATAACCAAGATACCCTGTAAATGTAGATTAAGGCTACCATACTCAGAATTACAATTATTTGCAACAAATCTAAAAACAGATCGTTTTCACTCTGCAAGAATTATCTACGGTAACTGTTTTGCTTATGAACCTTGGGTTTCGGCAATAGGACAAAAAAGAAGTTGTAATAGAGCTAATTATAAATCCAAGATCATGATGATCCTAAAGTAATTAGTAGAACCCGTTAATTATTAATATTATTTACAGTTTTTGTATACTTCGGAAGTTTTTACCAAATGAAAAACTTTTTAATTATCAACTTTAGGAAAAAATGTGCTTGATGAGAAAATCTATTTCCGCCAAAATAATTGTATGTTGGATGTACAGGGTTGCTTAAAAATACTTTTTACCAAATTAATATACAGGGTATTTTACTAACTACGGCACAAAACTTTAAACGTTGATTTCATATGTTATTTTATGAAGAAAAGTTTTTATGAACATATATACGGAGTTATTGCGTTTCTGAAATACAGGGCGGTAAAGTTTCAAAAAATCGATATTTTCTGAATGTCTTAAATACCTTTAGACCGATTTGGTTGAAATTTAGTTCGTTTGATTGGTGTAATAATTCGTTTGCAAAGCTTCAACTAGATTGACTTTATTGGGTTTAGTAGCGTGTCAGTTGGCACAACAGCCAATATTATTGAGAGAAATATGTACGCCACTGGCTTTTTATGTAGTTTTTATATTTTTTTCCAATGTGTAGCCTCCATGAGGATCAACTAAACAATAAGAAAAATCTTCCTTCTACTAAACTGGCACATAAAAAATCAAGCATTTACTTACATAGGCATTACTTTGGGCGTCATAGATAAAGATCTAGATTTTAAAATCATGTTTTTTTTTAACAGTTAACAATAGGAGTAAAAAATGTAAATTAGTAAAAAAGCGATATTTAATATAAACCATATAAAATATAAAAGTTTTTCGACACTCCATTAGACGTATTTGAGCTATAGATATTTAGCGATAGGACTTATTAAAGGCACTGGCTAAAAGACCTCCGACGGTTTTGCTTAATTATAAGATGAAAACCGCCGTCTGGCTTTTTTAATATTTACGTATATAAAAACGGCCGAAAATGTTAATTAATTTTGTATTTTCGGCGGTTTTTACTTATTGTATCGGTAGATGCCGCCCGTCCGGCATGTTGCTGATAAAAACTATTTAAAACCGCCGCATAATAGTTATAGTTAATCTAACCTTAATAATTATTTATTTTGCTGTGCCGTTAGCGTTTAGTTTTTTATGGTTTTCTTGTTTAATATTGTAGTTTAGTTTATAGCACTCTTTGAATAAACAAATTGGAGAAGTATAGCGGAATGGGGACAGGCAAATAAAACCACTATCGCATTTATCCTAACGTTACGTGGCTGAATTGCCACTTTATCAAGGGCCTATAATTAAAAAAGACACATTACAAAACTGTTTCGTCACATGGACCCAATATTTTACAACACCAAAAAACATTAAAAAATAATTTCAGGTAGGAAAAGCAAAAGAATAACTTATCAGGACATCATCGTCAGCATAAAAGTCAGCAATTAGGTATAACCAAAAATAACTTAAAATTCTTAAAAAGTGGAAAATTATTTGTGTTGTTATATTAAACAATAAAAAATAATTATTAAAATTAGGGTAACTTTAACTGTTATTCGTTGGTTTTATAAAAAAACCGCCGGTAATAACAAATTAATTAACATTTTCGGCGGTTTTCATAATCGCAAATAGATAAAACTGCCAGAGGGATGTTTTCTTCTTATAATTGAGCAAAACCGCGCGTTCGTTTAGCCAGTGCTTTTTTAAAAATATTACTTTTTTAAATATTTAGTGTTATAAAATATCGGAATGTTAAGTGTGTATTTATTATGAATATTTTGTATTATTAATATTTTTATTTGTGTAAGGTATTATAACAAGATAGACCATATTCTGTTACATACCTCCTAACACTGTGACATAATAAAAATTGGTTAAATTGCTACTCTTTGACTGCGATACTTTAAATGTTTTCGCTAACCCAAGTATATTCAAAAATATTTTTAATGAACCTAATTATATCTTACATTATCTTATCCTATTTTTGTTGGTTGAACAACTAAAGCTTCAACTAAAAATATAATTTCCTAGTTTTTAGGCCTAAGGAAGATTTATTTCAAAAAATAGGTTTTTAGTATTAAAAAGTAACGCAGTGGTATTTCCAATGTCAATAGCTATTTAAAAATACTAATATTTCTCAGTAATTTAAACATGTTTAATTTAGTAATGCCAAATATTTCTTAAATGCAAGTTACCAAAATAATAATGTTAAGAAATTATCTAAATAAAGTCATAACAAAAGATAACGCAATAGTTGATTTTTAGGAACTCATTGGCCTACATTTTAAATAAATTTTAAAGTATTAAAAAAATTGCTGCAACTCACAGCAAAAAATATAATTATACACTACTTATTAGAAAAAATTAAAGGATTCGAAACAAATCCAAATTTTTTAAGGTTTTAAAATGGGCTGTAATTCGCTTAAAAATGGTCGTACTAAAATTAAAAAAAAATACATTTTATAGCTTAAAGTTTCTAGTTTTAAGATCTTACGATGAAACAAATTTTCAAGCAACGTGTACCGCACAATCCTAATGAATAACGAAACGATTTTTTTCGAAATTTTTTCCAACTTGACCACTACTTGGATCGGATAAGTTGATCATTCAGGTTAAATTTGCTTTTTTAAAAATTTCGATATGACCACTTCTCGCTAAGATATTGAACTTTGAATGAAAAATGATCTTTTTGTCTTTAACCATCAATATCTCAGCAATCACTGATGGATAAACAAAAGAAGGAGGGTTTAAATCTTGAATAAATTCTTCACAAAAATCGGCCATGGTTTTTTGAAAGCAAATCTTAACATTAATTTGAAAAGTCAAGAAAAAAAGGATTTTTGTGGCTTTTGGGATAATTAAGCGTTAATTTGAAATATCGAGAAAATCAGTAAGTGTGTGCCTTTTACAGTTCAATATGCCTACAAAAACCCCACGATGTATTTTTATTGATAAAAGTCCTAAAATTTATGCGATTTTTTTCCCATAATTTCAAAGATTTTGATTAATAAAAATGCATAAAAAAGTTGTAAAAATAGTTATCCTTTAATTCTGTTTTCAAAAATTCGATCGAATAAGACAAAAAAACGGCTCGATGGATTAAATCGAAATTTGTGGGTAAGGCACCCTTAACATTACTGGTTTTCTCGATATTTTCAATTTAAAGCTTTATTATCCCAAAAGCCACAAAAGGCTCATGTTTTCTTGATTTAAAAAAACCATAGCCGACTTTTGTGAAGAATTTGTTCAAGATTTTAAACCCCTTCTTAATTTACTTGTGCCATCAGTGGTTTCTAAGATATTGATGGTTAAAGAAGAAAAGATTCTTTTCTATTGAAGGTTTAATATCTCAGCGAGAAGTGGTGGTATCAAACAAAAATAAAAAAGCAAATTAATGCCGAGTAACAAGATATCTAATCCATATAGTGATCAAGTTGTATTTTTTTCCAAATTCTTAGAACGAAAAAAATCTTTTCGATGTTCATTGGGATTGCGCGGTACGCGTTGCTTGAATTTTTTTCAACGTAACATCTCAAAACTAAAAACTTTAAGCTTTAAAATGTTTTTCTTTTAATTCCAGTACGACCATTTATAAGCGAAATACAGCCACTAAAAACCTCAAAAATATGGATTTTTTTATCTTTTAATTTTTTCCACTAGTGTATAATACAGGGTGATTCAAAAATCGATCACGAAACTTAAGGGGTGATTCTACTTGACAAAATAAGGGTAGAGCTTCATATAATTTTTTTCAAAATGTCATTCGTTTTCGAGTTACAAGCCGCCAAAGTTCAATTTTTACTTTGGTTTTTCGCCATATTGCATTTATTTTTTTACCAATCCAGTTGATATTTGGCACACAAATCGAGCATTGAAGATTTTAAGTTTCCAGTAACTCAACCGACAAACTTTACGGGGCGATTCTACAACAGAAAATAAGAAAAACAATTTTTATAAACATATGTCCTAAACGTCTTAGTTTTTGAACTACGGTGTGTTAAATATTTAAAAAAAACTTTGTTATTAACTTTTATCACCCCGTAGTTCAAAAACTAAGACGTTTAAGACATATGTTTATATGAAGTTTTTTCTTATTTTTTGTTGTAGAATTGTTTGGTTAAGTTTGTCGGTTGAGTTACTGGACACCCTGTGTGTATGTAGGTAATTTGATTGAAATTGATGAAAACTTTGATGTTTATTGGTGCCTAAACGGTGAGGTTTATCGACTTTAATAAAGAGTACCTTATTTTTAAGTTTTTGAATGTCTATAAAATGGCGCCCCCAGCTTTGCGATATCTGTCAAAATAAAAAGTTCTGATGTAAATAAATTTTAAGTTTTAGGTAAAGTGCCCTCTGGCGGTATTTAAAAAAGTACTTTTGTCTTAAAATTTTAAAATATCCAATGCTCGATTTGTGTGCCAAATATCAACTGGATTGGTTAAAAATAAATGCAAAATGGCGAAAAAACCAAAGTAAAAATTGAACTTTGACGGTTTGTAACTCGAAAACGAATGACATTTTGAAAAAATTATATGAAGCTCTACCCTTATTTTGTCAAGTAGAATCACCCTGTATATATTTTTTTATTTTTATTTTTACGAGCTATCAAATAGGAGAATATTCCATGTACCAAAAACAATTAAGTAATCCTAAAGTTACCATTATTTTTTTTTGATTGCGCTTTGTTTTTGCTTTAATACTTATAATTAACTATTTTTTTATTTTAGAATTAGAAGCGTATTCCTCCTTGGTGTCAGCTTTAAGAGCACAAGGATCTTTAAGTCCAGACAAGCGAAAACTCTTGAGAGAAACTAGTATCCTATTAAATATATCAAGTGATAGACATAAAGCTGAGGTCCGAAGAGCTATCAGTGATGAAAGATTAAACACAATAGCATACCAGTAAGCACTAAAAATATTTCACATTGGTAGAGGTAAATGAGTTTAGAGTGGCGTCAAGGGCGTCGCCAGGGGCAAGGGGGCAGCTGCCCCTCCAACGTTTTCTTTCTGCTGACAGTTGTCAATTTTATTTTTCAATGTGCTTTATTGAAGATATGGTCTGTATTGGTTCGGCGAGTTCATTTAATTGATCGTAGTTATTTGGGTACACGCCAGAAAATAAATTAAAACTACAAAAAAAAAAATCGAAACAAATAAATGGAGAACTAAAACTCGACGTTTCGGTGGCAAGTCTGCCACCGTTGTCAAGATAACTTGAACAATAATATAAAAAAATTAAATTAACTATTATTAAAAAAAACATATTTGACATTTAATGTCAAAGATTTTTTCAGAATCTCCTAAAAAGCTAAAATTTTTAAAATTTTAAACCTAAATAATAGGTAATTTTTGTTTTTAAAAATTTTTATTCTATTTATCTTGACAACGGTCTCGAACCATCGATTTTTAATTCTCTATTTACTTGTTTTATTTTTTTTTTGTAGTTCTAATTTATTTTCTGGCGTGTACCCAAATAGCTGCCATCAATATAATGTGCTTTATTATTTATATTATTTCATATTTTTAGTATAACTTGCCCTGTATATTACCAATTGAAGTAAAATTTTGGATTTAGTAGTTTTGAACCATGCGACCAGTTTTATAAAATTTCGTTTTAAAATTTAAAAATTTTTGGTCTATTTGTGCTCTTGTAGCACCTATCTCTAAACATAGAATGGTCAAGGGTCAGTGTTCCGAGTAATTTTATAAATCTACAAAACGTAAGTTCTTAGTTGTTTGGGCCTGAGCTGCAGGCACAACAAAACCGGCTTTAAACATTTTTCTTCATTGCAGATTTTTAACGGGATCCATGATGATAATCACTAAATCACCTAATACAATGCACACTGTAGATGTAAAACTCATACTACAAGTAAAAATTTACCTGTGCTTTTGATTTTTCCTACAATTCATACGTTCCCTATTCTCCATATCAACTTGCCCCCCTGGGCCATCAGCTGGCGACGCCCCTGAGTGGCGTCATAAGAATTTGCAGGTTTAAATTTAAGGACATAACTGTCAACTTTATTTCTTTTTAAAGTACCTTTTTATTATTATTTAAATGTTTAAGGCCTCATCAACCACGAAGGGGTATAAGAGGCCCCTACTAGTATATACAATTCTTAAATAACAATATTTAAAAACAATGAATTAAGTTTATCTCATTTAGAAATTTTGTTATATTCGTAATGTTTACATTTTCTCCAAAGGCTTGAGCTATTTCATGGTTTAGGTGATATTTCTGTCGCAGCTGTGTTAGGTCTAGACATTCCTCAAATATGTGTCTTACGGTTGAAGTACCTATTTTTATTGCTTGTTTTTATCTTAAAACAACTGTGTAATAAAAAAAATTTATACAGGGTGTCCAGAAAGGTGAGGTCAAAAGTGATAGGAGTAATAGTGTGAGCTAAAATAATGTTAGTATTTCATATAAAAAAAAGTTTTATCGCGCTTCGTTAGGGAGATATTGACCTTCAAAGTTAGTATATAAAAAACCTATTTCAATTATAACTTTTAAACTGTTATCACAGTACCAGTGATATTTGAGCAACTAAATATCCTCATGCTAGTGCTTCTTTCCATAAGTAAACAGCTATTCGGTATATCGAAATTATACAGGGTGCGACGATTTTTAACACAGGTGACAAATTTGACATTTTGCTTTGACCGATTAATTCCTTCATCATTTTTGTACAAAAAAGGTAAACCTTATTTGAATAGATATTTTGTACCGTTTTTCATTTAAAATTACATTTTAAGACCAGACATACCAGCATTTTGTATGTATCTAAAAATTTCCATTTTTTGTGAAAATGATTAAAATAGGGTAAAATTATGAAAAAAAAACAGTCATCTGTCATATAAATTTAAAGAGTGTCACAAATACCATTTTAAATAACTTTACATTTTAATTATTTTCTCAAAAAATGGAAATTTTTATTACATACAAAATGCCGGATGTCTGAATTTAAAATGCGATTTTATAAAAAACGGCCCAAGATATCGTTTAAAATAAGGTATACCTTTTTGTAGAAAAAAGATAAAGAATTCAAACGGTTAAACCAAATGTCAAATTTGTCACCTGTGTCATCAATGCATTCATAAAATGAAAAAAACTTGTGTCACCTTTTATAATCACGACTTACTTAACAGCCGTTTATCTATAGTAAAAAGCACTAGTATAGGGATATTTCGTAGTCCAGATGTCACTGGTACTGTGGCAACAGTTTTAAAGTTATAAAATAAACAAGTTTATTTAGTCTAAGTTTGAAGGTGAATATCTGCCTAACGAAGCGGGATAGAACTTTATAAGAAGTACTAACATTATTTTGGCTCACTTTGTCACCCCTATGACCTCACCTTTCCAGACACCCTGTATAATGATCCAATATTACCAACATCCAAGGAAAATAGCATTCTAGAGAGATAAAATCTTTTTTATTTTTTAATAATTCTTAAAAGATATTTTTGTACAATATTTAGTTATAAGTATACAAGTTACTATTACACAGGGTGTTACAAATTCGATGCATTAGCATTGCTATCTCGGTAAAGAGAGTTGGTTAAATTAAGGCAAAGTTGCGCATCTTAATGCTAAATAATTGACGAGAAATTTAAAAAATTCCTGTTATCTGAGGAGATTACCAAAAAAAAATTAAATTAGGTATTCAGTTTCATTTTTTAAGGCACTGTTAGTGATTATTTTAAAAACCAATAGCACTTTCTAACGACACTTTTTATGCTCTTCAAGAAAATATTTTTATTTTTTCGATACGACGTTTCATTTTTTAGCTACCATCATCCTGGTCCGTATTTAAAAAATGAAGCTGATGATGGTAGCTAAAAAACAAAAGGTCGTATTGGAAAAAAAAATTTTTTTTTGAAGAGTCTAAAAAGTGCATTAAGAAAGTGCTATTGGTTTTTCAAAATAATCACTAACAGGGCCTTAAAAAATAAAATGGATAATTGAATTTTTCGTTTTTTTCTGAATATATCCGGAATTAACCGGAATTTTTAAATTTCTCTTCGCCCAATTATTCAGCATTAGAATGGGCAACTTTGCCTTAATTTAACCAACTCTCTATCTCTTATAATTACCGAGATAGCAATGCTAATGCATCGAATTTGTAACACCCTGTATAAACCACCAACAACAAGTGTTCCGTATCTAATTAATTTCACCAATGTTTTATAAATGGTTTTCAATGTTTTCCTGTTAAAAATTTCCCTCAGAAGGTAAAACTAATAAATTCATTTCCTAATATTTAACGCAGTCCCGCGAAATCTAATGCTGTATTATCGGCATGAGAAATTATTAACCCCGGTATTTCCAACTTTAGTAATAAATTTATACAGGTTGATTTTTTTCGATGTTTAGTGAAGGAACCTCAGAAACCGCTGCAGCTACAGTTTGTCAAATGGGGAAATAATTGCGGTTTAGTTTCAATTACTTTTGATTTCTTCGAAAAAAATCATGGCTTACTAGATATTTTGGAAAAAAACCGTTTTTTCAAAAAATATTTTTTTCTCTGTAGCTCAGTTAATATTCAAAATTGAAAAAAAGTGTAAATAGGAAACTTGAAGATATTTATCTTCTTAATAGAAAGGTAAATCTCGTAAAACTTTAACGCATTTTTTAAATGGAAACCATAGTTGACTTAGACCTTTTTATAAGCTTTATAACGATGTATACCAAGATATACTTTAAATTTAAAAAATGGGTAACAAACTTTTTTAAAATAAGCTTTTATTTAATTGCACAAAAAAGTATAAAATAAACTTTTACTTTAAAAACATAGCATCATTACACAATTTATATGTTATTAAAGCTTGTCGCAAGATTTAAGTATTCCTGTTTAACTAGTTTGAAAATTTAAAAAGTTACAAGCAGTCAGATTAAGTTATTTAATTTATTTGTTTATCTATTCAGGTAAATTTTGCGTCAAGCTTTTATATCATATAAATTGTGTGATAACGCTATATTTTGATAGTAAAAGTTTTAAAGAATAAGTTTATTTTATTCTTTTTCATGCATTTAAATATAAGCTTGTTTTAAAATAGTTTTTTACCCACTTTTTTTACTTCTTAGTTATCCATAAAAAGCTTTTTCTTATCAACGTATTATTGTTGCCACGTATTTTGCCGGATGATTTTAAATACTCTAGCTGCAATACAATTGTGCATTTGCATCGAGGACTTCTTTTATTTGATACTTATATGGTAGAAAAGCATAAAAAACTTGGTCCGCGATATTGGATTGATTTCACTTCGTTTTTGAGGTACTCTAAGCAAGCCCTTTCATTTAATACCCATATTTTAGAAATGCATTATAAATAACTAGTTCGCCATCTTAGGTGGTCCGCCAGGTTGGATTAAGAATGACGTCACTTCACTTTTCGAGTTTCTCATAACAATCCCTTTTATTTGATACCCGGAAAATATTTTGCCGAGTTCCTTTATTTAACATATTGAAAAAGAACCTTTTTGAAAGTCCGCCATCTAAGGTGTTCCGCCATGTTGGATTTAGAAAGATGTCACTTTTTTCGAGTTACTCTCAGCTAGCCTTTTCATTTGATACCCATATTGTAGGAGTACATTAAAAGTAACTAGTCCGCCATATTGGATTTTCCGCCATGTTGGTTTTAAAATGGTGTCACTTAATTTTTCGACTTACTCTTGGCGAGGCCTTTCATTTGATACCCATTTTGTGGAAGTGCATTAAAAATAACTAGTCTATATGACATATCGTCATATTTTAAAATAATGTAGATTTGAACATAATTAATTTTAAATTAGTTTTTATATTATTTTGTCCTAAACAATTGAATTTGTTTTATTGACAATGACTTCTCTTTTTATCTCATTCATACTATAAATATTTTAAATCTATTAATTAAAAGAAATAGCATTTTTATAACTTTTTAATACATAGTCTTAGACACTAACCCTTAAAAAAAATATATTTAAGTTTTTATATTTTAAAGTTTTTCAAAACGTCTAACGAGACATTAATAGTTCTATAAATTTGTTACATTTTAAAAAACAAACTAAATTAATTAAAAGAAATAACAAAACCTAACAATTTACAGTAGGAATAAATTTAACTACTAAATTTACCATCTACTATAATAATTAAAACAGTACTTTAAATTACACTAAGTAAAAAAGAGGAACATTACTATTTAAAAATGATCGAAAATGCCACTTCTATTGCCTTTACCCATGCTATATCTTTTAAAACCAAATTTGTTGCCTTATGGACTCAACTCTTATACATTATAATCATAAATAATTATTATTGTTATGTAAACTTCTATTTACACTTTTTTTCTATTTTGAATAGTAACTGAGTTACAAAGAAACAACAGTTTAGTAAAAAAACTGTTTTTTCAAAATATCTAGGAAGCCATGATTTTTTTAAAGAAACAAATAGTGATTTAAACTAAGCTCTAAAAGCTGCATTTCTTTCCCCATTTAACCATCTCTGTAGCTGTAGCGGTTTTTGAGATCCCTTTACTAAATATTAAAAAAAACTCACCCTGTATAGATAATAAACAGTAACGGTCCCAAAACGGTTCCTAAGGAATACCAATTTTTATGTTTTGTTTATGACTCAGGATTTTATTAAGTTTTAATATTTGATACCGATCACTGAGATAATTTTCTAATAGCCTAAAAGCTGTTCTTATGCCACAGTTATGAAGGACATTAAGAAGCTTGCCGTGGGAAGCAATATCAAATGCTTTCGAAAGGTCTAAAAAAACAGTTATATTTAGGTTATGAACAACCTCTGTTATGAGTCTATGCATAGCGTCCGAGGTACTGAGCCCCTTATCACTAAAGCCAAACTGATTTGGATATTTTGGAGACTACTTAAGCTTTTACAATAATAGATAATTGACGTGCCATTTTTTACTGACGGAGTCAAAATTAGTTAAACATTGCCACCCAGATATTTTAAAAACTAAAAAAATGTTTTCCTTTTATTTTAATTTATAACATCTATAAACTCCAGCAAAAATTTGCCAAAAAGTTAGTTTTAAGCAAAAATAAAGTAGATTACCTAACTTTTTTATGAATATAACTGTACTATAAGTATATTTGCCGTAGAATATTTCTAGTCTAAAAACCAAGGTAAACAAGTAGCGCCATCACCGCCTTTTTGCAAAACTAGAGGGTGCGGGGCAGCTGACCCAACCCTTTATTTATTTTTCTTTGGCAAAGGCTTTAAATGCGTTATTAATTAGTACAATTATTATTAAATATTTATTTTTATTTTCCAAAATCTATTACTTTGATTATAACTTATGGTGGGAAAGCGTGACAAAGCCTGACGGATTTCAACTTTTAGAAATTATAGAACAAAAATAATTATTGGAAAATGCACACTAGGGTCAAAGCGTTTTACTATTATTTTTGAAAACAAGAATGTGCGATTAATAATTAAAAAACATTGACCATGGGACAATTAAATAATAAATGCCCATCTATGAGAGTAGTCTGTATCACCTATTCTAGCATTTAAATGGTTTCTTGTTAGTATTATCATTTAAATTTTTTTTTTTTTTTAACACTAGAATGTAAGGCTCTCCTAAAGGAGTGTGATGTTGTCAAATTTTGCTAATATTTTTAACAGCGTATTTTTAAGCGTTGAAATGACCAATTTTGCAATATTATAAACAACTTCATACCTCTACTTTTTAAGATATAAGTATTAAAAGTCATAGTCACTCTGTAGGTGATTTGCGTCAACTCTAATGTAAAAATGTAAGTTGTTGGTGTGAAAATTATTTTTATTTATTGTTAATGTTTTTAGTATTACCGGTCAGTTAAATTCATTAGAAGATTGGGCTCAGGAGGGTCGTCGATTGGTTCCGTTACTACCTAGAGTACCACCTCAAACACCATACTCCATAATAGCAGACGAAGCTTCAGATGCAGCAGTACAGCATAATAAGCAACTGCCTCTTCCTATTAATACCGAACGCAAGAGACCAAGTACACCTCAGTCAGTAGCACCAAGCATTCCCGTAGCAGAACCAGGAGGGAAACCCCAAATATTTCGGGTTCCTGACGTGCCAAAAGATGAACCTAAAAAACGAAAAAGCCAAAATGTCAGTGAAAACAGTAGCCTTGCACAACATTTACTGGGTCCTAAATTAAGTAAAATTCAACAGATTTATCGGTGAGTATTTAAAACTTGGTAGTATTGTACTTACATTATAAATGCTGAATTAATAGTTTAAGATTTACGTTACTGTAACCTTAATTGTTTAAAAAGTAATTGGTTTTAGGCAAACTTCAAGACACACAAATAAAAAACAAAAAGAAAGCATTCCTGAAATCGACCCTCCAGAACAAATAAAATCAAATGTTAACTCACAACACACGCATCACGCGGCAGCGCCACCTTCAAAAAATAATAATCCGAAAATAAACATCATTCAAAATATAAGTATACCTTATACTAAAGAAGAATTCGTTTTGCCAGAAGAAAAACTCAGTAAAGAGATTTCCAATATTCCAACAACAGCGAATGAAAACCATGCACCAATAAATTCTAAACCTTTAAATATAAGATCAAATTCAGTTTTTACTGGGAAACAATCCACTAGTACGTATGTAGGTGATCTAGACCAAACTATAGATTCGGCAAAACTAAACATAACGAAAAAACAAATTAATAAAGGTCAAAAACTTATAGTTGTTTCGAATACTCAGACTTTACCAACAAGTAGTATTTTACAAAAACATTGTCTGTTCCTATGAATAAATTAACAAAATTAAATTTAGAAAAGTTTAAAATTGTACCTAATAATCAACTTCCTTCTACACTCCAAATGACTAATGTTATGAATAATCAACATATTTCGTCTCCAAAACCTAAAATGGTCACCATTAAGGGAAATAGTGGAAAAAAATAATTCCTATGTCACAGTTGCAAATGTTAAATCCTAAAGGGAGTCTAAAAGTTGTACCATATAGTGGTAAAATGCTTGACAAAAGTATTTCTCTCAACAATGTATCGTCTGAAAGTAGTTTAAAAATATCGATGTTGCCAATAAATCGTACCAATTTACAAGAGATTACACAAACTACAACAGCTTGCACGCAAGTCGTGTCAGAGACTGAAAAAGTAAAAGTTGAGATGAATGGAATGTCGGAAAATGGAGAGAAGGCTTTAGAAGATTTTGAAATGAAAATAGATGAGTACCAGATATCAAATCTACATTGTAACGAATTAGAAGTGGATAGCAGTGAAACTCTTAGTACAGAAAGTAGTGAGATCAGTGATAGAGCAAGCAATGAGGATCCCAGTAAGTATTTATAGTTATTTGAGTGGGGTAATAAATTTCTTTTGCTAATAGAACCATAGATAAAGAATTGTATTGTTGAATTCCTTTAAATTTACGTATGTCTGTTTACAATCTTTTGCTAATAGAACCGCAGATAAAGAATTTTGTTGTTGAATTCCTTTAAATTTACGTATGTCTATTTACAATTTTTTAAATCAAATTTTAAATTTCTGCCAAAATACCTTCGGTAGATCAAATAAGAATAACATGACTAACCAGTTAAATACCCTTTATTTCTTTTGGAAATGAAATATTAACACAACTAATAACCATAATGTATATGTATGGGCTGATTCTTATATGCTTAAACTTTATTGCTAAGGACAAACAATGACTAATAATAAAACAAGTTTGTAATATATTTTTACTTTTTTCCCTTTCGGGTCTCACCTAGGTGTGACTACCTCCTCCCTAGGTGGTGCGCTGCAGCCCTAGAGGCTTGTTATACCTTGACCCTACTTCTCATTCACACGCCATTCACAGGTCTGACCCCTGCACTTGGTGAGTTGATGGCACAGTCCCCCTCTAAGTTATAGCCGCGCTCCACGTTGCTTAACTTTGGTGATCGAGCAACGAATGCGGCATATTTTTACTTAGGGAGATACTTAATTATTTTAAATAAAAAGAACGTAAAATTTAAGCACTAAAAATGAACAAAATTTCGGGCCTGGTTTTGTCTTTATCTTTGTTTTATGACTCTGAAACTTAAGTTAATTCGCCTGCGCTCCCCTTCCGGTCATATGAGCGATTTTGCTCATAAGCTTTCCAGGCTTTGTCCGTGGAAAATCTGGAAAATCGATCTTGTAACTCCAGAAAATTTCTAGCATAGGTAAAATTTAAAGCAATTAAGTTAAGGAGTGAACTACTCAAAATGCATAACTTGTAGCTGTCAAACCAAGAGCTGCTACTGCTACTGACGATTACCCGTGGCGCGCACAAAGTCGACCATAGGAAGACACCAAGTACCTTTACACTAAAACATAAAAAACATTATGTTATAGGAATCTTTGCTCACAGCGCTTAGTTCCAGAAGAAAGAAGCCATCAATTTAGCGTGAATCTTATCTTGATCCCTAGGGGTACAGAAATGTAACCGCACTACTCGAAAACCGCGGAAATGGTTTCAGGTCGGTTTAAAAAAATCAATCCACTATTTCTTTCTAATCTCGTCGTTTAAATAGTATGCGAGCAACAAAAAGGGGAATAATTTGAAAGTGACACAGAACACGACGAACTGATGACAGCGTGGCTTTTTCTTCGCTAAATCCTGCTAAACTTAGCTTCCAAATAAAAAAAAAGTATTATTGATACTTTCCAAGACTTTTGGTATAATACTGACCATGATAATAACCCTGGATACTCATGACATATTTAAGAAATTTCTCTAATAATTAATATATGACACATTAATTATTAACAGTCTATATAAAATATTTATATTTAATTTTCGAGCTTGTTAAAATAAATTTAATCTATTAGTTATTAACGTCATTGGCTATAACTCTATTTTTTAAACATGTTAGTAATTATATTCCGTTGTAAATAACTTAAAATACTTTACCAAAGGAGATTTTTTTCTAGATGTTGACATGCTCGACGACATGGACTTTGAGGAACCATATCAAGACAATGAAATTTTAGAGGAATTTGAGGTTATTCACACTGAAGAACCGTTACATTAATTTATGACTAATTTTAATTGCTAATAGAATAGAAATAGGTCAAAAGATGGTGAAACACATATTTAATAAATAATTGGCACTTCTTTTTATTTATTTAAATTAAATATTGATTAAAATAATATTTATTATTATTATTGTACATACCTATTTGTTTGGTAGAACCACATTATGTGGTTATGATTTTTAATGTCTGTCAAATTTTTTACGTGTTGTAAATATAAATAATTTATGGAAATATTTTTTAATTTAGATGACTATTTAAAATCCTAAAAAAGGCAAGTATTTAGTTGGAAAAAATATAATATTTTTTAATTGTTAGTAATTTTTAGTTTTAAAATATATGTATATATTTTTTTTATTTTATATTATAGCAATACCAAAAAATATACATCTAAATTATTTTACAATGCCCCTTTTAAAACTCGAAAGGATATATTTTGAAAGCTAAATATCTGTCTGTCATCAGATATAAAATAGCTGAGAAACATAGTGATAGACGGTTTTGTCGGCTTTACTGCTATTTAGTAAAAATATGATTTTAAGGATAATTATACATAGTGTCTTATTTTCGACACTTTTAGAGTTTCTGCGTATTTTTTTAAGTTTATTTTGTTTGCTGGGAATATAAATTTAAACAAATAATATTTATTAAATATGTATCTTTATTTTGGAAAAAGCCAAATAATATATTGTAAATTTTCTGCGTTATTTTAGTGCTATCAAAAAAGTAATATAGGTGGTATGTGCTCTTACATGATAAAATCAAAATTGGAAAATTATCGCTTGCTTAAGAAATACGGGGAAAATAAACAAAATGGTCAATTTCTAAATGGCACTTTATTTTTTAGTTGATAGAGATACTTTTTAAGGGTCTTAATACTAATTGCCGAATAATATGCCATTATTAGAAAGTATATATTATTGAACTTAATCTCATTTGTTTAAATAATTTCCCTATACAGGGTGTCCAAGAATATGTGGGCAGTATCTCGGATTCATATAGAACACATGAAAATTAGGTGACAAGTTTCCATATTTTTTTCCTAAAACCCCTCCTTACAAAGATATGTATCCTTAAAGAACGCCGCTGAAAATCGTTTTTTCTTGAATAACTTTTATATCATTTGATATAATCAAAAAAATTTTAATATGATAAATGCAAGTTGAAACTTATTAAAATGATATCTTTCTAAAACATGTGCCTTTATTAGTTCGTCAGAGGCGGACTAATCCTTACACGTCAGTGTTAGTTATTTTTACACCCTGTATAAAAAAAGTATTTTTGGGTAGATTAAACCCTTAGCTAAAAAAAGGTACTCTTCTTTGATGTCGATAAAATGAAGCGTTTTCGACAAAAACAAGTTTTTGTTTAGTGGGGGCATCGAAAAACATTAGGTTATTCTGTTACAATGGTACTAAAAACTTATCAGAAAAGCTTTTTTTATGTTCCCGACACTAAAAATAAAGTTGCAGAATTATGAAGGGTCCCATATTCCTAATTAAAGCTAAAGAATACTTGAAATAAGAGGTAACCTAAGTCAAACCGGCAAACTAAATTATAAAATACAACCTTATTTAACCAAAAAGTTGTTTTCCTTGAAAACGCTTCACTTTATCGATATCGAACAAGAGTGCCTTTTTTTAGCCAACAGTTAAAGCTATTTAAAAATGCTATGTTAATTTCTTTATTATACAAGTTGTAAAAAACAGGACTATTGTGCAAGGGTTAGTTCGCCCCTGCCTACGTAACTAATGCAAATGTTTTAAAAGGACACCATTTTAAGGAGTGCTAACCAGTTTTTATCATATTAATTAAATGTACATGGTATAATAAATTATTTTATTATGTAAAGAGTGGCTTTAGGAAATTTTTTTATAGGAACTTGTCACATTATTTTTTACATTTTTTTAAAATACATTTCCTAAATAAAAAAAAATGTATAAATATTGTCATTCAAAGCAAACTTAACTAAGATATGGCGGTTATTTATATTTTTTGTAGTTTTCTTGGGTATCTAGTCCTTTTAATAAAACCATATATATATTATATATACGGTTTTATTAAAAGGACTACATACCCCAAGAAATCTACGAAAAATATTGTTACAGACTTTCAAAAATGTGTTTAGGTTATAGAATTTTAGAGAGTTAGGATCATTTAATTTAGTTTGTTAATTTATTTAAATAATTTACCTTAATTTTTCCAAGTTCTTTCAGCACTTTCGAAGGTTTCCGAAAACGCCCGAATTATCTATTAATAACTTTTATGCCATCATGTACTATGGAATTTTCACGATATTTCTCGAATATTCTAGATCATTCTTTACGCTTCCACCATACTATAAAAGGGCGACGGGAAACCACGGATCAGTTAGTACATATTCGACTTTTGTGCTGTAAACTTCGAGACAGTGACAATTTAAGATTTTGCCGTTATTGTAACCATAGTTACGTTACATTGTTAATAAAGGTATAAAAACGAAGCACGTGTTTTTATACGAGGTGTTTTGGAACATTTGGTGTCAGAAGCGGAACGAGGATACCCAAGGAAGCCGAAGTGGTAAGAAGAGTGAATGCCAGTTGAGACAAGACAAAGACAGCAAGTAGTTATGGAGGAGTTAAGTGCACTAATTAAACAAATGATGGAAAAACAAGAATCCCTTAAAGTAGACATGAAGAAAAGCCAAGAATCCCTGAAAGAAGACCTAAAGAAAGAAATGCAGACAAGCCAAGAAGCCATGAAAGAAGACATTAAAAATGAAATGAAGACCAATTTAGAAGAAATGAAGAAAAGTCAAGAAGAAATGAAAAAAGTCAAGAAGAAATGAAGACAAATCAAACAGAAATGAAGCGGGAAATCAAAATCAGTCAAGCAGAAACGAGACAACAAATCGAGAAAATTCAAAAAGACATAAAAAAAGGACAAGAACAAATGAAGCAAGAGATAAAAGAGAAGATAGTAAAGATTCGAGAACACCTGAGGGGAGAATTTCATCAATGCCAAGATGAGATGAGAAAGGAAATGTTGCTTGAAATAAAACTTTGCAAAGAAGATACTAAAGATGAAATGCAAGAAATACAGCAGTTAGTTGAAGACAAAGTTAATCAAGTCCAAGGTCAAATGCAACATGAAGTGCAACAATTACACCGGCAAATTCAAAATATAGCCAGTACTGGTGTCGTTTCAGGATGTGGTACTTCAGGAACTCTTATGAAACCACCAACTTTTGACGGTAAGGTACCGTGGGTTACGTACCTTAGACAATTTGAAGCTGCTGCGAACGGCAATAATTGGAGTTTACCAGAAAAGGCACGCGCACTGGTGCTTGCTTTACGAGGTGAAGCCATGGAGGTATTAAGAAATATTCCTGAAGAAAAACAAGGCGACTATCAATCAATTGTAATGTTCCTGGAAATGAGATATGGCGAGACACATTTGCAGGAAGTTTATAAGGCGCAGCTCCAGGGACGAAGACAGAAATATAACGAAAGCCTTCAGGAATACGAAGCTGACATCGTACGTTTAATTAATCTGACATACCCGACATACCCAGAAGAAATAAAACAAGAACTAGCCGTGGGTAGTTTCATTGAAGGTCTACGTGATTCAGATATGAATCAGGCTTTAAGAATGGCCAGAATTAAAAAAATGTCTGAAGCTCTTGCCTATGCACTTCAATTTGAGACAGCTAAGCAAACATCCAGGAATCAGCCAAGACTTAGAAGAACGAATTTTGTACCACAAGACGCCAATTCAAATGACGAATTGTCCAGATTAATAAAAGAATTACAAGAAATCGTACGTAAAAAGCAAACCGATGGGGATAACAGTATGACCTTCCGACGAAAAAATGGCATCCTGTGCTGGAAGTGTGGCAAAGAGGGGCATATTCAAAGAAATTGTACCAAGTCAAATGCCCTTGCTAGCGATCCGGAAAACTCCCAGTAGCCAGCTTCAAGGGGCGAAAGCTGGCTAGGTGCTACCAAGCCCCATTAACAACAATAATTAGAGTATCCCGGCTGCAGAACAATGGCTCCAGCTTGGTAGTACCTGGAAACGTATGCGGTCGGGAATGCGAGATGGTTCTAGACACTGGTTCCACACATACCATCGTGAGGCCGAATATCGTTGCTCACTGTAAAATATTCCGCCCTGAAAAGAATTACCTCTTGGAAGCTGCTAATGGAGAAGTGATACCAATTAAAGGCATACATGAAGCCAGAATAACCCTAGGAACAACAACATTTATCCATGTCGTGTTTGTTGCCGACATCCTGGACGAAGTTATCCTTGGCCTTGACATTATGGAGAATCAGAAGTTTGTACTAGACCTTCCACAACGGGTACTGCGAACAAATAATGAAGAGATCGTAATGAGATTACCACGGAGGAGTGAAGCTTCGATTCGCGAAGTTATCCTCACAGAAGATGTTATTCTACCGCCAAACTCAGAAAGCATCATACAGGCAAGGTTTGAAGACTCAGAAGAAGGTGAAATAGTTTTAGTCGAACCAGTAGAAAATTGTCCGTTATACGCTAAAGGAAATATGGCATTTGTGAGAATGATGAACCTGAAAGATTTCCCTCAACAGGTTAAAATGGGTGACAAAATTGGTACCTGTCAACCTGCAGCTATGATAGTTACCTATCCCTGTACCACACCCGCAGGAGTCTCCACACGTAAACTACCTGATGCTCTACAAGACCTGGTGATTTCATCAAAATCCTTGTTAGACCCAGTCCAAGTATCTATGCTGGAAGAACTATTAAGAAGAAATCAAGATGTTTTCTCTTTATCCGAAAAAGATTTGGGTAAAACCAGTGTAGTGCAACATCGAATAAATACTGGAGACGCATCACCGATAAAACAACCGCCCAGAAGAATTCCTTTAGCCAAGAAAGAAGAAGTTGAAAAGTTACTTGAAGACATGCAAAATCAAGGCATCATAGAACCATCCCAGAGCCCATGGTCATCTCCAGTAGTCCTAGTTAAGAAGAAAGATGGTTCCACCAGATTTTGTGTTGACTTCAGAAGACTAAATGACGTCACGAAGAAGGACAGTTTTCCACTACCACGAATTGACGATACCCTAGACACACTGACGGGGTCAAAATGGTTTTCCACATTAGACCTAAAAAGTGGCTATTGGCAAGTAGAACTTCATCCGGAAGATAAGGAAAAATCTGCTTTCTCGACCGGGACCGGACTGTGGCAATTTAATGTTATGCCCTTTGGACTATGCAATGCCCCTGCTACATTTGAACGTTTGATGGAGTTAACACTACGGGGACTAACTTGGAAAACATGCTTAGTATACCTTGATGACATAATAATTCTTGGAAAAACATTTGATGACCACCTGAAAAATGTTGAAGAGGTTTTTCAAAAGCTTAGATCCGCCCAGCTGAAGCTTAGCCCAAAGAAATGTCACCTGTTCCAGAAAGAAGTCAAGTACCTGGGGCATATAATTACAGAAGATGGAGTAAGAACCGATCCAGAGAAGACAGAAGCTATCCAGAACTGGCCTATACCAAAGAACAAGCATGAAATTAGAAGTTTTCTGGGACTGTGTACCTATTACAGACGGTTCATACATGGGTTTGCTGATATTGCTAGACCATTACATCGTCTTACGGAAAACAACAACAACTATGAATGGACTGAAGATTGTCAAGCAGCTTTTATACACCTAAAGAAAGCCCTGTGCAATCCCCCGGTGTTGTCATATCCACAACCAAATCAAACATTTATTGTGGACACTGATGCAAGCAACACTGCTATTGGTGGAATTTTGTCACAGATGCAAGATGGCCAAGAAAAAGTAATAGCCTATTTTAGCAAAGTCCTTTCCAAACCTGAACGAAATTATTGTGTCACCAGAAAAGAACTTTTGGCTATTGTTAAATCCCTAGAGCATTTTCATAAATACCTGTATGGCCAGAAATTCCACCTAAGAACGGACCATGCATCACTTAAATGGTTGCTTCAGTTCAAGAATCCTGAAGGTCAGATAGCACGATGGCTACAACGCATTCAAGAATATGATTTCAAAATTGAACATCGAAGGGGACTGAACCATAAGAATGCTGACGCTTTATCAAGACGACCTTGCCCGGATGATTGTAAACACTGCAGCAGACGAGAAGAACATGAAGATCCTGATGAATTTCACTGCCGAAGAACACGTCTCCAGTGCTCTCAAGAATGGGATCCTAAGATCTTGGCCAAAGAACAACTAGAAGATCCCGATCTTGGAGACATTATCAAACTTAAGACAGAGAATTTGGAAAGACCACCATATCAGAAAATAGCCTCCAAGTCTCCAAGACATAAAGGGTACTGGGCCATATGGGACTCTTTGATTATTAAAGATGGCCTATTACAAAGGGTCTGGGAAAGTTCTGACGGCAAAACCCATAAACATCAGATAATCCTACCAACCAAAAGGATCCCTGAAGTATTGCAAGCCTTGCATAATGGTGTAGGAGGTGGCCATTTCGGAGTTATGAAGACTCTTGAAAAGGTTCGAGAAAGGTTCTACTGGCTGGGAAGCCGTGCAGACGTAAAAGACTGGTGCCGAAGGTGTAAGGACTGCGCTTCCAGCAAGGGACCCAAAACACGAAGCCATGGCAAGATGAAGCAATACAATGTAGGGGCACCTTTTGAAAGAATTGCCATAGACATAGCAGGGCCATTTCCAGTTAGTAAATCAGGGAATCGCTATATATTGGTAGCGATGGATTACTTTAGTAAATGGCCAGAAGTCTACCCAATCCCAAATCAAGAAGCTATCACTGTTGCCGATGTATTATTTCAACAATGGATTTGTCGCTATGGAGTTCCTAGAGAAATACATTCCGATCAAGGCAGAAACTTTGAGTCCGATCTTTTCAAGAACCTTTGTAATCTCCTGGGAATCCATAAAACAAGAACAACACCTCTTCATCCCCAGTCCGATGGTATGGTAGAGCGGTTTAACAGAACACTTGATAACTACCTGAAAATTAAAGTAAATGACCAACAAAGTGACTGGGATAACTGTATACAGCCGTTTTTATTAGCATACCGCTCCGCGATTCACGAAACTACTGGCGAAACACCTGCTAAAATCATTTTCGGAGCGGAAATATGCCTTCCAGTTGACTTGCTTACAGGACGACCTTCCACCAATGAAGAACCAGCAGAAGACTATGTAAGTCAACTAAGTAAACAGCTACAGAGGATACATGAAGAGGTGCGTACCAAGTTACAAAAAGGAAGTGACCGTATGAAATCCCGCTATGACTTGAAAGCTAACCATCAGGGATTTGTCGTCGGTGAAAAAGTTTGGTTATACAATCCAAGAAGAACCAAGGGGCGTTCACCGAAACTACAGAAGTCATGGGAGGGACCATATAAAGTGGTGACACGGCTTAATGATCTGGTGTACCGTATACAGAAGAGTCCACAGGCAAAGATGAAAGTAGTACATCTAGAAAGGCTAAGCCGTTATCAAGACAGTGAAGATACTTGATCGAGACGATCAAAACTTGGAAGGGGGCAATGTTACAGACTTTCAAAAATGTGTTTAGGTTATAGAATTTTAGAGAGTTAGGATCATTTAATTTAGTTTGTTAATTTATTTAAATAATTTACCTTAATTTTTCCAAGTTCTTTCATCACTTTCGAAGGTTTCCGAAAACGCCCGAATTATCTATTAATAACTTTTATGCCATCATGTACTATGGAATTTTCACGATATTTCTCGAATATTCTAGATCATTCTTTACGCTTCCACCATACTATAAAAGGGCGACGGGAAACCACGGATCAGTTAGTACATATTCGACTTTTGTGCTGTAAACTTCGAGACAGTGACAATTTAAGATTTTGCCGTTATTGTAACCATAGTTACGTTACATTGTTAATAAAGGTATAAAAACGAAGCACGTGTTTTTATACGAGGTGTTTTGGAACAATATACATTTTATAGTCCAAGAAAACATATTATCTAAATATATATATATATATATATATATATATATACAGGGTCATCCAAATTAAGTGTAGCTTACCTTTTTTCACGCTCTTTAAGAGGATGCCGTACACGTTAAATTGAGTTAAAACGCGATTCGCTGCAGTTTTTTAAATATTTGTTTTGGAAAAAAGTTGTATATAGAAAAGTTTTTTAAAACGATCCAAAGATTATGATATTTTTTCTGTGGTTATATTAATTACTAAAAAAATATATCTAGGAATCTTGTCACAAAATTTGAGAGCGATCGGTTTAGTAGTTTTCGAAAAATCGTTGTCAACGTCTTCGAAGACACTGTATTGCGAAAAACGAGTTTAAAACTTTAAGGAACCCATAAATTTAGTTGGAAAAATTGTATAAATACGCGCATCTGTTTGAAACTATTTGACGAATTAATTTCAAATTTTCAGAGAATATACTTAAATACATGTGTACCCGAAATGTCCTTAAAAAAATCGATTACTTTCAAAATCGCAAGTGGATATAAGCGCTTAATGGTTAGATTTATTCAAAAAGTATAGTATTTTGTACAAACACTCTTCTAGAGTTTTGCTGTGTGATTAATTAAGTTTTGTTTAAAATAAAATATTTTTATGTTACTTACTTGGTAAAATTGAAAACCCAACGAGAAAAACCTCTAGGCAAAATTTTATTATAAACTTTTTTTTTTATATAATGTTAGGGGAGCCCACGATGCTAAATGGAGATTTACTCGAGCGTTATAGAGACAGAACTATTGGGTTGCAAAGCTTACATGATGAAAAGAAAAAAATGTTATATTATGCGTATACTTTTACATCGATGGGTGAAGCGGCTATAGATTCTTAAAGATGTCAAAAAATTCTGTTAATATTTCGGCTTCTGGAAATTGTTCGGTTCATATCGGAATATACAGGGTGTCCAAGAATATTTGGGCAATATCTCGGATTCATATAGAACACCTAAAAATAATGTGGTAAGTTTTTATTTTGTTTTTTCCCAAAGTCTCTCTTTACAGAAATATGTGCCCTTAAAGGACGCCGCTGAAAATTGGTTTTTCTTGAATAACTTTTATAGTACTTGGCAGAGTTAGGTCGAATACTGAAAATCAGTATTCGAATACGAATACGAATACCGAAAAAAAAAGTATTTGAATACCGAATATTTAAATACTTGCAAGAAAGTCCTCATCTCATTTTTCCCTACTTTTTGTTCCCTTTTGGTATTCCACGCATGTCAATTTTGGTATTCAAATACTGCTTACACATTTCAGTATTTGAATACTCGGAACGCTCGGTATTCGAATACTCAAAAAAATATTTGAATACAGAATCCCGAATAGTAAACCAAAAAGTATTCTGCCGAATACCGAATACCAAACGTATTCGAATACCGGCATATATATTTGTTCTATTCACTTTTCTTTTTAAGTTATAACACAAAGTTGTTTTTTTAACACCCTGTATATTTTATCACCATAGAAAGGTCGCCTTAAAAGCCGTAAAAATACCACATCTGATATATTTAATTTGTCAGTTTCGAAAATTAGCCATTGTAAGTTCTATAATAAAATGACATTTTTTAAATAAAACACCCTGTATATTTTATCGCCATTAAAAAGAAATTTTAAAGACCTTGAAGAATTTACCACATTTAAAATAATTTTCTTCAACAGTTTCGGAAATATGATCTTCCAATTCTTAGTGTGTATATCTACTATTTTTTAGTTTTAGGTGGTCATATCTCAAAGTTTAAAAAAGGATATTAATCCCAGTTCTGGGATTAATATCCTTTCTGGTACCAACTAGACGTACAAGGCGTTCTCAGCTGTTCTTCGAAAACACACATAGAACTAACTACGGACAGTGCGCGTTTATTGACCGAATGGTGCATAATTATAACACTTTCTATGCTAATCTGGACATTTTTAATTTAAGACTATCTTCACTTAGACGTATGCTAAATATTACATAATTTGTTTTTATGTGTTCTTTAATTGTTTAATTGTTCAAATTAAGGCTCTATTTATATGTTTTCGTTATGTTTATATGTTTATTTTAAATGTTTTAACTTTAGCTTGTACCATTTAGAATGTTTTTATTCTGTAGTGTACATTTGTAAATAAATAAATAAATAAAAATAAATAAATAAAACAATAAGAGATAAATATATCCAGTATGATATTTTGTAAAACCTCTTGGAAATATCTATGCAACGGTAATATAATATACAGGGTGTTTCGTTAAAAAATCCTGATGATGGCCATATTTCCGAAACTATAAAAAATTGATATATTAAATGTGGTATTTCTTATAGCTTTTAAGGAGACCTTTTAACTGATGACAAAATAGACAAGGTGTTCCATTTAAAAAAGCCAACTTTGTGTTAAAACTTTAAATTAAAATGGAAAAAATATAGGTACGCCCCTAAATTCTACCAAAAAGCCCTAAAACTTTCCTATTTACATTTTTTTATCTCTAATATTAAAAAGTTACAAGTACCTGAACAAATTGATTAAATTTGAATAACACTTTGTATCTCTAAATAAGTCATGATTTTTTGTACCATTTAATTTGTTGCAAAAATTAAAACTGAAATTGTGCAATCAGATTCTTAGTTCCATCTATTTTAGTTTTCGCTGTATGCTGCAAGGTCCACGAAAAAGCGCCACCCTTTACAAGACTAAGAAGTAAAAAAGATTAATGGATATAGAAGAAATAAAATATGTAGATAATATACAATTTTATTTATAATTATAAATACCCTATAATTACGGAATTAACAAAAAAATTTACTTTACAGTTATTGTAAATACAGACTCAAATAAAGATACATATCTCATCTGATGTTTACTCTGTGTTTTCAGTTTCCTCTCCATCACCAGAGTCTTTCTTCTTTGCATCTGGTACCCAAAGACCTGAATCAACACAACGTTTCATGTGATACTTGGCTTCTTCCTCATCCATTTTACTAATTGTTTCTTGAAGCAGTTCAACATTTCTTGTATCAAAACATTTTCTAAGTTCCTCTGGAAGAGAATTATATACTTCTTCTGGATCTAAACCACCTGGACCTAATCTTTTTGCCTTTCTTCTTCTTCATATTCCTAAAGATAAAAAATAAATGTTTTTTCCTATCCACTTTTATTTTACTATATATCAAACTAAATACAGGGTAGCCATCCATATTTGGCCCATTTTGATCTTGAATAACTTTAGAAGAAATAAAGTTATCAAGATGCGGTTTTCGTAAAAATCCTTTTCTATTTTGTTGTGACATTATATTAACACAAAAATAAAATGACCTATTTTCCGACATACGACAAATTTGTTAATTTAAATTGAATACACTAAAACTATTCTATATTCTTAAAATGTAATCTTTACCCTTAAACAAAAAATGTTCAATTAATATGTTGTTTCAATAAATAAGGGTTATTGATCTCCAAAACATTGACTGCACAACAAAAAAATAATCTGGAATTACTGAAGCTATTATTTTGTGAATAATGTATAGCTTTGTTCACATTTTTTGGTAACCTTGTATATAGCAAATTTGCATTGTTAATTATTACTCTTAAGTAAATTACAATAGCTTATGTTAAATGTTCATTAAAGGGAAAATATTGAATTTTAAGAATAAAGGAAAATATACAGGGTGTTTCATTTAAAAAACAAAGTTGTCCTTTATCGGAAAATTAGTAATTTTGTTTTTGCGCTAATGAAATGTTACAACAAAATGGCGAAGATATGATAGTCAAAGTCAAAATACGCTTTAAATTTGATAAGAAAAAAATCCTGTTAACAAAAACAAGATAAAAAACTTTTAAAAAATCTAAAGCTTTCTGCAAATATCACATCTTGATAACTTTATTTCTTCTAAAGTAATTCATGATTAAAATGGGTCAATATAAAGGGGTGGCCACCCTGGTTAACATAAATGTGCTAGACAAGTTGGAATCAATTTTGTGTCTTGGTCCTATGTCCTAAATCCTGCTTATAAATAAAATACTCAAAATTCTGTGATATGAGATACGAAATCTCTTGTAAAAAGTTTAATTTTCACATTTGTAAATATAAAAAATATTTCAGTGTATAAACCATTCTTAGGGCCGTTCCAGAGGTGTCTTGCGCCCTGGTGCAAGAAAATATTGGTTGTCCATATAACAGAATATCTTTCAGTAAATTTACCATATTATATAAGGGTACTAGTTTCCAAGTGTTTAATGTCCATTTATACTTTGTAATATAACAGTAAGATAAATGTCTCAATAGTTGTATTTTTCTGAGTTAAATTTAAATAACTCACTTTTTATGCTATATCATGTCATGATTAACTAAACTCAGCATACTTTGTCATAAGAAATATTTTTAATATACTTGGAACAAAACAACTAATTAACACTTATGCCCTAGCCTTTAGCCATCTGAGCTATGGGATTATTTTTTGGGGCCAGTTTACGGACATTTCAAGAATATTCATATTGCAAAAAGAATAATTAGAAAAATATTTTCACTTCACCCTTTGGATTTATGTAAGCCATATTTTATCCAGTATAAAACTTTATCACTCCCTTGCATTTTAATCCTGCAGTCGGTCTTATTTGTCAAAAAAAACATTTCAGCAAATTTCAACAAACCACAACTGTTCAAAACTACCCCACCAGGCACAACACTTATATCTACATACCCCATTATAACACAACCTCATTTCAAAAAGTCCATACTGCTTTTGCAGCACTATGTATAATGCATTCCAGCAAACCCTAAAGAATTAACTTCATATCATAGATTTAAAAAAGGCATAAAAGCTATCTTCTACAAAAATGCTATTATGATGTTAAAGAATATTTCTTCATAATTCATTATTATTTTATGGTTTTTACTATAATATTTTAAAAATTTTGTACAGGGTGGTGCGATTTCGACTGTTTTAACAGGAAACTCGTATTTCCTGACCAGATAGAAAAAAATTGGCATAGGTGTCTTGGGCTCGATTTTCAAAATAAGATGAATGGTGAAAACCGCATCCCGAAATCTCTATTAGTATCCGAGATATAGGGCGTTTTAAATTTTTGGCCATTTTGGAAATAGTCCGTCATTTTTGAAAACTTCCCAAAACAGTGTAAACATTCTTAAGGCACTTTTTTGAGTGGAATCCATTGGACTACTCAGATTTTTAAAATGATTTCTAGTTTCGTTGAAAATATATAAAGCTTAGTTTTTTAAAATATAAATCATAGTTTGCCATGATCTCAAACTATTGCTTATTTTGTGCGCTTCTCACGAGTTTTTTTCAAAATGGTCAAAAAGTGTAAAACGCCCTATATCTCGGATACTGATAGAGATTTCGGGATGCGGTTTTCACCATTCATCATATTTCGAAAATACGAGTTTCCTATTAAAACATTTGAAATCACACCATCCTGTACATGTATTTTTGTGTTTTTACTCTTTTAGTGGTATAAATTTTAAACATTTGTATTTTCAATTAATTTATTGACGTTGTCATATCTGTAAGATCTTTAGACATGAAAGTAAATAAATAAATTATATTAGAGTGTGTAAACTTTAAAAGGGGTCCGTTATACAATACATTCGATGATTTGTTTACTGGAAATTATTACAGTAGAAGGTATAATGTTTTTAATTTTAATATAAATTTTATTATTGCTTTAAACAAGAAAGACAACAAAATGTATTAACTAAAAAACAACAAAAAAACTTATAAATGTTACTTAGGTTACAGAAGTAAACATAAAATAAAACTGAATTTTAGAATAAGAGAATAAAAGAATATTAAATCTTAAATTCTTAAGTAAATAAAACAGGATATGTTTACTAAAATTTAACTTTGCTGGCCTTTATGTTTGCAAAATATATAACCAAATATTTTATATTTAAGCCATCACACATTAATAATAATAATAATAATAATAATTCCTTTATTGTCATAAACACATTCAAATCCGAACATTGCCAACATCATAGTCTTAGAAATTAGCATCAAATTAGTCTTTCTTGACTCATTGTTCTTAAATAGTTTCTTATGAGTTTTAATTTTGAAATTTTTGATTTAAAGAGATAATATGTTTAAAATAAAAATAATGATTTTGGGATTATTGTTAATTGATGGAATATAATTTTCAATAATTTTATTTCAAAAATTTCCGACCCACATAATTGCGCTCATACCCCCCCAACTTGCACACCTGGTAGGCATGGCCCTGACTATTCTCGTATGGTATGAATCAAGTTTCTTACCTTCATTGCTTCTTCAAGCTTTTCCGCAGCTCGTTTGCGAATCCTCTCTTTAAATTGTTTTAGTTCATCTTCAAATGATTGTTTATATTCAACTTCAGCCACTTGAATTTTTGAGAAAAAGGCATCAACACAAGCTCTAGGGTCATAATCAAGCTGCTTTGCTAACTCCAAAATATACTGCATACAAATTGTTTGATGTGCCACATGGCCCATTAGCTCATGTTTCTACAAAAAAAAATAAAATAAAAAAATTAATGTACTTAAATATTTTATACAAAAGGTATTATACTAGATGTTAATGAATATATTAGACAAGGTTTATCTCCTAGAAAATTAGACGTATCAAAGTAGACTTGATATAGGTAAATTATAGAGAGTTTTTGCATATTTTTCACTTCCTGGTTAGTTCTGATTTAGCCAGAAATGAATATTAGTTATTTGAATATGTAAATTTTCAAGGTCACGTAAAGAAAGTGGAAATATAAAAGTTGTAGATTCTTTTATTACCTGAAACTTTATCATTTAACTTTTAGTTTGGCCTAAAATCCAGAAAAACCATTGTTTACATTTTAATCCCCCTGTTCCCGACCTCAGATAGCCCATAATTTTTTTCCTATAATTTTTGTTATATTTTTTACCTTTTACAAGGGGTTTTATTTACTACAATTTCATTTTGTGTAAAAAATTATCGACCATGCTCTAACTTTGAAACATAGTAATAAAACAAGTTGGCAAAATGACATTTTTTTGTGTCTACCCATTACTTTTCAAATGCTAACTTCGAGGCTAACTTGTTTTAGACAAGCACTTTTAAAAACAATATTTTTTGAAAAATCTAATAAGGACCTAAATTGAAAATTACCAAGCAAAATACTGGATAACAATTTATGTACTTCTGCCAAATGTGCCATGGTGAATTGCCACAATGCATAATATTTGGCAGTAATTTTTATCAAGTTTTCTTTGAAAAACAAAATATTAAGAGTGACTGAAACTGTTGCATAATACCTTTTTTAAACATATCACCAAATAAAGAGATTGAGGACAGTGAAATCCTCTACTAACACGCAAAATAAACTCGTTGCAATAATTTTATTACTCAAATGTTCTATTAGGAATTGAAGAACTTCTGTTTAAATATACACTTTAAATATAAATTAAATAAAATAATCTTACCTCTTCCATTTCCAAGTTAATACACCAAATAACAAGATAGTTAGCAGTGTTTTCACAAACTAAGTGGTTATGGGATTTTAGAAATAATCTAGAGTCATCATATTTTCTTAACATGCCAAAGTGTTTGAGATCTTTCTCATTTTCCTTAATAAACTGTTTCATCCTTTTTTCTTTTTCTTCTTCAGTTAGATTTTCCTGTGTTGGATGCTGTGGTTTTTTATTTATAACAGTTTTGGCAAAACCTGGTTTACTTATGGTATCTACATTCCAGGGTTGTAACTAAAAATAAAATGTCTATGTTTTAATAACTTAACTATTAACTAAAAATAAAATGTCTATGTTTATAAACTTAACTCTTAACTAAATATAAAGTTTTATATACTAGTGGCGATTTCAGCTTGCTTTGGTACTCTAACTTTGGTAGGTAACAATTGGTACCTAAATAGAAGAAAGAATCATACCTAACAGTTTACTGTATTTTTTTAACATTGTTTATTTAGCTGCAATATTTAAATTAAAACATTTGCAATTACAAATATTGGGGTTAGGCTCTTTTATTACTAAAAGAAATAAAATTTAGAGTAGGACCCACAACTTTGGAAAAGGATGAGAGCATACCAAACCCAACTACCGACTCACAAGCCACGGTAGGTATATCATTTGACAAACCAAAGAGGCTACCAAATTTGGCTTAATGTCACTATTTTGAGATCTGAAATTAGTTGGTAGGCATTTAACCGAGCATTTAACCAACCAAACTGGGGTACCAAAAACGGGACTATTTTGTAATTTTTATCACAAATAATAATAATAATAATAATAACTACTTAGAAATATTAAAAACATTACATTGTCACTTTGAAAAAAAAAAAAATCTACACTAACAAAAAATATGAAGTTTTTGAATTTGGACTATTACTACTTTATATAGGGTACAGTATCCTTTACATATAGTTAGTATCTAAATAAATAATGTTTTAAGAAATTAAATAAAAAATTGTATGTAAATTCTATCAAATAAGAAAGCACAAAAAAGAAGTAAGAACTAACTTTTTCCTTTTTCTCAAATTCTTGTATTTCTTTCTTAATGTTTTCAGCTTCTTTTTCCAATTCTTTTAATTGTTTTTCTAGCTCTTCCACACCACTATTTGTCTCTTTGGCTTCCTTTAATTTTTTTGTACTTCATTTAATTTTTTACTATTTTCTGTCTTCTTTTTATCCAGTTTTTCCTTCTCCCGTTTACTTTCTTCCATACGTTCTACTCTGGCTTGATGTCTCCATCGAAAAAGTGAAGGTGTATCAATATTTGGATGAGTTTCATCCTCATCATCTGAGACCTAAACAAAGCCATATTAAGTCTAACCATCAGAGATAAAGTAAATTATTATTATTTTTTTAATTCCTTCAGTTTTGGAGTCATTCACATATAACAAATTTTATTTAATTGTAAAATAAATCAATGCTGATACATTTGTTATATCTTTTACATCCAGCTCTTTGGTTTTTAGCATTTACCCAAAGAACTCCTGTTTTTTTAAATATTACTGTATATTAGCAGTTTAAAAAAAGGCGTTTTTAGTTCTAATTAGTTAAATGTTTAGATTTCAAAACAAACCGTTGAAATTAATGTAAATACTAAATGCAATAAAAATATGACAAAATACACCGTAAAAAGTATACCTCAATATTTTTCCATTTACTGTAATCCACCATTTTTCTTTCAGAAATAAAAATTAAAAGTAGCAGAAAATATTTTTTCAAATCTAGAAATATTCTGGAAAATATTTTGACAGACACCGAAGAAAGTTTATACGCTTGCGCTTTTCTCTTCTTCTTTTTTTTAACGGTGTCGGCGCTTACTATGGCCGAATTTATATAAATCAGCGGGACTCCGTATTCCTACAAATCGACTTCATTCTACCTCACTTATGCTCTGTGTTTAAAGCCGGCTGTCCATGAAAGCGGTTTTCCGCCTGCGTATTGAAAATACACGCAGAAAATCCGCAGACACGTCCATAGTAGCGGAAAATATTAAAGCGTTTTGTTTTAAATATGGTGATTTTATGTTTGAATTTTCTATGGTTGATACTACGGTTGTGAAAGCCACTATAGATATCAATCATCATCTGTCTGTGGGATGGCAAATTGATTGGATAATGGATAATAATAAATCCAGCGAATTAGGCAACTTTGCCTAATAGCTTATCTTAGTCTTTTATTTACCACATACACTTTTTTGTTACCTATTTACCTTAGAGTACAAGCTAGACGCTCGCCTGCAGCTATTGGCTACGAACTGTGTGGGACTTGCTAATAGTTGACTCAACTTTCTGTAACAATTTGTCAAAATGCTCCTTTAACATTCTTAAATAATTGAAGTGTTTTACATTATCATGTTGTCTTAGCTCCTTTAATAATGTATAAATATTGGCTATAAGCCTACTGTCCATGAGAGCGGTTTTCCGCTCGCCGATGATAATTCAGCGTTCTGATTGGCGGGAAAAGCATTTTAAATTTGCACTAACCAATCACAACGCTGAATTATCATCCGCGAGCGGAAAACCGCTTTCATGGACAGCCGGCTTAAGAAAACACGCTTGAAGTCGATCAAATTGGTCGCCTATAAGCGAAGTCTCCAAATGTGTCGAATTCTACCAAAATTTTAAAAAGTTGTAGATAAACCCTAAAATAAATTTAGGTGTTCCTTGGTTTGCTATGCTCTGTATATTTATTTGGTTGTTTTTGTGTTATTAGAATGCAAGAAATTATTTTATTGTTTTTTACAATGATATAAGAATATAATTTTAGTTTTAGCCATGTGTTTACTAGATTCACAATTACATAAAGCAAATTTGTTTTATTTGTTATTGAATTTTTTAGTTTGGATAAATTGGTCACATATTTTTGCTTTACTGATTTTAAAATTATTCATAGTAGGGAACATTGATAGCTATTTATTGGAAAAAAAGGTTAAGGTAATCTCCAGAAAAAATTAAAAATTTCATAAAAGGAGGGAGTATCCGATACACACAGGGGCGCAATTAGGGTGGGGCTAGGGCGATTAGCCCCTCCAGTACTATTGGACATTTAAATTGTATTAATGTTTTTTGGCAAATATAGTTTGTAAACTGAGGCTTGAGCCCTACCAAAAACTATTGGCTAGTTGCGATACTGGATACACATAATAACTGCCAATGCCATAGGGCAAAATTGACTCCAAGAGTAAAAGAGAATAAAATTAAATAAAAATCGATTAAAAACCTAACCTTTTTTTGTTCCGTCTTAAAAACATAAGTAGGGTCCGCGCGTTTAGTGAAGAGGCTACCAACGTCATCATTTTCTGCGCAAAATCTCCTCTTATTTCCTCATCCTGTATTTAAAATGTTATTTTTTTTTAATCAAATCTTTCAAATGCATACTTTTTAGGTAACGATACAAAGCCCTCGAAACCGCGATTGAAAGAGAGTTACAGAAGATTTCGCGTAGATAATGATGATGTCGGTGGCCTCTTTACTAAACGCGCGGACTTTAAAAACTCAATTCCTTAATAATGATATTCCGTAAATATAATTCGCAATAGCTGTATGTGTGTCCTTTTTTATTTTGCACAGTTAAACAGAGAAGTATTAGTACACGACATTTTACGAACCTTTCCGATGTTTAGTCTATTGTGACACAGAGTCGTCTGAACTCTGTGTCTACAGAGTACCAAAAAGTGCAATTATCGACTTCTCAAGTAGAAATCTACGATAGGTAGCGAAGTGTAGAATTCTATAGAGCACGGAGTTCCTCTGCTGTGAATGTAATTTTAATTTTAAGGCCTATTCTTTCGAAACCGAATCTGTGATCAAATTGATAATTATTATTCTTTTGAAACTTATGTGGCTGACTCTTCATTCTGAATGTTTATTAATATTTCAAATGACACCAGTCACGTAATCAAATCATTAGGATTACTGAACTGATAGAAGTGAAACTGATCATGTTTCGAAAGAAGTGGTATTCTTTCAAAAAATTATCAGTGGTCAAACTGATAGAAGTAAACTGATACCATCTTTTTGAAACCTCTGTGGCTAACTTCATTCTGAATGTTTCTTAATATTTCAAATGACATCTGTCACGTGATCAAAATAAATGATCACGTGCAAGTGATTGAGGATTCAAGTTAAGGAGCACAGTGTTGCAATTCGGTCAAACAGCTGATAAAAATGGGTATCTAGATTCAATTTGGTAAAGAATATTTACATAAATTACCTGATTAGTTATTAAATTTCACGAAAAATAGTAGGCATCATTGTCTGACAAACTAAATAACACAAAGCAGGATAATAGTCAGTGTTTCGAGAAACTTCATATATAGCCATAAAGCGTAAGTTCTTCGTTATTTAGACTTGACCTGCAGATAAACCAAAACTGACGTTTTGCTTTATTGCTGAATTTTAAACGAAATCCATCCACCACTTAAACGCTTAACACTAGTTGTTGACTAATTATTTTCTTATTTTTTTATTACATTCATCCCATAAATCATAAAAAATATTTAAAAATAGAATATTAACTGCAACAACAGAAAGCAAAACTTGATTATGAAATGTCAAATGTTCTAAATTTGCAACTGCAACGTTGCCAAGTCGTTTAATTTTGGTTTCCAATAAAAGTGAAACTAATAGTTTTTAAAAGAATACCACTAGAATAAGTGTCTTGTATTAGGGAATTCAAATTAAGGGTGCTTTCCACTAAGCGCTCACAACGCTCACGCTCACGACCGCAGTTTTTCCCATTCCACTTGCTTGCGAGCGTTACTGTCGTAAACCCACGTGGAATGGATTATGGATGCGTTCCATTAAGCGCTCACAATGCTCAGAATGCTCCTTTACCCCAAGAAAGATAAACTTTTTAATATGGAGCGCTCAATTTTTATATTTGTCCGTAAATATAGGTTATGTTTGTGACGTCACCTTTTTGCCATAATATTTTTTATTTGACAAAATAAAATAATACTTGCATACCATAAAATAAAATCACTAAAAAACATTTAAAAAATGTATCTTACCCTTAATAACGATTTAAACGTAAATTCCCTGTAAAAAAATATCCAAAGGTCAGTGACCCCTGTTTACAGGTTTGAAATTTCTCTGTAACTGCAGTACTAATAACTACTCAATTTAACTATAAACAGTAAAACCTAAACATATATAAAAGTCCAATAACTAAAGCAAAAAAATAACAATAAAATCTCGAAAAAAACCTTCCAGTACGATTGTAAACAAAGAATTAAGGAAGAAGATTACATCACAAAATTTAGCGAACATAGGCTTAAATGGGATCGAGCGCTCCTTATTAAAAAGTTTATTTTTGTTGCCATTAGCCGACGGTAAACGGTGCGTTCCACTAAGTGCTCGCAAAGCTCTAAATGCTCCTGTTTTACCGTCGGCTTAAGACTTTATTTTCATTTATAAAGTTAAGTTAGTGGCAATCAAGAAAAAATGTATACAAGTATATTAATTATAAACTGCTATTAATTTTTCCAAACTTGTTTTACAAAATTACATTTGCTTGTGGAGGCACATATTGAGCATCCGCTGGGGAAACATACACTTTAACTAAAATATCTTTTTCGTATATGGGAGATTGATTGGCTTCACTGATTTTCTCAACGACCACTTCGACCCACCTTTTCAGATGGGTCGTCGTAGAGTGCATTCCACTAAGCGCTCACAACTCTTAAAATGCACCGTTAACCGTCGGCAATAGGAGCGTTGTGAGCGCTTATTTGAACGCACCCGTAGGCTTCGCGTGAGCGCAAGTTATAACGTCATGAGTGACGTTTTTGCCGCGACCACAACGACCGCGGTCGTTAAGTGGAACGGCTAAAGAAGCATTTTGAGCGTTGTGAGCGCTTAGTGGAACGCACCCTAAGAAACAGCAGTGTTGCAACCGAGAAAGAGCAATAACGAGAAGCGACATTAATAGAGAATTATTGCAAGTTACCTTATTAAGCTCGGGAATTATTAATACCGGCCTTATTTAAATAATGCTTGTACCCATAATTTGGAGTTATTGCAAATCATGTTGACAGTACCATTAACCTAAAAAAGGCGTAAACATTTTAGTAGTTTTTCTTTATCGTTTTGTGTTGTAGGGTTTTGTTTAACACAATTACAAAAATATATGTGAAAAAGCAAAATTTTAAGTATTTTTACCTCTAAAAACCTTTCGATTTTATGGTCAGCAGCCGTTCGGTTAGACGAACAGTTCCAAAGTTAAAATAAGACCAAAATAAGGCACGACCTAAAACCGACATAAATAAAACCAGGCACTCAATACTCAATAATTTATTCATGTTAATACAAGTGTGTTTACATACGTCAAAATAAGTCAATCAATATACATAGATTAATATAACTAAAGATTAAACATTACAAACATTGTTCTCTATAACACCTAAAACTACTTTAAAAACTATAAAACAATAAAATCTATAAAAAATGAAGCATTAAAACATTAGGACAGATAAGTCATTACATATTAAAATTTGAATTAAAATATTCATTAAATGAATAGAAGGCATTTCCTAATAAATACCCCTTGATGGACTGTTTAAAACCCCCAAATGGCAGAGCTGTTACCCGACCAGGCAAAGCGTTATAAAATTTCACGGCCCAGTAGCCCGGACCATACTGACACTAAATTATGCCGTATCCTAGTGTTGTATTCGTGAATGTCCCCGTGAGCACGAAACAGGCCCTCGTTCTCCTTAACATATATTAGGCACTCAAGCACAAACAAACAAGGCACAGTCAACAAGCCAAGTTCTATATACTTATACCTGCAATCCTCTCTATAACCCAATCCAGTCATTATCCTTATTGCTTTCCTTTGCAGATCAAACACCCTGGATGTCCCAGCTGAGTGCCCCCATGCAAGAATTGCATATGAGATATGTGCTTGAAAAATGGCAAAGTATGCTGTTCGCAATACATCAGCTGAGACACACTGGTAGAGGTTTCAGAGCACATAAAGATTTCTTCCGAGTTTCCCTGCAAGAGCATTAATATGTTTACCTCACTGTAACTTTGGGTCAAGAATGACCCCTAGAAAGCGCACCACTGAGGCACTCTCCACACCAGATAGGTCCCGCATAGAAAACATTACCCGGCATGTCTTGTCTGCATTCAGAAGCAGTCTATTAGAACAGAACCAGCTCTCAGCCCTCTCCTGAGCCACCATGGAACCACTCAGCGAATCCACACAGGTGTCAGCTGCACAAGCAACCGTGGTATCATCAGCAAAAAGTGTGAATTTTGCGGTAGCCTCTCCATATTGGGAAGGTCATTTATATATATCAAAAAAAATGGGACCCAGAACGGAGCCCTGTGGTACCCCAATATTAAATTCACTCCTTGCCGACACCACCCCAGCAACCCTCACCGCCTGGCACCTGTGTTGAAGTTAAACTATACTTATTAACCCTTAAGTACTACAGTGTAATTTTCAATCATTATTACTATAGGAAGTCTCAGGAAAAAGTTGTATTTTTAGCTTCATAGGAAAAGTATATAAAAACTACATAAAAAGCCAGTAGCGTACATTTTTGTCTCAATAATATTGGCTGTTGTGCCCACTGTACGCCACTCTTTTTATGTAGTTTTTATGTTTTTTCCTATAAAGCAACTTAAAATATAACTTTTTGGTGTAGTACATTTTTTTTTGTATCTGGCTTCGTATTTAAAATATTTAAAAACAAACAGACCTTAAATAAAATAATTAAGGCCCTGTATCTCAATTAATTTGTTGTTAAATATTTCAAATACGATTTACTAGAGTTCGTAGAAATATACTCTTCGAAAGTTCTTATCAAATGGGAAACTTTTTAATTATTACGCTTAAAGAAACTTAAACAAAAAATAAACATGAAAAAAACATTTTTTCAAATTGGTTTTATTTATTTACTTGGCCTTACACCTAATGATATATCAGTAAAATAATAAAAAAATCTTAATAAAACTTTATGAAACAATTTTAAATTTTATAATTTTTAATATCAATCAGTTTAATTAAGGCAAAATTTTAACATATTAAAAAAAATCATCTACATTTTTCTTTTCTAATGACGAAGGTGTCAAAGAAATAAACAAAATGTAAAAAATCATTTTTCTTCACATATAAAAACGTGCAATTCCAGTCAATTTTTTAGAATATATAGGGTGCACTTTTTGGCCACTTGTAACGATTTTTGCAATTAAAATCATTTTTATTCTGCTGTCCCTTCTTGAACTTTTATTTTTCTAGATCAAAATCATTTTTCTTCTCCGACATTGCGATTGTTCGCTGTCTGTTTTATGATTCGATCTTTCTCAAATTAGTCGATATTGCTGGCATCATCTATTTCGTTAAACTAATTTCCTAATGTACTTTCGTAATCTATTTCCCCAAATCTAACTTCTTTTGTTAAAGATGACACCTGAGACATTTTATACACAAAAATAAACAAAAAACAAAATGTATTAAACAATTTAAATTGTTACACTAACACGGCAGAAAATAATGTTATTTTCTGCCGTGACCTAGTGTCACACTCGTCAGAACCGGAACTCAGCACGTGATGCCAGTGTCACCTTATTCGAACAATAGCCACGGCCAAGATAAAAATACCGTGCGTTAATGGTCCGCTGTGTTTTTGTCAGCTCCTTGTTATGGTTTTTAGTTAATTTTAATTAAAAAAATCCAATATTCTGTAAATTAAATAAATAAAAACAGGGAAGCAGACAATCATGGATTTGCTAGGTTCTATTATGCAGTCTATGGATAAACCTCCATCTTTAAGTGAAAAAGAGAGGTCCTTGTTAAAAAGTAAGTTTTTAATTAGCTTTATTACCTGAATTAACATAGTAGTTTCTCATATTATTACTATCAAATAATAAATCTTTAAAATTCTACTAATACTTAAAATCCTAACATGTAATCAGTAAAATGTATTTTAAATAGGTACGCAGCAGAGTTGGGTTGAATACCAAATATTTGAATACTTAAAAGAAAAAAGTATTCAAATAGTCGAATACCCGGAATCGATATTCGAATACTGGAAAATAAAGATTCGAATACTAGAAAAAAGCTCAATCATTGAAAAATTTGAAGAGCAAAAGAAAAAGGTCCTCATCTCTTCATGGCTGCTTCAATTTTAATAAACTCGTCTAATTCTTCTCACAAATTTTGAAGACCAAAAAAAAAAGGTCTTCACCTTATTTTTCATATTTTTGTTCCCTCTCAGTATTCCAATCATGATAATTTTGCTATTCGAATACTCAAAACAAAAATATTCTACATACCTAACACACAAATGTATTTGAATACCGGCAAAATGTATTCTGATTTCTATTCAGATTACTAAGTATATGAATACGACCCAACTAACTTTGGTACACAGGTTTATTACCTCAAAGATGTTAAAGAATGCTGTTTTTCTTGCTGATTATGATTAGACTAAGTAAAAAAGTGGTTTTATACAGAAATAATACAATGAACACAAAATAGTATTAAATATTGACTTAGGCATTAGGCATAGGGACCAACAGAGGTTTAAATAAAATAATTAGGTAATTAAAAAATTAACGCTTGCTTTATAAGCATGATGTTTTGCTGCTGCCATAGCAGTTCCCTGTGGCAAGTTAAATTATATCATTTAAGGTAACCATTTATAAACACCATCGAGTCATTTATGTGTTGTTTGACTTGACCAAGTTTTATTTATTTAATTATTCAAATATATACTACTCCAAATGGTCCACAATACACAAAAACATACAAAACTATAGTAAGTACAAGTTTGTAAAAAACACAATACTAAGCATTACCTAAAACTAACTCTTATACTGCAGCTATTCAAATCAAATCAAAATAAGCTTTATTGTGTCTTTTTACATAAAACAATTGCTGATTCTGGGTGGTTTAGGAGGGAACTAATTAAATCACTACACTTAAGCATGTTTTTCAACAGTTTGTATAGAAATATCATCGTCATTATCACAAAGTGGCTTATCTCACTTTTAGACATTTCACTAGACTGCTTTTTAGGTATTTTTTGGGTGACTTTTCTCTGTGAATTAAAATAAGTTAATTATTATATTTTTATAACATTAAAGATATTAAGATCTAACTTACACAGATTCAATATACGGGCGATTCTCTGTAAACTCGTAATTCGCTTGTCCCGACTGATTTTTCCAAAAAGTAATTAAAATATTTAAATAAATATCATTCATCAAGTCTTAATAAAACTTTAACCCCAAAACTTTACGGGCCCATTATTTTCAGAACCATAACTGTTCCCTTTCTTTCCAGGAGTGATAGAACCTCTAAAAATACAGTTTCTCGGCTGTCCCCAACACTGTATTTTTTCTCCCAAAAATTAGGTTTATGAAGAAATTGCTAAAATTACGTACATTAAACAGTTGATATATTATAAAGAAATCTATTTAAATTATATTTGCGTAAAACAAGGTCCCATTACGAATTTTATTATATTTAGTAAACACCTGTAAAGTTTGTCCCCAGAATTTTTAAACAGTCCCCTGCCTGCCTAAAAGAAAAAAAAACTATAATATTTTCAAATGATTTTTTAATGAAATAAAGCGCTCGCCAAAAAATCGGGACAAGCAATTTTTAGCACCATATTTAACTTGTAGTAACTTTTGAAATAAAACATATTTTTAGCTGCAGATTTCGGTGTGCTAAAGTCCATTTCGTCTAGATGACATGGGTCAATGAACAGATGCAAAATTACAAGTTTAGAAGTGTGTAATTCCGATAATAATTTTTTTTCACATAGTTGGTACTCAAAATAATAGTACCAATTTCAGGACCACCGCTAGTACCATTAGTAAGTACCGTTTAATAGCTTTTGAACAGGACAGTGCAAACCATTTCCCTGATCTGATCCAGATTTTATAGACTACAGTAAAAGCACAGAGACGTGTAATTTGATTGGTTTGAACCCTTCAAACGGTTATGCAAAACTGTCATTCAGTGTCACTAGGGGTCATGGTAAGTTCTGGTTAGTTACATCTATTTTTTTAAATTTGCTTTATTGAGGTATTAAAACAAAAATGATTTACCTAACCAGAACTAACCATGACACCTCATCCCCCAAAGGTGACAGCTTTGTATGACCGTCTGTAGCCTTTCAAACCAATCCAATTACACATCCCTGTGCTTTTTACTGTAGTTTAGATTTTAGAACCTGCCAAAGTACCAAACTTGTCAATTTAAAATTGTCACCATTTCGAAGTTGAAGAAATATGCTTGAAGTGACTACCTAACCACAAATAACAAAATCATCAAAAATATCGCGTGCCTGGAACACGTTGTATGAGTGACGTCATACACGTGCCCGGTAGAAGTATAATCGCGGCACATCAACGTGCCCCTAGTCACTTCGAAACATTAAATGTATGTTCTAGGAGGCCCCTAAAGATCAAATTTTTTTTGTTCTCGAAAACGAAGCAGAATACAAAAAAACAAAAAGTTGTATTTTTCTTGATTTTTTCTATAGAGCCAAGCAATAAAGTATTAGTTTTTATTTTTTTTCTCGAAAACAAAGCAAGATACGAAAAATTAACAGGAGACAAAAAAGTTGTATTTTTTTAATGCGTAATCTAAAAAAATTCATAGAATTATAAAAAGCAGTGGCGTACCATTATTTTTCCATCTTAACTAACTCGATTGCCCTCTGGGACGCCATTGCAATAATTACATAATTTTCTCAATTAAAATTTGAAACACCCTGTATAATGAAACAGTTAATTTTTTTTGATTACCCTGTACGAAAAGAAAATCATTAGGTAGTAATTAATTCAAAATTTCCAGATCACATCAAAAATCCACAAAAGACACATTTTAAGACAATGGATCTGCCTGGTAGCGTATCTGTGGCCAAAAGGCACTAATCAAAAAAGTAACTCAGATCATTAGTAAAGTAATATCAATATCTTCAGACGTTTTTGCCAGTTTTCTGATTACAGGCTTTTAGCCCCAGAGACACTACCAAACAAAAAATGTGTCAAAACTTTACTACCAATATCTTTAAAACGCTGTAACTTAAAAACGGCTTTACCTGATTTCGACCAGATTTTCACATTCTGAAAGCTTATTTTCTGGTTCTTTTTTATTGCCCAACCACTTTATTGGTAAATGGCCATTTATATAAAATACAGGAGTCAAACAAAAAGTAAATATAAAATTGCACAAAATATGGCTATTGTTTGTTTTAAGCTATGACAATTGGGCTGTACGTTGTTGTTTGGTTTGAAATTTGGTCAATATGCAGCTTCGGTCAATACCTCTGGACGGTTTTTTTACTTTTTTGATTAGTGCCTTTTGGCCACAGATACGCTACCAGGCAGATCCATTGTCTTAAAATGTGTCTTTTGTGGATTTTTTGATGTGATCTGGAAATTTTGAATTAATTACTACCTAATGATTTTCTTTTCGTACAGGGTAATCAAAAAAAATTAACTGTTTCATTATACAGGGTGTTTCAAATTTTAATCGAGAAAATTATGTAATTATTGCAATGGCGTCCCAGAGGGCAATCTAGTTAGTTAAGATGGAAAAATAATGGTACGCCACTGCTTTTTATAATTCTATGAATTTTTTAGGTTACTCATTAAAAAATACAACTTTTTGTCTCCTGTTAATTTTTCGTATCTTGCTTTGTTTTCGAGAAAAAAAAATAAAAACTAATACTTTATTGCTTGGCTCTAAGAAAAAAATCAAGAAAAATACAACTTTTTGTTTTTTGTATTCTGCTTCGTTTTCGAGAACAAAAAAAATCTGATCTTTAGGGGCCTCCTAGAACATACATTTAATGTTTCGAAGTGACTAGGGGCACGTTGATGTGCCGCGATTATACTTCTACCGGGCACGTGTATGACGTCACTCATACAACGTGTTCCAGGCACGCGATATTTTTGATGATTTTGTTATTTGTGGTTAGGTAGTCACTTCAAGCATATTTCTTCAACTTCGAAATGGTGACAATTTTAAATTGACAAGTTTGGTACTTTGGCAGGCTCTAAAATCTAAACTACAGTAAAAAGCACAGGGATGTGTAATTGGATTGGTTTGAAAGGCTACAGACGGTCATGCAAAACTGTCACCTTTGGGGGATGAGGTGTCATGGTTAGTTCTGGTTAGGTAAATCATTTTTGTTTTAATACCTCAATAAAGCAAATTTAAAAAAAATAGATGTAACTAACCAGAACTTACCATGACCCCCAGTGACACTGAATGACAGTTTTGCATAACCGTGTGAAGGGTTCAAACCAATCAAATTACACGTCTCTGTGCTTTTTACTGTAGTCTATAAAATCTGGATCAGATCAGGGGAAATGGTTTGCACTGTCCTGTTCAAAAGCTATTAGACGGTACTTACTAATGGTACTAGCGGTGGTCCTGAAATTGGTACTATTATTTTGAGTACCAACTATTGCAAGTACCATCTGCTAGGTCTGCGGGCACGGTCTGGGAAATATAATAAGATAGATAGTGCAACATTTGTCCTCATTTCTCAGGCTCTAGGTTTTAAAAGCTTGTCAAAAGTACCAAACTAATCAATTTTTAATTGTTAATATTTTGAAAACAGCTGATGAGGGGTATAGGATATTTTACTTGAAAATATCTAAAATTATCCGTAGAAAACAAAAATGGGATATGATGTGTTCCATTTAAAAACTGCTTGTCATGAAATATCAAGTTCAGTATTGTCTTTTGTCTGTTTTGCTACATAATTCTGATGATTAGCATAAAACGAGACAACTGAATTTACATTTAATTACACTTACCTTCTAACTGCAACCCGAGAAGATACCGATGGATCGAAATCTATGAGAAAACCATGTTTTAGACAAAATACTTTAATTTTTGAAGCAATAAATCTTTGTTTTATTCTGTTTTCCAGTTTTAATGTTTTATGATTCATACAGGGTGTCCCGAAATTACGCGTCAGGATTTCTGTGGGCGATTCTGCACGAAAAATTAATGCAACAAACTTCTATAAATTTTTTTCGAAAACTAAAAATTAACGGATATACAGGATGTTGAAGAAATTTTTTTTTGTTATTATTTCTAATAACTTTTTTCTAGTGTTAGTATACTGTATTTCGCCAAATTTTGCATATATACTCACTATCACTAGTGACTCTTTTATTTGCCCTATTAATTTGATATGGCCTAAACTGTCCTTCACTTTAGAAAAATGCCTTAGAATTTTTTTGTTTCAATCATTTTATAAATTTGGATATAAAATTAATAACATTAACACAAAAATTGTATAGAGTTTGTTTCATTAATTTTTCGTGCAGAATTGCCCAACAAAATCCTGACGCATAATTTCCGGACACCCTGTATTGTTCATATTTTTTGAGATCATTTTTGAGGATTTTACTTTAAATTTAAATGTGTAGAAAAAATCTTATATTTAATCAATTATAAAAATTAGTAGTATATCTAGTTTTGTTTGTTTTAATTAAAATAATCAAATTTGTATATTAACGTCAGAAGTGAATGAGACACTGAGCAAATTATTTTTGTTAGGTAGGTAAACCTACAACTATAAAATTAATTTTATCATACTATGTTCAAAATAAGATTTATATTTATTTATTTATAATATAATAGCTTTGCTTCTGGTTTTATGAATAATAAAACATTGCTTGCTGATAGCTGCTAATCAACAGGCACCTATCATAGATCTAATGGCACGTTCAGTTGATAAAATCGCATACGTCAACGTGCACCTATTTTAGTAGTAAATAATTAAGGGCACGCTCAGTAGTGACGTCATACACGTGCCCGGTAAAAAATAATCGCGGCACATCAACGTGCCCCTAGTCACTGCGTTAATGTTTTCATTTTTGTTTAATAATAATTGTTGCTTTATACATACAAATGAGTATGGATATGTTCTTATTTACAAACAATTTTTTTGTTGGCTGAAAGCATGGTATTTATTGAGAATGTTACACTTTTTTAAGAATTTGGGTCCAAAGATAGCCCAATAGGTTATAATAAATTATTCTTAATTTATACCTTGTCAGAGTGACACTGTTATAGAAAGCCCTATTTTATTTAAAATGGGGCTATTTAGTGAAAAGAAGTTAAGAAATATCATAAGGTAATTAAAATTTGATATAATTTTTAATGTAGGTATTTTTCGAAGTATTTTTGTTTTAAAAATTTATTTTAAAAACAGATTGTGGCAGAATGAACGAACACTTCGAGATATTGCGTTTCTTTTAAACTCCTCAAAATCTGCTGACGTCGAACCCTAAATGCTACCCAAATCAATACGGCCCTTCGTGCAGCCACGGGTGTTAGAATCTCCAACACCACAGTTTGAAGGCGACTGCATGAACGCGGCTTCCATGCTAGGAGGCGTGCTGTTTGCCCTATATTGCTGCCTGTGCACTGAGCTGCAAGAATGAGATGGGCACAGGAACATGCTCACATGGGAATAGCAGAATGGAGTAGATGTATGTTTGTGGATGAAAGTAAATTAATTTGCATGCATCTGATGGACGAATCTTAGTTTGGAGAGAGAGGAATGAAAGGTACCGTGAGGAAAATATGGAAGCAAGGGTTGCATTTGGTGGGGGTGGTGTTACTGTATGGGGTGGTATAAGGAGTAATGGAAGAATGGAAATGATTATTTTGATAGGTGAGACTATGAATGCGAATAGGTACATTTGTTTGTGAATGAATTTGTTGTTCCCTTTGCACAAAACTTTGGCGACGGATAAATTTTTGTGGAAGACAACGCTACTCCGCATCGAGCTAGGTCTGTGGGTGAAGTTTTAATAGAGAACAACATTGAGCGTATGGACTGGCCTGCAAGATCCCCTGATATGAACCCAATACATAAAAGTAAAGTGATAATACCCACTCACCGATTGACATTAACACAAAAAATTTCTCTATAACTTCAATAAAGTTATTTAATCAGCTTCCACAAAAATTAAGAATTTTGGTATAAATAAATTTAGAACTTCAACAAAAAGTTATTGATAGAGATATATGTCCATACAATTTGGCAGAATACTATGAGTTTAATTTTAATAATGGATTGTAGTTGCTTCATGGAATTTTATTCTGTGTTACAATTTACCTTATGTTACATTTTAATTGTTTTATTTTATATTTTAATATTTTTGTAACTATTTTAAATATTTAAATTTTATTGTAATTTGTTGACGATGCTAAAACGTCAGTGCAAGTATATGTATATGTCACCATATGCATATATCTATGTACTATAAGTTATTGAGCAAATAAAGAATATCTATCTATCTATCTAATAGAGCATGTGTGGAGTAATATTAAATTAAGGTTGAATCAAGGGGATCATGAGTTTCATAATTTAAATGAGTTAGCAAATGCAATTAGGGAAGAATGGGAAGCTATTCCCCAGGAATTTATTGCAAACTTGGTCCACAGCATGTTTCGGAGGGTAGCAGCAGTTTGGCGTACTCAGGAGGCCCTACTAAGTACTAGCAGGTCATAATTTTAATCTTAAGTTGTTACTACTCCCAAAAAACACAGTATATTTGTTCTTTCTCTTTATGTGAATTTTGTCTACCTGCTGAACACTTGTATTTTTAAATGCTTAATCTAAAAAAATCACAAAATTATAAAAAACAGTGGAGTATCATTATTTTTCCATCTTTACTAACTAGGTTGCCCTCTGGGACGCCACTGCAATAATTACGGTAAATCTCATTACATCAAATGATGGATTTTTGAACTATAAATAAAAAACTTTTTTTTCCAAAACTTTAACACCCTGTATCTCAAAAAAGAAGCTTCAAAACATATATGTTTATATGGACTTTTTTTATGTTCTATCGCCTATTAAATTTCCCCGATTAAAATCAAAAACACCCTGTATAATAAAACAGTCAGTTTTGTTTGATTACCTTGTACAAAAAAAAAAAAAAAAACATTAGGTAGTAATTAATTTAAAATTTCCAAATCACATCAAAAATCCACAAAAGACACATTTTAGGACAATGGATCAGGTAGCCTATCTGTGGCCAAAAGGCACTAATCGAAAAAGTAAAAAAATCGTCCAGAGGTATTGACCGAAAAAATTTCAAACCAACGTACAGCCCAATTGTCATAGCTTAAAATGAACAATAGCCATATTTTGTGCAATTTTATCTTTACTTTTGTTTGACCCCTGTATTTGATTAAAGAGGTTAGGCAATAAAAAGAACCAGAAAATAAGCTTTCAGATTGTGAAAACCTGGTCGAAATCGGTAAAGCCGTTTTCAAGTTACAGCGTTTTAAAGATATTGGTAGCAAAGTTTTACACATTTTTTGTTTAATAGTGTCTCTGGAGCTAAAGGCATGCCATAAAAAACTGACAGAAATGTCTGCATATATTGAGATTACTTTACTAATGACCCATAATTAAATGCGAAAAAAAATTACTGGAATCACACACCTCTAAACTTTTTGTAATTTTGCATCTGTTCATTATACCATGAATATTTGATTATTTTTCAAAAATAATTTTGCGCCATGTCATCTAGACGAAATGGGCTTTAGCATACCGAAATCCGCAGCTAAAAATATTTTTATTTCAAAGGTTACTACAAGTTCAATATGGTGCTAAAAATTGCTTACGGCTTTTGGCCGCATGTAACAAGAACTAGCTGTTGGCAGTTTTATTGAAGGTCTACGTGATCCAGATATGAGTCAAGCATTAAGAATGGCCAAGCTTAAGAAAATTTCTGAATCTCTTGCTTACGCACTTCAGTTTGAAACAGCAAAGCGGACATCCAGAACTCAGGCAAGACTTGGAAGAACAAATTATCCACCAAAAGATGGCAATCCAAATAATAATTTGACCAGAGTGATACAGGAGTTGCAAGAAATCATACGTAATCAACAAACTGAAAAAGACAACAGAATTACATTTAGAAGAAGAAATATCATTCGTTGTTGGAAGTGTGGTAAAGAGGGGCATATACAGAGAAATTGCTCCAGTTTTCAGGCCTTTTCCAGTACTGCAGAAGACTCCCAGTTCAAGGGGCGAGACCTGGCTAAGTGTTACCAAGAACCATCAACAACAACAATTAGGGTATCCCAGTTACAGAACAATGGCTCCAGCTTGGTAGTACCTGGAAATGTATGCGGTCGAGAATGTGAGATGGTACTAGATACTGGTTCTACACATACCATCGTGAGGCCAAACATCATATCCCACTGCAAAATATTCCGACCTGAGAAGAATTATATTTTGGAAACTGCCAATGGTGAAGTCATACCAGTTCAAGGCATACACGAAACTAGAATTACCCTAGGAACAACAACATTTACACACGTTGTGTTTGTTGCCGATATAATGGACGAAGTTATTCTCGGCCTTGACATTATGAAAAATCAGAAGTTTGTACTAGACCTTCCACAATGGGTACTGAGAACTGACAATGAGGAAATTGTGATGAGATTTCCAAAAAGTAATGAAACAACAATTCGAGAAGTGGTACTTGCAGAAGATGTCACATTACCGCCAAGTTCAGAGAGCATTATTCAAGCAAGGTTTGAAGACTCAGAAGAAGGTGAAGACGTTTCGTTATACAATACGAGAAGAATCTAGGGGGTTTACCGAAACTACAGAAGTCATGTAAAGTGGTGACACGGCATAATGAAAGAAGTACATCTAAAAATGCTAAGCCGCTATTAAGACCGTGAAGATACTTGATCGAGACGATCAAAACTTGGGAGGGGGCAATGTTACGGACATTAAAAATAAGTGTTAGTTTATAGAATTGTATAAAGTTAGGACCTTTTAATTTAGTCTGATAATTTATTTGAATAATTTACCTTAGATTTTCCAAGTTCTTTCATCAGTTTCGAAGGTTTCCGAAAACGTCCGAATTATCCATTGAGAGCTTTTAGGCCATCCTGTACTATGGAATTTTCACGATATTTCTCGAAGATTCTATATGATTCTTTACTCTTCCACCATACTATAAAAGGGCGACGGGAAACCTCTGATCAGTTAGTATAGATTCGACTTTTGTGCTGTAAACTTCGAGACATTGACAAGTAAAGATTTCGTTGTTGTAACCATAGTTACGTTCCATTGTTAATAAAGGTATAAAAACGAAGGCCGTGTTTTTATACGAGGTGTTTTGGAACAATATATATATATATATATATATATATATATATATATATATGTATATATATATATATATATATATATATATATATATATATATATACAGGTCTGGAAAATCGTTATCGAACCATTGGTATTAACAAGTGGAAAAAAGAGAAAGCGATCTTGCCTTAAGATAGAAAGTAACGGAAAATAAGATATTCCCCCATTTTTCAAATGCAATGATGCCATATGTATGTATACGCCCACTTTCCTGCAGTAGTGGGGCACATCAACGTGCCGTCGCCGGGCCCGAGCGTTTGACAGAGCTCATTTGCAAGCTGTTTGGGGTACCGCAAACTATAAACTACGGCGCTTTCTTTTTAAAATGTTGGTTTATACCGTTGAACAAAGAGTTCAAATTATTAAGTGGTACTATGCTGGTAATTCAGCAGAAGAAATAATCGGGAGATTTGCATTTTTATTTGAAGGAGGTCCTGTGCCTGTTAAAAGTACAATTTTAAAAATTATAAGTAAGTTTGAAACCAGCGGCTGTTTACAAAATTGTCGGAAATGCATGTGTAATGATGAGGTGCCGCCTGCACCTCCATTAACCGAGGAACGGCAAGTCCGTGAGACTGCTGTTTGCAGTTTAGCCGATATTAATTTTCCTTGTAATAGTACCAAAATTTCTGAAGAACTTGATATTGAATCTCGAACAGTTAGGAATATTCTGAAACGAAACAAATACCATTGCTATAAATTGCAATCTAGCCAAGAGGTTTTTCCTGAAGACTATGAAAAACGTATGGTGTTTTGTGAGGATATGATGGAGAGAGCCAATGCTAATGACACATTTATCAAAAATATTCTCTTTACTGATGAATCATCATTTCCCTTGCATGGTCATCACAACCCTTCTATCGCTGTAGGTTACTCGATAGAAAACAAGCACATCACTATCCCTCTCAGAACACAATACCCTCAAAAGGTCAACGTGTGGGCTGGCATTTTGGGCAATAATATTATTGGCCCTTTTTTATTGAGGGAAATTTAAATGCCAACAAATACTTGAATCTTTTGAGAAATCAGGTTATTCCAGCTGTTCAGGCTCTCAATGTCAATTTTGAAGATATTTGGTATCAACAGGATGGTTGTCCGGCTCATAACGCCAGGGAAGTTCAACAATTTTTGGGAGTCACGTTTCCAAATCGTATAATCAGCGGAAGAGGTACCATAAAATGGCCTCCTAGATCACCAGATCTGGCACCAAATGATTTTTTTCTTTGGGGACATGTTAAGCAACAAATTTATAGGCATCGTCATGAACGTGCAAATGACTTAGATGAGCTCCGCCAAAAAATTAGTCAGGTTCTTATAGGAATAACACCTGAAATACTTGAAAACACAAGAACCGAATTCTATAACAGGTTGGGATATTGTCTTGCACAAAATGGTGGTCTCTTTGAGAACCTTATAAACTAAGATTTTAAAAAGTATTAAAGTTTTTATAAAAAATTTTTTAGAAATACTTTTATGTTCTTTAATTTTTTCTTTAGAATTATATTTTTATTTTTTAAATTATTTGTTTATTCTTTCTTTCGGAATTGCTTTTAATTTTGTTTAGCCCCAAACGGCAAAAAAAAGCTCTTAAAAATGGCAGTATTTGATGCATTTAAAGCAATAAATTCATGAAATACCAAAATATTTAATAGTTACGTAAAAATTTTTAACAAAATATGTGAAGCAGTAACATCCTCCATGCGTGCAAAGAAGCAACTGCGTGCTCGAGCCTCGAGCTCGATCAACCATAAACAAAGCGAGCGCGTTGGCGCAGTGGTGGGGGAGAAAGCAAGGGGAACGGGAGGGGAAACACCTCATTCTGTTTCAGTCGAACTCATGTGATTTAGGAATCTCCCTTCTCTTCGGCAATATGTTTCCGCCCACTGTAATTACAGCCCCACTCTTTTGTGCCGTAGCAGGAGACGAAATCCAGACGAGAGCGACTGCGGTACGTAGATGTCGAGTACAGGGTTGCCGACTTGCCTTAACTTTCGGGGTAAAATTAAAATAATAATAGTAATAAAAATGTTATTAAACCTTTTTTACTTTATTTTTGTGACTTTAGAATGTAATTGTATAATGTACATTTAGTTTTTAAAATTTAAGGACTTTCAGGAAACATAAAAATATCAATTTAGTGCTTTTTGAACTAGGTTTGGGGACAGATTTTTTTCGGAGTCGGGTCGACTAGAATCCTTTAAAATTTATTTTTACTGGCAAGTCGTTTGCTGTGTTGCAAACTGCTGCTGATCCTGCTTAATTTAGATTTTTTAAAAGTTTTGGTCAATATCGTTGACAAAAAGTTCAAATTATTAAGTAGTACTATGCTGGTAATTTAGCAGAAGAAATAATTAGGAGGTTTGCATTATAGGTTTGGTCTTGTACCAGCGAAAAGTACAACTTTTGAAATTATTATAAAAGTTTGAAACCATCGGCTGTTAACGAAATTGTAGGAAGTACATGTGTAATGATGAGGTGCCACTTGCACCTCCATTAACTAAGAAACGACAAGTCTGTGATATTGCTGCATTTTCGCCCTTTTTAAAAATTTCCGTCCCGCAGTGCCTTGCACCACCCGGTAGCATATCACCTCAAATGCTTGAAAACAAAAGAGAACCGAATTTAATAAATTGAAATATTGTCTTGCTAAAAATTGTGGTCTCTTTCAGAACCATAATAATAAGATTTTAAAAAGAGTTTCCACATTGTATAAACATTTCCGTTAGAAATACTTTTATGTTCTTTTTATTTCTTTAGAGAATATTTTATTTAAATTTACTTCTTTTTTTTTTGTTAAAACCCAAATGGCAAAAAGAATTATGCTTCTAACTTTTACCATGCTACTGAATACCATCAGTGTGGCCAGGTGGGTTACGATAAAAATCCCCCACGTGGTTCAAAAAAATCACTTTTTTGGGATACTTTAGAAAAAATCCCTGTGATTTAAAGCCACATTTGAGAGCCGCCTTTTAATAGTCAAAAAATGTATTTTCTACGCCAAAGAAATTGACAACCAAAAAAAAAAGGTTTACGTAAAAATCGAGAATTTTAAGTAAAAAGTAAGTAAAAGTAATGATTTGTTTACAACTGACATTAATTTCATGATATTTATGTCAGATAGAAATTCTAGCTGTGTACACGGTCAAAAATGTTGTCTGATATAAATTTTTGATTGTTTACACTAGTCAGAATTTTTATCTGACGTAAATATCAAGCAATAAAAGTAAGATCAAAACGTACCTTTAAAAATGTTTTGTACTTCCAAATCGTTAAAAATCCCCGTTTTTTACTTTAAAAATCCCGTTTTACCTTGTTATCAAAAATCCCCGAAAAAAGTCTCTGGCAACATTGTTCAATACCCGAACGCTGCAAGTTCTTGATACGCAAAACGAAAACCGTCGGCACCAGGTGTCCTAATAGGGAGTACGTGTGCATCGACAACATCGCATCGTCTGTTTCAGTCGAACTTACATATGTGATTCAGTATATTCAGAAATACTCTTTCCACTTGGGGAATTGCAAAGGGCGAATGAAGATTTTCCACACCTGTATATATATATATATATATATATATATATATATATATATATATATATATATATATGTATATATATATATATATATATATATATATATATATATATATATATATATATATATATATATATATATATATATATATATATATATATATTTTAATTTAAATTGCGTTATAACTTTTAAAATATGATTTTTGTGAAAACATTAATTTACCTTTTTTGTATAGCATTAAATTCCCTTTAAGAATATATTTTGCTTATTTTCGTTAGTTACAAAATTCCAAAATAAAAAAAGGTCAATCTTAAAAATATATTAAGGTTTAAAGCTTGATTATTCAAAAACGGTTTGCCTGGCCAAGAATTTTTAAAAAGGCGTTTTTTGTAGGCAATTTAATTTCCTAGAGATATACTGGTTTAGTAAAAAATACTGCAACTTTTCTCTTAAGTCTTTAAAACCGCTAAAGCTAAATTACACACAAATTTGGTATCTAAGGTGTTTTGGACATGTGGAATTAAATAGTAATATCGGCACGGTTGCCAGATTTCCCAGTTTTGTGCTACACATATTTTTTTTAGTTTTTTAAATGAAATGCCCCCTATTGTTATTGTGTCAAATTGGACGAATCAAATTTAGTTAGTTTCGAAATTTTCAAAATTTTGTCTCCATTAGTTGTTAAGATATATTATACTACACTTTCAGCAAAAAGTAATTTAGGGCCTAAATATCTTTAAAACCGCTAAAGCTTTGTTTTTAAAATTTGCTATTTAGGGGTTTTTGGCATGCCTTATTATTCAGTAATATTAGCGTTGTGTCAAAATTTTAATAGAATAGCGGTGTTGTCATATCTCGGTAAATGATAAAGATTAAATTTTTAAAATTTTGAATCTTACTAAAGTTAACACGGTTAACAATATTTTCGATATATTTTTCAAAATATAAAAAAGTCGATTTTTTTGGCCCAGTCTAATATCTATCTTTAGTGGTTTTGGAAATATGGCCATATAATATTTATTAATAGACAGATAATTATTGCCGTAATATACCTCTACCTAATTGAAATTTACACTTATTATTTAGATTTGGATAGTCATATTTCCAAAACTAATAAAGATAGATACATCAAGTGGAGTATTTTTGTAAAGCTCTTTAAAAGGTCTTTTTATTAGTAATAAAATATACATGGTGTTCCATTAAAAAATACTTCTTGTCGTACTCTGTATATCTTAAGAAAATGAAAATCTGATTACTGATTCAAAAACTACAGAATCAACCCAAGAAACTGATATTTTTATTTATTTTGTACGATAATAAATAAAAAAGTTACGGGGGTGTAAATTTATAACTTGACACACGGTATACTCGTATTATGTTGACTTTCTTCTTGTTTAAACAATAAAGACCAAACAACCAACTGACAATTGCCTTATTTGAGATGCCATATAAATATTTTTTTTCAGAAAGAAGAGAGGACATAGAAAAGAAGCAGCAGGAAGAGAAGGAAAGAATAAAAAGATTTAAGGATAGAGTCGAAGCTAAGCTGATAAGCTATTTTAAAGACCCAAATAACACGATGCTAAAGTTTGAACCCATGGATCAAATATGTCGCAGTATAGTGTAAGTTCTTAGAAAAATTGAACTATTTAAATATGACGTCTTACTTTAAACAGGGTGGCCGTCTCTATTTTTCCCCATTTTGATCGCGAATACCTTTAGAACAAATAAAGTTATCAAGATTATTATTTACCAATGAAAATTTGCTACATATAGCATTTTTAATGTCATTTAAAGTACGAAAAAACTGCCTACCCGTATACATCAAAAGAATACACAAAATAAGATATCATTTAATCTTTTTCACGAGGGTGTGATTTAACCCTAAATTTTAGGGGGTCACACCCTCGATTAATATTTCATTTTAAAGATCGCCTAACCCTTATTATATCCCCATAGTTTAAAGTAGCTTATTCTTACAGGTAATTTAATATAATACATTAAAAAACTAAAAATAAAAATTTTCACAAGCTGTCATATCAGGGTCAAGAGACGTTCAATTCAAAATAAGGCGTTACTCGACACCTCTTTCCATTTAAAATTTTGCGGGTGAGTCTCGCCCCTGCTAGACGGTTGAAGTTCAGGGGGTGAAAGTGGCAAAAAATGTTTTCCCCTAAAACCAAAAATTGACGGGTCCGAGCGTTTTTCTTTAAATTACCTGGAGCGCCCAAAATTATCTAGTGTCCATTTTTAAATGGCCAGCCTGTATATATTTTGTACATTCAATCGATCGATAGTAAAATTTTTCCAAAAACACGGGGAAAATGATATGGAATTGCATTATTTATCATAAAACCAGGAATTATATTAAACAATAAAAATATATTGAGATAATAATCCCAAATGTGGTTGTTAAAGATTAAATGTTAATTAATTTTATAGGCTAAAAATGGTCAAATTTGTAAAATAAACTAGGTTCCAATATTATTAACCAGGTTAGGCATAACTGGCTTTTGGCGTATGTATTTTCTTTCAGATAACATGGTTAGAAATATCGTTACCCAGATCTGAAAGGTGGTTAACACGTTAAGCATCACAGCGGTCACTAGTAATCAGAGCCGGATTAAATGGGAGGGGGCGGGTCAAGTGCCCCGGGGCACCCACAATGAAGGAAAGGTACATATTTTATTCGAGGACCTTTTATTTTAATTCATTTTTTTTGTTTTTTGGGTACAAAGTGCCATTTATTTTTACTTTAAGGGGGCCCCACATTGTATGATTATATTTGTAACCTTTCATTAACCATATCGGTAATCGTTTTACCTAAACTGGTTAATACTAAAATTCGCCTATAATAATAATTATTTTGTTTTTAGTGCCTTAATATTACTATTACCATAAAGTAACATACCTACGGATAAGAGAAACCATGGCATGCTAAAATTTTCGTACCGCTTTTGCGGCAGGCTTGGCGGCAGGCTTGTCATGTTTCCAGTTTACACTTTAAATGCGTCGGTCGAAGCCTCGCCTCGTGTAACATCAGCGGTGGGGAGACACGTAAGCTTACTGAAATGACTAACTGGCGGTATTTCAACGAGAAACGAATAAAATTATATTTGTAGTTTTCGCATGACCTGTCCTTAAATCGGCTATTCCTTGATAACTATTATAATTTGCTTACTCTATGCTATTACTATCAGTAGGTACTAGGTAAGGTCTAGGTTACCATAGGTAAAGTAGGGCCCATAAAAAAGTTGAATAAAGAAAGATTTTTCACGCATACGCACAAAATAATTCACGTTAATTCAGTCAGGAAAAAACATATTTAAGCAATTTGCTGTAGTCACTTCAAATGAGAGTTTTTGGGAAACTGGAATAATCGTTTAATTTTGTAAGATAACGAAGGTCGTGATGAGATAAAGTTCATTATTCATCCGAGTACTCATCAGAATTGTCCAAAACTGATTGAACCACAATTGGGGCTACCGGAGACAAGACGGGATACTCATTTTCTTTTTGAATATATAGTTTTTCTACACGTCACTATCAAGTTCATTTGCTACTTGGCGTATGGTGTCTAATACTGCTCCACTTAATGTCGGTGATCGATTCAAGTTCCGGAGACGTGATTTTATGATGCCCCAAATCATTTCAATGGGATTAAAAATACAATAATACGGCGGCAAGCGAAGAACAGTTTGATCATGAGTCTTACAAAGTTCGTCAATGACGTATTCTCGATCAAAATTGTAGGATCCTATTGTATTAAGCAATTTTTTTTAATGGAATTATTTGGGGAATATCTATGTTCTTTTTTCTCATAAAACTTATTATATCTTATTTTTATTTAAAGTTGAAGAAGTTGTAACTTAATAATAATTCAAAATTGTTGTGTAACACTGTTGTTCTAATAATACTATAAACTGTATTTCTCCGGCACTAATGCTGACACTAATCTTATTTAATAACATGGCTGATAAGGGTTTCACGTGACGTCAGCACAACCATTTCCAATATGGCTGGATGTCGCGACCCTTTATAAAGCGACTCTACGGTAAGGCTAGATTTACTTTAACAAAAAATTGTAAATATTGTGAAAAATGTAAATATTGTGAAAAATTTATACCCTTGTTGCCGTATTTTTTCTGTAAACCTGTATGTATCAATTTTTTTATTGTTAAAGAATACTCTGCCATGTTATATTTTTTAAAGAAAAATAATTGTGTAAGAATGAAGAAAAATATACAGGGTGTTCCCTCTAAAATATTAAAGTTGCCCTATATCGGAATATCAGCCTTTTTAATTTTGTGCTAATGGAAAGTCACAACAAAATGGCGAAGTTTTTCTGTTTTTTTTTTTTTTTAATAGAAAATATGATAACATTTAACTACTGTTAACGTTGCAATACCTTAAGAATACCAAATTTTTGGTGGCGATTTTTTCTAAAACGAATCTTTTAAAAATGTATTATTTTTCTTTCAGGAGGACGATCTTAATACAATAGATTTGTTGTAACGTCCTCACTTTTCTGTTTTTTTTAATCGAAAATATAATAAGTTTCCTTATTTTAAATAACCTCTTCTTTCAGGTTCGGTTACAAATTCTGTATAAATCTTCGCATGTCGCATAATGTTTTATTTGAAAAGGAAAGGTTATAGCTTCAGTTCAAAAAGGTGTTTTTTTGTAATACATGGTGCTAATTAAGTATAAGTATTAAATTTTACAGATAATTCGCGGGTATATAGGTAAAGGTTGGCGAAAATGGGATTAGGTCAGAAATACACAAAAATCCATTCTCTATATATGGAAATAGCAAAATATTTTAACTTTTAGCTAGAAAAACACTAGCCATAAATTAATATTATATATATGTAGAGAATGCATTTTTAAATGTAATTTTAAATTAATTCAATTTTCGCCAAAAAGTGACTTATTACCTTTTTCCCATATACCCGAGAATTCTTTGCTTAATAATTAAAAGACAAAAGTTCATATAACATGGATTCGCAAATTCTCCCTCGAATAATTTTCATACCTGTGTTTGTCAAGCTCAAAAATACTACAGGAATGTTGATAATCGTTGTTTATAAAAAAATAAAATACCAAAGTTTAAAAAATCAACATCTTTTGTGTCCCAGGTTTGACTTATCAGTGTTTTTCGCTTATAAAAGCAGGTATTCGTTGGGTGGATTCACATTTGTGCGACTTGCCGTTGGAGTAAAATAAAATGTTTCTTTCTTGGTAAATTTAATTTTAATTGTACTCGTGGTGAATAGTTAAATTAATAAATATTTAATTGATAAATTCAGTGAATTAATTTAATGTTTAACATACGGGGTGAGTTTTTTTTTGGATGATCTTAGAAACCGCTGTAGTAACAGAGGTAGTTAATGGAAAAAAATATTTTTTAATGTTCATTTTAAATTCATGTTTGCTTTTTTCAAAAAATCACGGCCTACTAGATATTTTGCACAGCCCTTTTTCAAAATTTATGATAATTTTTTAGAAACTTACGGCAACTCCAATTTGACGGTATACTGGGGTTTTTTGCTGATTACGAATCTAAAAGAATTTTTGGATATAACTTTTCTTTCTTGAGATATCCATCATCAAAGTTGAAACTAAAAGTAATCCTATTTTCACTATACGGGGTGTAATTTAATTGATGGCTAAAAATACAGGTATGATTTCTTAGCTTATTTTAGAAATGGTCTGAAAATGTGCAATTAAGTCAGGGCCGTATTATCCATTAGGCTGACTAGGCTACAGCCTAGGGCGTAGGGCGCCATGAAAAAATAGGCGCCAGACAGGGGAGGAATTGGCGCTAGACAGGGGAGTTTAGAAAAGTTTAGGTTGAGTGGGGATTTCTGGTGACAAATTTCTTAGTAATTGGAGGACCTTTTTTTACATTTTTTGGTAGAAAATGGGCGCTCCGGGAATTCTAGCCTAGGGCGCCTCAAACCGTTAATACGGCCCTGAATTAAGTAAATTTTTTTTTTTCTCTTAAATTAAACAAGTTACGAAAAAAAAATTAAGAGAAGCAGTATTTTTATTTGCTTAATCTAAAGATGGCACAAAAATTTTACACATATTTACACAGTCAGTGGCGGACCGTTTTTTTGTTGGAAACATTCCTTCAGTTGTCTCTCGAGGCGCCACTGGACTTATTAAATGTAATTAGGTTAGTGATAAATTACCCCCTTAATGTCATTAATAATATTGCCAAATTAAAACAGAATTGGGTAAAGAATAGTTGGGATATTTAAAAAATAGATTTTTACTACCTGTATTCCTCCTTCTTTTTGCAAACAATTCTTGATTTAAAGGTAAAGTGGCACACAATATTTGATTTTTGTCTTTTAGAACACCGCTTTTCTCTGTATTTTTCAATTTTTATCAAATAAATTGCGAAAGTTTACTTTAAAAACTCTGCAAGCTATGCAATTTAATGCAAAAATAATATAAAATACGCAGAAAAACAGGGTTTTAAAAAATAACAATCAAATATTGTGTGCCACTTTAGCTTGAAATCAAGAATTGTGTGCAAAAGGAAGGAAGAATATAGTGAAAACAGGGTTAGTCTAAATTTTAACTTTGATCATGGATATATTTCGAGAACGAAATGTTTCCAAAAAAATTCTTTCAGATTCGTGATTAGCGTAAAAAAACCTGGATACCAAATTTCGTCAGAATCGGAGTTTCCGCACCTTTCTAGAAAATTACAAAAATTATTTTTCGCCTGTTAATATGAAAAAAAGAAAAAAAAACAAAAAGTTGTAGATAATTATGTTCACAATGAAAAGGTATAATCCAAAATTTTATATAGTAGCAACGATTTATTCACAAATATATCATTGATAGTAGTCCATTTTTAAAATACAACATGCTCTCGCACTGTTTTTAAATGCTTGTTAGCTGGGACATCGTTAGAAAGGCCTTTTATAAGCCTTTTTATAAGCTTTCTAACAATGTCATAGCCAACTATTCGTTCCATTTAAAAAGTGCGAGTTAATATTGTAGCTTAAAAACTGATTACTGCCTTGAGTATTTGATAATGTCTTTCCCTTACGAATATATGTAATTTATCTACAATTTTTCTATTTACACTTTTTTTCTATTCCTCATATTAACTGAGTGGAAAAACAATTTTTGAATAAACGTCTTTTTTTTAATATATGGAAATTGTGATTATTTTAAGAGAAGCACTTGGCAATTTAAACTAAGCATTAAAACCCATTTTACCATCTCTAGCTGTAACGGTAAAATTAATAAAAAATAATTATTAGCGTAATTTTAATTTTTTTTTGGTGATAAGAATTAGTCCTATTTTAATAATTCATACAATAAACGAAATTGAAAAACATAAGCAATTTAAAAAAAAATTCAGGGTTTTTTCATGTTCAAAAGTATTTATTTTATAAAAACAAGTAAAATTACATAAATTTAAAAATATATATTTATTTAAAAATAAATGTTTTTAACACGCTTTTATTAACTTGGGTTGTAACTATCTATCCATCTGGCTATCTATGTAACGGAATCTTTGAGCCTAATTTTAACCAACTTCCAGCTATTCGATTTCTTTGAAACTTTGCACACGTATTAAGGACCCATGACAATGCAATAATCTGCAAACAGTATCCCGTTATCCTGCTTTGGATCGCCAGGAAAAAAAAATTCCATTATATTATTATTATAACCACTGCTTGATACCACCAAGTGTCATCTGTCACCTGTACGTCCCAGTGGTACCAACCACCGGCTATTTCAAGAGTTCGATCTGAATCGATTTTACTCAAATTTTATATTAGGTTATTTTCAGAAAGTCCATCTGAAAAACTTTGCTACTCTTGACAAAATGGCGAAAAAATTTTTTAGTGAATAAACTGGAGCATTTATTTTTAAAAATTAATTGATATAACGAACTAAAAATGAAAAATAATTAATAGTTTTAAAAACTAAAAAACACGCTTTTATATGCAACCGAACTAAAAATTAGAAAATAATTTTTCATTAAAAAAAATATTGTAACTTCATAGTAAAAAGCGTGGGGTGCATTTTACTATTTTTTCATAACTTTTCCATCATAGATATTGGCAAATATAATAATTATAACATTTAATATATTAAGCACCCCACGCTTTTTACTATGAAGTTACAATATTTTTTTTAATGAAAAATTATTTTCTAATTTTTAGTTCAGTTGCATATAAAAGCGTGTTTTTTAGTTTTTTAAACTATTAATTATTTGTTTTACAAAATGTGTTGTTTTTTAGAAGTTTTTAAGATACTCGTATGTGTGAATTATTTCCAAAAACAAAAAGTATGTATCTCGAGAACTGTAAGAGCTAATAAAAGTAATAAAGAAAATAAGGATTTTAAAAGTTTAGGAAGATACTATAAATATTTTTGATAAAACAAATTGTAAAGTAGACGAAAATTTTATTTTGTCCAGAAATTTTACTCCAAAAGGGTAAAATAATTAAAACTTGGTTTTTGGCGTGATTTGGGTATAAAATGATTCGTTTTATATTAAACTAACATAAAATCAAATAAAAATTGTAAAAACAACAAACAAAATTAATAAACTAAGTGTTTTTTAAATTTTTCCTTTTATATTTATAGCTAAGACAAGAGAACGTCTGTCGAGTCCTAGTGCATAATATTTTGGAAAAGGCTTTTTCGAAAAAAAAACAAAATAAATAACAAAAAATAATTCCCCACCAAAACACCCAAAATAACGTTTTATATCCCCCATTAAAGTAAAAATAAACACTGACCAGTATTTCAAGAAAAATAATATTTAGAAAAATTCTAAGTGCTATTGTTTTCCTTCTTTAATCATCATAAACACAATATGTTATTTAAAGTTTTTAATTTTTGTCAGCAACACCAAATAGACTGCTTATTATATTATGCCGTATTTTAGACATGAAGCTGCGGAGTCTCAGAATTTATTATCATATGCTTTTGGAATTGATGGCGTCGATCGATATATTAGGGTATATAGACGGGATCATGCCCCTTGTGAGGACGAAATAGCTGCCAGAAGAAGAGGAGAACCCTGGAACGAGGAGATAAAGCAACGCCTTATTAAAAACGTAAGTTAAAGAAATAATAGTACATTATACACCTAGGGAATAATGTGGTATTTTAAATCCCGAGACAAAAGTTTATAGCCCGACCAACGGGAGGGCTATAATTTGTCGAGGGATTTAAAACATTCGAGTCCTGAGGTGTATACAGGTGTGGAAACCAACTGACCGATTATAGAGAATTTAAGGCATAGTAAATATTTCAGACAGAAGCGGTAGGTCGGAGGAAGCCCCTAACTGAAATCAGCGCGTTTGTTGCAGCGGTAAATTAGGGAAATACGTAGCAAGTCGGTGAAAGGGATTCAGAGCTTGATTTGTATATGGTCGACGGTTTGGTTTCCATACTGGTATACTATTTTATGCACTTTAGGATAGGTAAAACGTTAAAAATTTTTTTATAATAAATAATAAAGTAAAAATAGAAATAAATGTTTTCATTGGAGATTACACGATAGCTGACAGACATGAATGACAGCATGCTAACCGAAACAGTGGTGTTCCATCTCTAATAAGAAATTTCAACTAACATATTTTGTTTTTTTTTTTTATTAAGTTGTTTTTTTATAGTTAATATTGTTCCAAACACGTTACATTTCTATTGCATTAGCATATTATTATGTTATAGGTACATGTCTTTTAGGTTTGGCATATTTGACTAATAAATTTTTAAAAAATAATTATCTAAATTTAGCTTTTATTGCGAATAAGTTTACTTTGAATCCCTAGGGATTTAAAGTACAACTTTTCCCTGGAAAATAGGGATTTAAAGTACCCTTTAAATTCCTAAGTGCAGAAATTTTTTTAATATGTAATTTTAAAAAAATCTATTTTTTTATTTAAAACCATGTATATAATGTTGACATTTTCTACTTTTTTAAAGTTTAAAAGTGTCACATCATCATCTCTTGAGAGGAAAGTTTCATTACTGTCTCGAGTAAGGGTTCAGCTCCGCGTTACAAGCCTCCGTAAACTATCTGTTTCTCTTTACAGCAATGAAACACTTTCCACCTAGGTTTGTAATGTACTACTATTTTTATGCCATGATCCAAAAAAATAGCGTTAAAATACTTAATTTTGTTTGTCTTTATTTTTTTTCTAAATTAAGGCGTTTTTTGCAAAAATCCCATTTGTTATTAATTATTATATTTTAGTAAAGTAAAAAAAAGAATGCATTAGTACTTTTTATTTCGGCTTTTAATGAAATAATGTTTTTTTTTTTTGTTTTTTATTTGACTTATTGGGTTTCTGCAAAATACACTTGTCTAAGAAGTTATGGCGCTAGCTCGATGTTTTTCATAAGCTTTAATACAAAAATGCTTTAATTTAATGGGCCATAAGTCTTTTAATAATTAAGTTATCAAGACAATTTAAAAAAGAAAATGTTAAGGAAAGGTGAAGCTATTACTTTGGCGTAACTGTTGTTATTTACTGTTAATAATACATTCTACAGGGTGATTAAAAGTTTTTGGCAAAAATAAATAATTTTTAATAGCCCTGTGTAGTGTGCTGTTAAAAGGCAGTAATCTTATTAGATAATAAATTATACCCTTACTTGATCTTTTATCATCACAAATTTGATTACTCTTTTAACAACACATCATAAAGAGATATTAAAAATTGTTAATTTTTTTGTTTTTGACAAAAACTTAATCACCCTGTGAGATGTATTGTTAACAGTAAATTTTATAAATATTATTTAGTCTTCGTCAGTTTTTATTGTTAACACTGACAAAAATTTACCAGTTATGTCCAGAAATAAATGAATAGTTGTCCTTTGTCAAGCACTATGAAAACCTAGCCAGCTATTTTTTTATTATTTTAAAGTCGTTTAGTAGTCCTTAGTAAATTTTTGCGGATTATTTTATGTCAATTTTTGTATTTCAGAGAGAACTCCAAAAGATGGAAGCTTTAGAAACTTCAACGAAAAAACCAAAGAAAATTGTTCCAAATAGTAACTACAAAGACAAATATGCGCATCTTATTGGACAAGACGCCGCACTCGATGCTGCAAAGAAAACACAAACAAATAAAGCATACGGTTTTGGTAAGAATTTTTTTATTGTTTTTACATGTGGAGATATGCTATTATGTACCGGGTGTCAAGTTATAAATGTGCACCCCGTTATCTTTGTTATTGTTTCTCATACAAAATAAACAAAAATATCAGTTTATTTGGTTAATTATGTATATTTTGTATTTTTAACCATGTATATAATATTGATATTTCCGACTTTAGAAATTTAAAAGTGCCACTATTCTGACTTTTACTTTTACCCCACGGGAAGAAAGTTAGCTTTGCCATCTTATTTGATATTTTAAATATCTCCGTGACACCTTTAAGCCCGATAATCTGATGGCATAATTATTCAACAAATTAAAAACTATCTTGCTAGGTTGACACGTTTTTGATTAAAAGAAAAATGAAAGAGAAATTATAAAAAACCTTGTAAATAAAATAGTATACAAACCTTGGTGAAAAGTTTCATTAATGTATCCAGAAATGATTTATCTTGGCGCTCCGCGGCTCTTTAAACCATTCTTTTCTCTTGACAGTAATGAAACATTTTCCGCATCGGTAATGTATTAATTTGTAATCAATTTTTTTTTCTCTTAAGGTATACAAGGTGCAAAAAAGAGTATATATTTTTATTACTGAACACCCTATACCTTTTTTAATTGAACACTCTAGCGGGTGCCCCTTGCAGTTATCAACATCGTATTTATGATCCAAAGTCATTTTTTTTCAAATGGATGGATTAAAGGTTCACTATAATAGCTAGAGAGTATTTTTTACCTCAATTTGATACCACACAATCAATATCTTAGTTAAAAGTATAACACAACAATTCTAATTAAGTAAAAGTATCAACATCCGCACATCAAAATGTTTTTTTGTATAATTCTCTGTAATTGTTTAAACTCGAAAAAATAGATCGTATCTAAATTGATAACCAGGAATCAGGTATTGTCATAGACAACCCACATTTAGATCCGCAATGGCAAGAAGCATTTTTCTGATCTTTACGACCTCGCGCTGTAATCAAATCGAGGGTAGTCGAACATGCGCATTTAAAAGCCATGGGAGAATATAACACCGGCACACCGTCCCCTTCGTCCGCGTTCTGAGCGTGACGCTCACTAGCTACAGTACTCCGATCGGGAAAACCAGACAAGTTGTCGTAAATTCTTTCCGATAATGCTGATAGTCTGTTAGGCGCCTGTGCGTCAAACCTCGGAGATAAGTGGTATCCAAGCGCACAAACACATTTTTCGTCCATGGAAAGTAACTTTTCTTTCGCGCAGGTATTAGCATTGGCAATCCATCGAGATTAGTGGTTTGTGTATCTTTCAAGACACCTTACTTTTCTATCAATATTGTCGGCTTCGGGCTAGTTAATGCTGTTAGAAAAATAATCTGTTAATAAGGATATTTGTGATAGTGTTAATTTAAATATTTATTGTGTGTCCCATTTAAAATATGAAAGTTTAAGGACGATCCCAAGGAGTATTGTGGCCGTTAAAAGTTTCTAGAGGCGTCGACACATCTTATTGTTTGAAGAAAAGCAAGTAATAAAATTTTTAAAGCGGTCTGATGCTAAAAAACCAAAAATTGAAAATATTTAAAAGTCTATAAGGGGTGACGCTCCCAATGAAAATGGGATATCTTTAATATTATATATATTATTAAAGTAATATATTTTAAGTTAAAGCTGTATAAAAAATTGTGAATTATATTTTTTAATTAATAATTTTTGTTTGAAAAATAATTCCTAATAAATACCTCCCAATTTATTTCCTTTTGTCGTAAATATTACTTAATTTACCTTTTTATTAACAACAACTCTTATTATACAGCGTGTCTACTTAAGTTCGCACCATATGAAAATATTTTGTTAATAATAATTTTATGAAAAAAATTTTTCCATATAAAAAGTTCTTGGAATTAAAAATATTGTTCAAATATGCAAACTTGAGTATTTCTGTGATAAGATGGCAACACCCAATATGTCAATTTTGGTAAAATGTTCAGAAGAGATCTTGCAACTAATTTTTTTAGCATTAGTTTCAAAATTTAAATATTGTACTGAAATTGTAATTTTTTCAGGACGCATCAGAGTAAAAAGATCTCTCCTGAAAATTTTACTAAGTGTGACATATCGGGTTTTGCCATCATACCACAAATTTATAAGAAAACTTTTTAAAGTGATAATGGTGAAAATTTATGTTTGTATATAGTGCATACTTATTTTGAAATGTAAAGTGTAAAGAAAACTTAAGAACTTTCCAAACAGTAAAAAAACACAGAATTGCTCGTTTTGGAAGAAAAAAAATATTTTAAATAAACAAGTTTGCATATGTAAACGCTATTTTTATTTCAAATTTTTTTTATATAAAAAATATTTTCGATATTTTAAAAAATTATAGTACTTTCCTCTTGAGCAAAAATCACATATTTTGAGATACTTCGTATACAAGTTCCGCTCGTATGTGTTTTTATTTTAAGAAAAACGTTTGTTATATCCTCGATTATTAATCCTCAGTTTTTGGTAAAATTGTTAAAAAAGTAAGAATGATATTTAATTAAACGTTCCGTAGAACGTCCGTCAGGATAGGACTTACATGTTAAATATGCAAATTTTAAAAGTTTATAGATATCTCGAAATTTAATGCCGCAAGGCCTATTAAAAATTATTCTGTATGACACTTATAAGTATGTGTATTAAAAGTTTAAAAAAAAATCGTAAGATTTTTTTTTAAGGAACGTCCCTAAGTCCTTTCCGGTTAATCGTAAGTAACAAAAAACAACGGAATATGTAAAGCAATGCGTATTTATGTGATAAACGTAGCTAACAAATTTTATTTTAATATCTTAAAAAAAAAAGTTGTAGGTGAGCCACTGGCTAAGGACCGCAAGTAGATTATAATTTATAAAAAAATACCGCATTTGATATATTAGAAGGCTACTAAGTACCATCAGTGATAACCATGATATACCTAATAGAAATTTACACTGGTAATGGTAATATAATATACAGGCTGTTACATTAAAAAAAGAATACTTTTGCCGTACTCTGTGTATCTTAAAAGATATTAAATTAACAGAATTAAAAACTGATTGGGAAACTACAGAATTAACCCAACAAACTAATTTTTTTTTGTACTTAGGTTAATTTATCTGTAATAAAAGAAACAGGTGTTGTAGGATGTACAAGGTAAAAGTCCTTTAAAAGGTACCTCATAACAAAAATAGAAATATGCTTCTTATCAAAAAGGTCCAGAACATTTATTAAATAAACAAAATTTAAAAAAAAACAAATTCAGTTTGTAAGTATTGGTCGCGGAGAAGAGAATGAAAAAGTTTTGTAATAATTTTTTTACAACAAAAATTAGTTACAAAGCGCAAATTGTAATACCAATGTTGCAAAAAGCAATTAAAAAGAAACAAACGATTAAAAAAACATTTGTTTTTTGTATGATGTTTTTGAAAGCTGATATATTTCTTGCTCTTACAATTTTTCTCTCCCAACAGTTGGTTGGAGGCAAACATTTTCCAAGAAACGCAACTAAAAAATTACTATTTGATTTTTGCCTCTGGTCCGGTCTACAAACATATATTTATGTTTTAAATGATATCTAGTTTACTTTCACCAGTTAATAATTCTTAAATCATAATAAATAAAACTGTTCATAAGTCGAATACTTTTCGACATAATTGTTTTTGTTTAACTAATAAAATGGTGAAAGTAGTTACAGTAAATTTTAAAATATTACTTCTTTTTTTTAGTGCCCAGTGAAAACAAAAAAGACAATCGATCCATTGAGCAAACTCTAGCTGATATTAAAGCAAAACGAAGAAAACTTAATGAGGAAAGTAAAGAAACCAATTAAGATGGCAGAATAAGGTTACAAATTAGTGTGATAATTTAATTAAACCCAACTTTATGAAAGTGTGTTATTAAGACATAGTTTACTGATTACAAGTACATTTGATTTTTACTGTTAATTTACGGCGATTATTGCTTGTAATTTGAAATAAAAAATATGTTTATTAAATTTGAGTAGCTGATATAGAAGTACTTTTAAGCATAATTTTAGTTCCTAAGTGTTAAAATGGCAATATCTTACTAAAATTAAGATTGAAAAAGTACTCAGTAATAGTCGGTAGGAGTATATAAAGAGACATTTCTTCTTGTTTTAAAATATCACTACACTTATGTTGTATTCAATGACTATTTTGCTATCCCAGCTTTACTAATTATGTTTAATAACACACTCATGTTTCTTTTATGTCTTCTACGAGTACAGTAAAATATCCAGAATATTATATAAAACACTTTTGTGATACTTTGTAAACAATGTCTTATTTTAAAATTTACAGTAGCACTCTGTATAATTTAAAAAAACATTTTTTCTGTGTTAGTTTCTCTTAGGACATTAAATAACAAAATCTTCCTCCTAATTTTAAACCCTTTTTAAAATACTGGCTATTACTGATTACCACCCGTTAAAGTTTTGAGTTTGTTGTTTAAATAGTAAAAACAAATTTATTAATTATTCTAATACTGTTTTTTTTTTTGGATTGTTTAATGAGTAAAAGAAATGTATAATAACTTTGTTGTGTAAACTCTAAACAATACTTTAGTTTAGCAATTATGAATTAATATTCTTTTAAACCTTTTGTGAATTAATCTGTTGGTAAAAAATGACATTTATCGGTAAAAATATTTATAGGATGCAAAAGATTGGTTGGTTTCAAAATATAAACACAGAATGTGGAGATAAAAGGTCTTGTTTTGACACTTAAATATATTTTATATCTTGAGCAAATTTGTGTTTCCTTGTTTTCTGTAAGTAAAAAAAAGTAATATGTTTAATTTGTACAGGGTGTGTAGGATATTTGCTTTCGAAAGTGCCCAAACTGTTGTTTATTGGGGAAAAAATGTATGGTTTAAAAAAAATCAATGGGGGAACAAAGAACTTATATAAGTCAAAAAGTAAAGTTAACTAATATTTTGAAAAAATCGTATACAGGGCATTAATTTACAGTTATACAGTATCTTCGGAAGTTCTTACCAAATGGAAAACTTTTTAATTTTAAGCTTTACAAAAAAATACCTCCTCATGAAAATTCCTGCTTGATGAGAAAATGCATTTCCACAGAAATGTTTGAATGTTGGATGTACAGGATAGCCTAAACAAGACTTTTTCCAAATTAAAATACAGTATATTTCCTATACCTGCGGTAGGAAACTTTAAAGCTTTATTTTATTTTTGCATTTTATTAAGAAAAGTTCCCAAAAACATATGTCTGGAGAAGTTTTGTTTGTTAGGTTGGTTGGTTGGTTTTACAGCCTTTCGGGGTCTTCCCACCCAGTGTTTCTGAGATATAGGGCGTTCAAGTTTTTAAAAACTTGATATTTTATAAATATTTTAGATACCTTTAAACTGATTTGGTTGAAATTTGGTACGTTTGTTTAAAGTTTTGTACTGAACTTAGAAATAACTTGTACTTTAATTTAAAATCAATACTTTTTTAGGCCACCCTGTACAACCAACATACAAATATTTTTGTGAAAATGTATTTCCTCATTGAGCAGGACTTTTTATAAGGAGGCACTTTTTTTGTATAGTTACTAATTAAAAAGTTTACCCTTTGGTAACCACTTTCGAAGACACGCTGTATAATTCTTATTGATACACTTTTAAGGACTACATTATTGTTTCCAAAATATTTTAAAATATTTTTTTATATCTTTTTAAATTTTATAACTATTGCCGAAGGTTTTTGTCTATTAGTTTGGACCACAGGTTCGGACCTTATTAAAGTAAAACACATAATTTTCACGAATATGTTGCAGACATATATTACTACAACAAGCCATTGTATGATTATTATGAAATATTTTTATTTTTAGAAGTTTAAAACACACGAGGATTTTCTTGTTGAAATATTTGAAATTGTGTTTGAGTAATCATTTGTGTGTGTTAAATAACATTTTGATTTGATGATGTGAAATGTCTAAACGTGGTGCTAAGATAAAAGTAAAAAGAAGCTATGGGACAAGAGTGTTATAAATTTATTATTATAGTATTTCAGTATTAAAGGGGAAGATACCTGTAAAATGGTAAAATTGTTAAATTTGTTAGTATAGTCCTACGTCACTAAAATTTTACGACACAATTTTCAGTATTTCTTGTATTACAGAGTCGGCAAGTCATTATAATAACACACTTTTTATGTAAACCTGCAAAATTCCAAAAATTAAAAAAAAGAATTTTTTCAAAGCATAAAAGATGGAAAAATTGTGCCAAAAAGTCGAGAATTTATTTTTTCTTTTTACTTTTTTAAGTTCACCGACATATTATTACAATAATAAACACAAAAAGAAAGATTTTTAAATCACTAGAACCGATGCTAGAGTGCCCGCTGATTAAGAAGTCTCTCTCCCACCTTAGTAGAAGAATTTAGCGTACATCCGACATTTTAAATAATTAAAATGAAAAAAATATATATTTTATATTTGAGTAAACTACATACCAATTTTAGAAAATATATAATGAATCTCATTAAAAAAAAAAACATAAAAATCAATGAAAATTTAAGCATTTACAGAGGTATCTCCCCCTGAGCTATTTAACCAAATTTCAAAAAATATACACTGACTGTCCACAGATCAGGTTTACAACGAACGGACGAATGTTTGTTTGCTTGTATTTGCTTTAATTTGAATGCACCTTTATATGATTTTCAATAAAAACAAGAAAATTAAATTTTACTCCTGATAAAATAAAAAGAAATACTGCAGACGTGATTCCATCTCTATTTAAAACAAATACTTAATAGCAGTAAAAAATTCATGTGTTTTTATGTTAAAGTTGCTAATGAAATCATTTCGAATGACGAAGCGAAAAATTATAAAGTAAAAATACCAATTTCGTAATTGTTTATCTAACTCTTTAAAATCTAATAGATAGCTGAAATGTAAATTCTTAACAGTTGTGTCTAAAAACATTTTTTTTGTATTTTTACTTCTTATCTCGGTTTTTGACATTTCATATCACATTGCATTTTTTTACCATAACTAATTACTGGAGAAATTTTTAAATATCCCAATAACAAAAGATAAATCCTTCCGTTTTAAATTTTCCAACGTTTAAAATTATACATATACAACGTTTAAATGAAGATATAGAATTACCAAATTAAGTGTCCGCCATTAGTAACTTTGCTCTTAGTTAAAATACATAATTTTAAAATTAGCTAACTAGACGTACCTTTATCTGTTTAGGAATACCGATTAGAAAAAAAAACAATTGAAGGGTTTTTTGCAAAAACAACCAATGTCATTTCTAATATGTTGCCAATGTCAAGTTTTTTTTCACAGTTTACAAAATAACTGATGCTTAAAAACCCTTAAATATATCTCTAAATGCGCAAAATACAGATATACATATCTACGAACATATTACAAACAAAAAAAATATAAAATACTGGGTGAATTTTTTTCCATGTTTAGTACAGGCAGAGTTAGGTCGTATTCTGAATAGTATTCAGAATACATTTTGCTGGTATTCGAATACATTTGTGTGGTTAGTATTCTATTCGGGATTCTGTATTCGAATATTTCAGAAGTATTCGACGAATATTTTTTGAGTATTCGAATACCGGCGATCCGAGTATTCGAGTACCGAAAAGTGGAAGCAGTATCCGAATGCTAAAATTGTCATGATTCAAATTTAGGCTTTTAGGTGTCACTTTTTTGTTTAGTAATATAGTAGTATTCGAATCTTTTTGTTTCCAGTATTCGAATACCGATTCCGGGTATTTATGAATGCTGAGTATTCAAATACTTTTTTCTTCCAAGTATTCGAATATCCGGTATTCGAATACTTTTTTTCCGGTATTCGTATTCGTATTCGAATACCGATTTTCAGTATTCTGCCCAAGTCTGAGTACAGGGATCTCGGAAGCCGCTGCAGCTACAGAGGCGGTTAAATGGGGAAATAATTGTAGTAGTCCGTTTTTGAGCCACGACATAAACTTGCATTTGTTAAATTAAAAACCATAGATATACTTTAAATAAAAAATATCTTAGGTTTGGTATATAAATCTGTGTATTTTTCTAGTTGGCCGCGAAACAAATAACTATATGGGTACATAAATATATTCGTTGTAAAAACGATAAAAAGTTACAGTCTTACAAACAAGGTTTTACAGTTCATTTTCTTTACACAAATGAGTTAAATTAAATAAATGTTTAAAGGCGATTAATGTTATGTAAAGGTAGTTAAAAAACATGTCTAACATATAATGGATTTTAACGAAGTTAAAGTCGTCAAGCAGTATATTACATGTGTCCCAGGATAGGTGTTACAAGAGGACAAATGGACCAAACATTTTGGAATTTTTAAACGTCGTTTTGGGAAAACTGGTCGCATGCTCCAAAACTAATAAATACAAAATTTTACTCCAATTGGTATTATACAGGGCGAGTTATAACTAAAAATATGAAAAATACCCAGGAGCTAACTACATTTATTATTACAATGTTGTAGAGAATTGAATTTTATGTCAAAATTTAAAGTTAAAGCATCAAAGGTAAAAAAAATTAATTGTCAATATTTCACATTACGCATTACAACTTAAATAATAGAGCAAAATTTAAAAGAAAATTTAATTTTTTTTTATTCAATGCCTTAAACCAAGTATTTTAAAAACTGTTAATGCATAATGTAAAAAATTGGCAAAACATTTTTTTTTTACTTTAATTCTTTAAATTTAAATTTTAACATAAAATTTAACTCTCTACATTTACTTATACAATTTTGTCATATTTTTAGTTATACAATTGTAGTAAAATTTTGTATTTATTAGTTTTGGACCATGCAACCAGTTTTCCCAAAAGTACGTTTAAAAATTCCAAAAATTTTGGCCCATTGGTCCTTTTGTAACACCTATCCTGGGACACACTGTTTAAAGAAGTTAATAACTTAGTATTTTCATTGTAAATATCATAAAAAGTTAGAGTTTCATAAGGGATGTTTTACAGTCACAGGAAGTGACATGTTAAAATGCGATTAACGTGATTATCAAATTATCTATAAAGAAGTTTCAATGAAGCTAAAAGGGTAAAACAGTCTTTCTGAAAAATTAGTAGTTTTGCATCTCCGTTGTAAAGATGCTAAAAAATGCAGTTTTACGAAGGTTAGTAATGTTAATATTCTCTATACAGAGAAGTTGTAGAAATTAAAATGGTAAAATGCGATCAATGTGAGTATCAAACAATTTACAATGACATTTTAAATACTTACATTTTTAACATATTATAGATTTTATCGATGTCAAGAGTGATTAAACAGTTAATTGTTTTTTTTTATTTTTGTGTTAATAGTTTCATAGCGTTTTTTGAAAAATATAATTAATTAATTAATTAATGCAATTTAATAGCATATTAAGTTGCACGTCTGCTATTAATAAAGGCCGGCCTTTGGTATTTCATCTTTTTTTTAACAATAAATAAAAGTCACTGAGAATTTATTATAATAAATGAATTACGGTAGGGGAGGGAGGAGGTCCGGGAAGCCCCGCTCACCTAAGCAAATTTGTATATAGTGAGGCGTCAGAAACATATAGTTCTCTATTTAAAACGGCGTTGATTCCTTAAATCTATGAAGTTTATAAGTATATGCTTAATTTTTGAATAAGTGAACGTATTTAGCAAAAAATTTTATGTTTTTAAAATCCTACCAATGGGCGGAGGTGCCCGATACGTTAGATAACGCCGCCTCTAGGGTAGGCCAAACCGATTACCAATTTAACCATTTTTTACTATAAAATAAAATATTTTTCAAATAATTAAACAATATAACATGTTATCTAATATTTAATATGTTTTAAACATTCAAATTTTTCGAAAACTTAAAATTAAGGGCACAACACTAAAAGGTAATACCATGGTAATACCCAACATAAAGAAAATCTTTCAAAAAAAATATACTTAATAAATTACATTTTTTTGTTACTAACAAATTTTTAACTATCTCTACAGCTAAATTGCAATATATAGTTTAGTGCCATATTGGCCAGAGCAATTTTCCCTGGGCGGTCTTACCCGTTAACTTTAATAACGAAAATGTTTTCTTTAAACTTTCAATTTTCTTGAAAAACCTTACAAAATATAATATTTTAATAATGCGTAATAAAATACATATTAATACTTATTTATCGAACTAACGTTTAAATTTTCACAGAAGGAAAAATACATCAACCTGCATCCAAAACATTTTTCCACTACTAAAGATTTAAAGCGTTTTCGCGGAGCGCCCATTAGCTAAGTTAGCATTTTAGCTTTAATGTTTGTATTAGGTGATATATATCGGACCGATTAAAGATTTTGTTTAGAAATTATGACGGTGGACGGCGTGACCCGCTGGGCGGGGCTTTCAGAACTTCCCCGACTCGTAAAAGTTCTTTTATTTGTGATTAATTTTAATTAAATTAATTAGGCTTATTTTTATGCTGTACGGTTTGAGACAAAGGGCAATAAAAAAATTGGTTTTTATTTAATAAAACAAAGTATCATTCACCTGGTACATATGAAAGATAGTTAAATAAATGTAAAACTAAAAATAAAAAGTACCCTCTCATTATTTTTGCAAAAAAATGTAATGTAAATAATGTAAAACAAATTTATTTCAATATTTTTGATCTACCTAGATTTACTGGTACAATAATAAAAGGCGAATTCACACGAAGTGACAAATAAGTGACGTGGCGTCGGAGTGGTGAGCTAGTGGCAGGTGAAGTCTTTAATGTCCTGGAAAATTTTAAAGACTGGTACCCAACTGACGCCACACGCTTGCCAAACACCATTCCACCAGTAGTCTACTTTAATGCGCGCTTCTGTATTTATTTAAGCAGCTTTTAGAGATTCCACCTCACAATGGGCGTATTCAGTAGTACTCAGCCGCTTTGCCGCTTAGTTTTACAAGTTAAACTAATTAGATGGCTTTATTTTGGCAGTTTTGACACTCCGCTTATCCAGCGGTGAAGCGGCTGAGTACTCTTGAATGCGCCCAATGACTCGCCTCCTGGTCATGCGCGGTGAGCGCGTAGTCCTGACTAGGTCCAACATATTTATTGAAAACTTTTTTGTTCGCCCTCCAAATAGTACGGAAGTGGTGTAGAAAGCTACATAGCTTTTCTCGGTGGGGCAGTTGAAGATGCTGTACGGGCATTTTTACCTTCAGAGATCGAGTAAAGATTTACGCTAAACCGACCGCATCTTTCTTCTGGAGCTAAGAGCTGGGAGCGAAGATTCCTATAGCTCAGGGATTTCCCTAACTTATTTGTAGTGTGGCGCCCTTGGATACTTGCAATTCCCTCACGACACGCCTGTAGCCCAACTTAACTCCCGACAATCAAAAAGGTCCCCTCAAATGTCTAAAAAAATGAGGAGCAAAAAAATTAAGCAAAAGAACTTTCAGTTTTACTTTATGTTTTCCCTTACATTGCGCCCCTTACGATGTATCATTAGTACACTAAACTGATTTCTTTCTTTTATCCTTAAAAAAACACAATGGTTTAATTACCACATCTGTATATAGGAAACCAAAACAAACGGGACAATACCTAAACTTCCGGTCAAACAATTCTGAAGCAACTAAATGTGGAATAATTTAAACATCAGGCAAAAGAGCCACAATATGCAGTGACCAAGCAACTCTAAATGCAGAATTGGGGAACATCAAGACGGATTTGCTTCGGAGTGGCTATACCGAAAAATCGACAAATATAGTAATGTGGAACCAATAGTACGACTACCTGAGCCAGATACACACTGAGTAGAGGTATATCGTTAAACTGAATCCGATTCAATCGATCGGATCAAAGTTAGAAACGTGTTTTAAGGTTTCGTTCAAAATTGACCAATCAGAACACGTTTCTAAGTTCGATCCGATCGGTTAAATCGGATTCAGTTTAACGATGTAGAGGTACATCGTTGCTCTCTTTTAACGATTTCATATATTAAAGGTAAATCAGAAAAGATTAAAAGAATAGCCAGAAAATACGGAATCAAAACGGTTTTTAAGTCTGGAACAACTTTTAGGAGCATCTTGTCAAAAACCAAACATGAAATATCCGAACAGGAAAAGGAGTGTATCTACCAGGTATCATGTAAATGTGGAGCGTCGTACATTGATGAAAAAAAAGCCCGTTAAACGTAAGAATTTTAGAACATACAAATCCTACACAGAAAGGCGAAATACCCAAGTCTGGAATTGCTGACCATGTTTGGTCTAACGAACATATAATTAAGTGGTCACAAGCACGGGTTGTTTACAGGGAACCTTATTGAAATAGGCGCAAATTTAAGGAAGCTGTCTTTATATACCCACTATTTGGAAACCATTTCTAAAGCGCTCCAATGCTGGCGTCCTAAGTATTTTAAAGAACAATTAGACAACCGTGCGTCCGTCGCCACGACAATAGGACAGCGGCATTTGACCCACCACCGTCATGGGTAGATGCTCAACTAGACTATAGTTACTTTAGTTTACACCTGAAAACGTTGTTTGAGTAAATAGTTGTAAATAAAGGCAATGGAAGTCCAAAATCCCTTTAGTATTACTGATGAAAAATCATTGTCTGCCACATTCAAACAGACGTCAATTAATATGTTTTAATTAATCCACAAATATAGATAATAAATCTATACCCAAGAAGAAGCTATTATATTTATAAATAAATGGCTTAAGAAAAGTAAAAAGTACTAAGACATGTTATGATATACAGAGTTTTAGGTAGGCAAATAAAATATGGTCGAGAATCTCTATAATCTTACAATATTTTTAAATTGTCTTTGTTTTTAATAGCCTTGAACAACATTTCCATTTTTAAATGTTGGGTACCTACACCAAGCTATTAAAAAAATAATTATCGTAAAACTCCTACTTACAAGAAAAAAATTAATCAGGTGAAATTCATTAAATAAAGAACCCACATCTAAACAGTACGACCAAAGAATAAAACATGACGTTACGAATCGTATTGTTTTCAATTTTAGTTTTTTAATTCAGTCATGTGTCTGTAATATCGGACTTGGTTTGTCACCTGAACAGGAAGCTACTGCCGAACTAATACAGTAAGTAATAAAATACTATTTTATTTTAACAGTGTACTCCAAAACTTTGTAGCAATAAGTAGGAGAAAATCAGTTACTTCTTACATGCAAAGATATGTAAGTAGCTCAGTGGCGGTGCCAGCTTTTTTAAGTTGGGCGATACCCGGCAGAAAAATTTGAAGGGTGGGCAGCAAAATGTGCAAGTGCAATATTAAAATTAAATAGGGTAATTATACCGTTTAGGGTATTCTGCTGTTTTTATGATTTATAAAAATATTTTGGCTTACATGTCATCTCCTCCTCATTTTTTAAAGCTAGCTACACCAGAATAATAGCCACAGAAAAATAAATTTTTGTAATAATGGTTTTTGGTGTAATACAAATAATTGTTTTTTGCATTTTTGTAATAATAAACAATTATTTGCTTAGTAGACTGTAAAAACCAAAAATTGTCTCATATTTCCACCTCTAGTGAAATATCGTATTTTGTTTAATAAATGACATACATTTAATAAGTTAAATTTTAAATACACATAACTAACGGAAAAAAAATGAAATTTTTTATACATTTTAAAGGGATTTTTAATTTATTTTTAAAATTTACACTAAAATCAGTTTCTAATGACACCGCAACATACTGTTAATTTTTAGTATTGCGACCATAGATCATTTATTTTAGATTTCTGTGTTTTGGATTACTTGAATATATATTGAATAAATAGTTTATGATAATAAGATTTTTTAGAACCAGTTTGAGTTTGCTTTTTGCTTAATTAGCAGGTTGGGCGAACGCTTGGGCCAGAACAATTTAGGTTGGGTGCTTGCCCCACCGCGTCCACCCTTGGTGCCGCCATGAAATAGCTCCAGAATTTAAAATAAGATCAGCTTCTGTTTTATTAATTAAAAAAATAAAAAAAAACTAAACGCCCAGGATTTTTATAATAATAAAACCAAGTATTAATTGATAACAGTTTTACATCTTAAATTATTAGTGCATTTGTAATAAAATTAAGTTTATTTTCTATTTTCTTGAACTTTATTTTTGAAATGTTTTAATTGTTTCTTTTTAAAACATTGATGTTTCGGCGAATAGCACTAATCAGATTTTTTTATAAGCTGTAATAAAAGAGAATAAATAGGTACAACCAAAATATATAACAAACTTAAATATACATACCCTTAAAACAAGCAACACACACTTTAAAAAACAGTTGCTAAACTACGTTAGCTGTTACTTTTTAAGTAAAAAAAACCGAAATTTATTTAAAAAGTTTATTCATATAAATATAAAAATATGAAATAGTTAGTATAATGTATTTTAAAAGTATTTTTTCTCCTTATTTACTAGGTCCGCAAAAATTAGGAACTAGGGCAAAAGCAATATCCTTCCAAGACTTTTCCCTAGCATCTCGATTTTTATAGTTTTTATAAGAAATATCCCAAATAGACCGGTGCCAAAGCCTTTAAAAAAGTAAAAGAAATTATAGTAGGATTAAACTTACTGAAACAGGTAGAAAATATAACAACATTTATAGGAAAAATAAAATCCACTCGATCTGCGGTCGGGAAGGGGGAGGTGGGGGAAGGGGGGTGAAAGTGTAAAATACGGTTTTTCTAGGTTTTCGGCCAAACTATAACCTTAATGGAAAAAAGTTAAATTGCAAAGTTGTAGGCAATGTAAAGATGTATAACTTTTGTATTTACATAACCTCACAATTTATGTAAAAACTTTGAAAAAACAATTTTTTGTTTTTATCTTTTACAAAAACAATTACTAAAACGCACCTTTATTTGTCCCAAATATACTGTAGTTTTTGGTTCTAAAAAATTATTTTTATACATTTTGTGGATTTAATATTAAAAAAATACCCTTATTTTCAATCGAAAATTCACGTGTCAAAATACCAGCATTTTTCAAAAAGTCAAATGTTGTTTTGTTAGTTAAAATCTCCACTTTCTAATGGTGTAAAAAACTATACATTACAACGGTATGTTCTGAGAAAACGCAAAAATTTGGATCCGATTTTTAAAATTATTATTAGACTAGGGTCCATAACTTTGGAAATTAAAAAAATATATAAAAGGATAAAACCCATTAAAAAATAAAGAGCAAATAACAAAAATAAAAGGAAAAATAAATTACAGGCAATCTGGGGTTGAAAAGTGAAAGGGGTGAGTTTTTAAGGGTAAAAAACGGTTTTTGTCGATTTCCGGCAAAATAACTAGTTCTATAGAAATTCATTTCTTGAGAAAATTTACCGTGGTAATGTATACTTTTTTACACCATCGGAAAGCAGAGATTTTAACGAAAAAAATTTTTGATATGGTGCAATATATTTTTTGTTGTTATAACCTTGGCTACTAACCTTTTGAAAAAATCTAGATATGGTTCAAACTGTGCTATTTTTAGAATTATGGCTTAATTCTCGCTCATTTTTTCTTTGACTAAGCCGTGTTACAACTATTAGCTTTGTTCGCGGGTCTAGTAATGAACTGATTCTGAACCAGAACCGAACTGGTTTAGAATTGTTTTAAAGCGCATGTCTAGTTATTTATTAGTTCGGAATTTTTATTTACCGCGAATGATTTTCTATACAGCTGAGGATGTATTCTAACCTAGCCTTTTGGTTAGGATTTTTATGGTTAAATTGGATACTACGGAAAAAAAAATCATACAATAAGGTAAATTGTTGTACTGTCGAAAGCCACTCGAGGTCTCTCGGCGGAAGACGAGGGATTCCCTGCCTCCTCTCGTTTTTAACATAAGTATGTGTATTTAACTAAAGATAAAATTCAAACAAAAAGAAATGGTAGAATCTTGTAATATGGTCTATATTTTTTAATTAAATCTTTATTTATTTTATTGCATACATACATTCATACGGAATACAATTAAAAATCCTTTTTTATATACGCTCACAATCACAAAAATATTAAAAAAATATTCAACAGGTATATTAACCCGCATAAAAAGTGACAGAAACAAATAAACTGTAATACAACGGTTTATTTCTGTACCACAAAAACAGAAAACAGCTGACCATGTCGACAACATCGCGCAATGCACGTGAAATTCCGAACTGAACTTTTAGTTCCAACAAAATCCCAGGCTGCTAATCAGGTTACGAACCGGTAACGAACTGATTCCATTGTAACCCGCGAACACAGAACTGTTACTAAAAATTCAGGATTTTACTAACCGCGAACGCTGCTTTTTCACTGCGCATGCGAATAGTCTCAGAACCGGTTCAGAATCGATCCCGCGAACAAAGCTATTAACTTGGCCGCACATTAAGACGCAGGTGACCCAGGCCACGCAGGGCAGGGCAGTGCAGGTTGCGCAAGTCTATTTAAATTGTACTGAATACAGAAACCTGCACTGCCCTGCCCTGATGCGTGGCCTTAGCTTAGTGACTTAAGGGTCCGATACTTCGGTTTTTGAGTAGAAGCAAATGCTTTATACAGTGAATAAAGTATGTCAACATTAGTAGATTTTTGAACAGACCCACCTCAAAAGTCCTGCTGGCACCCCCCACCCCCTCAAAGCATCCACAAGGCATTTTTTACGATATATCTTCCAAACCGTCTACCAAAGAAAAAAATATGACACAAAAAATTACGGCCAAAGTTTTCCCTATCGAATGGTTTATAACAATATACCATTTTTTTAAAAATTAAAACTACCAGTGGCGTACAAAAGTAGCACTACACCAGTATAGTAGGTAGTTAAAAATAGAAATTTTTAATTTTATACTTTTATTTTTTTTCAGAATATTTCTCACTTTAGTTATATTAATTGGTAATATTACCTTATTGCGCATTATAGTAATTTTAAAAATAATATCTTTGTTTTTTTGGTAAGACTCTACAACAAAAAAGTCGAAGGGGAGTACCCATACGGCACTTTTTACCATATATCTTTCAAACCATTAACAAAAAATATAACCAACATAAACGACAAACCACAAAGTTATCATTTAGACTATTATCTTTTAAAATAAAGCTACCAGTGGCGTACCAAATTAGTACTACACCAGTAAAGTACCTAGAAATCGAAATATTTAATGTTATTCTGTTAATTTTAAAAGATTATTTTTCACTTTAGATTTATTAATTAATAATTATACTTTACATTTTATTTACTTATTTCTTTTGTTTTATAATTTGATTCATTATATTTTTAAATAAATAACAACAGTATTATAATAACTTTTTATTATAAAGATAACAACAAATATGGCTTATACAGTGTGTCCCAGGATAGGTGTTACAAGAGGACAAATTCACCAAAAATTTTGGAATTTTTAATCGTCCTTTTGGGAAACTGGTCGCATTGTCCAAAACTAATAAATACAAAATTTGATTTCAATTGGGAATATACAGGGCAAGTTATAACTAAAAATATGAAAAAGGACCAAGAATAAAGTACCTTTATTTTTAAAAATAGGGCAAAATTGTATAGGTAAATGTTGTAGAAAGAACTAAATTTTATGTCAAGATTTAAAGTTAAACACGTTAAGTAAAAAAAATATTTTTGTCAATTTTTTAACTCGCCCTGTTTAATACCAATTGAAGTAAAGTTTTGTATTTATTACTTTTGACCATGCGACCGGTCTGCCCAAAATTTCGTTTTAATATTCAATAATTTTTGTTCCATTTGTCCTCTTGTAACATCTATCCTGGGACACACTGTATATAACATGAATAAAAAACAAACACATTATTACACAACCTAAAATACCTAATTACAACATTCCGCAGACAAACATAACTTACTGACTGACTTGGTACATTTTAAAAATTTTTAAAAAACATTTACAATTTGTGCCACAAATCTTACATTTACATTTTAATAGTGTATCAGATGATATTTTTTATTTTTCAAGTGGTCCACAGTGGTGTCCATTTAGTATTCTCTAAAATCCATCCCTATTCAGATGGACATGGAAGTTCAACCACTGGTTGGCCGAGATTACCCCAAACAAATCCTGCTTGATAAATGCATTGATTATTTTGAAGTGCTAAAGCATTCATTGTTGGGGGTAAATTCTCAACCGTTCGGTTTTTTGGGCAAAAAGTTGCATTCGACAAATATCAATGTTGCTACTATCAGAATGTTTATCGTAAATGGTTACAACGAATTTTGAGATCACACTTAATTGCCGAGATGAAGGTTTTTTGAATGCTGCAATAAATCAATGAAAGTAGCTGTAACTTCCGGAAAAGATTCCCAAGCTTCCCAACACTTTTTTTCCTTTTCCATAAGAGGAGGACGTGGCATCGCAACCGGTTAGTGAATAAAAAAAAGGGCTAGACTTTTTCATTGATTTTTTTAGCAATTTCTATACACGAAATATGTCTTAAATTTTTACCAGTACCAAACTCAATCCACACGTCTTGATTTTGATTTTTGGATTGGTATTTTTTTTCCGTGTAATATGATTATTTATTATTACTAGTATGCAGAATTAGAAATAATTATAAATTAATAAAACTAAAGTAAAAAATATAAAAAAATTAAAATAAAAGTATAACATTAAAAATTTCTATTTTTAACTACCTACTATACTGGTGTAGTGCTACTTTTGTACGCCACTGGTAGCTTTTTTAAAAGATAATAGTATAATGTTATACACCATTCGACAGGGAAAACTTTGTTCTTTATTTTTTGTATCTTATATTTTTTTATTTGGTGGATGGTTTGGAAGATATATCATAAAAAGTGCCGTGTGGATGCTCCCGTCCAACATTTTTTTGTTGTAAAATTTTACTAAATCAACAAAAATACAATTTTTAGTGTTACAATTTTGCAGAATTTTGTGCTCTATCTAACGGCACTAAAATCAGTTTTTTATCATTTACCGTTTAGAAGATATTAGAAAAAAACTATATCAATCCATAAACCAACTTTGAGGGGGTTGGGGGTGCCAGCAGGACTTTTGAGGTGGGTCTGTTCAAAAATCTACTAATGTTGACATACTTTATTCACTGTATAAAGCATTTGCTTCTACTCAAAAACCGAAGTATCGGGCCATTTTTGAACAATAAGTCACTAAGCTACCTGGGTCACCTACGTCTTAATGTACGGTCGGGTTTAAAATTGTTAAATTCAATCAATAGGATGACAAGATTTTGACAATTTACTCCCTAGCGGTAAAGCGGTTAAGTACTCCTGAACCCGCCCAATATCCGGATTAGCTCCCTTTCTATTTTTGGCTATTATCTTTAACCTACACAGTGGTGTAGCTAGGTCAGCAGGGGCCCTGGGACAAAATCATAAAGTAGGACCCTAAATACTATGACAAGGAAAGACAATACATCGATTAGTTGAGTAATATGGCCCAAGAAAAGTCCCAACTAAAAAGTCACTTCTTTTCACACGCACATTTTCTTTACATTACTAAGCCCGGGGCCCCTCTCAACGTCAAGAGCCCTCCTGAGCTTAAGGGGCCTCGGGGCACTGCCCGGCCTAGCTCCGTAGTAGCTACGCCACTTATATCAAATTTTGGCGATTAACAATTATAACACGATAATTACCAATGCGTTTTGTTCATGTATTACACGTCAAAGTTGACACCAAATATTACCGCGCTTAAAACCGTTGAGATTCCGGTTAATCGCTTAAATTTAATTTTATAGTAGGGGAGCCCAAGATGCTAAATTTGCAGTTACTCGAGCGTCATAGAGACCTATTGGGTTGCAAAGCTTAGATGACAAGAAGAAAAAAATGTTATGTAATGTATACCTCTTCATCGGGGCGCTAAGCGGCTATAGACTTTTATGTATGTCATAAAAAAATATATTATAAAATAAAAAGAAATAGCCACGCTCGAGCATGTTAAAATGATGTTTTTTTACAGCTATGTAGCCCTCCGCTTTCTTTACGTCACTCTTAAATTGTCATATTAGTGGAATATACACTCTTTACCATGCAATTAACTCACCCTATCTTAATCTGACGCGTACGACAATTTCTGATGGATATATTATTGTTTTTACGATCGCCCCTGTATACGGGGCCCATATTTGTTGGAGGTATTTAAGCGGGTACAAGGTATCCTCCATTAATTTTTTCTTTTTCTGACGCGCTGTAGTAACTTTAGAACTCCCCTCTTAGGCTCCCCTACTGAGTGTATTCCTTTTACCTTGTAGAACCGTTATGAACTATTCTCCGAACTGTCAAAAATAGTGTCAAGAACGATTCTACAACATGAAAAAATGTCAAAAAATTGTAAAAACACTTATGGTGTCGTTCCGGGCGGTTGTAGAGCATAAAAGGAATACAGCAACTGTTGGTCGCAGCGACAATATAAATATGTATGGTTAGCTCTTATTGACGTCTATATTATTTTGGTATCAACGTCTCATATTTTTTATATTGTAAATCCTTTTAGCTCTGTTATAAAATTTCCTGTTTAAAAATTATTTAGCAGAAGTGGCATTTAGGAACAACGGTGTATTTCTAGCCTTTAAAAATATGAATGAAACCTTCTAATAATATTTAACTTATATAATTGCTTTAGGTTGTACAAGGATGGAACAAGGGTTTTTCGTTATCTGTTAAGCAACGGTGAAGCAAGATATGCTTACGTCACTATGGATAAAAGAGGATATCCCCTGGCAATATGGCACTCAAAATACTTAAATGATCCCGGAAAAATACAAGCTACACCAATTGATCTAATAATACCTGGTGGCCCCAAAATAACTACTAAATATGTTAGTCCTTTGGCAGGATTCGCACAAGCTAAATTATCGCCCTTCTAAAGATTTATAAAACAATATTTTAATTATAATAAATATATTATACTACTAGTTGTTTTAATTAATACAGGGTGTCCGTTAATTAATGGTAAATAGAAATATCGCAGATTCCTTATGTCAAATAATAACATCCAACCAAACATACATATATCCAAAAGTTAATAATAAGGTAGATACAGGGCGTCGAAGTAAAAAAATATTTTTAATTTTTTAAATAATTTCTGATAAGTATGTTTTAAATATTTTTCTAAAACTTGGTATCTAGGGTTTTTGGACATTAGCTATTTAGATCTGATATTACTTTTTATGTTTAAACTGGGGGGACTACCTATACCATTTAAATTTGTCGAAATGTCCCACATTTTTGTGCTACTCTGTATGTACCATCTAACTAAACCAGTAAACTCACCTATGCTTTCTACACAAAAATCGTATACTTTCTGAGAATGGCTTCGAGCAACCGTTTTCAAGATATTTGCATTAGAGTGATTTAGTACAACCAAAAAGTATATGGAAGAATACATTAAATCATTCGTTTAGCATGAGCCCCCTCTGCTTTATACAAAAAGTTATTATAAGATCTAAATAGCTCATGTCAAAAAAACCCATAGATGCTGAGTTTTATTATAATATTCAAAGCGTACTAAAAGTACTAAAATAAATTTAAAGTATTTTTAGAATTTTATTTTAACATCCTGTATTTACCATATTATCAACTTTTGGGTATAGATATGTGTGGTTAAATCTTAATATTCGGCATAAGGAATCTGTCGTTTTTCTGTATACCATTAATAAGCGGATAATCTGTATAAGACATCTTAATTTGTTTTGTAGCACAAAAATTTGTTTGTATTTGATGGTGCTAATTTTTCTATTAATTCTTTTTCAATTCTAAAATGATGAAAGCACACTCTGAAAGGCATGTTCAATGTTCTTATATGTAAGTGGGCAGTTCAATGTTATTTAATTTTTTTTAGACAATATTTATTTAGCAAATTTAAGTAATATTTATCCTACTTTCCTTTTATTGCTTTTTATTATATATAATTACAACCCTAGTGCTTATCTAAAACCTATTAATTAAAAATGCATTGTTTATTAAATTGATTTTTTTATCTGTATCAGTGCGATTTATTTAAGTTGCCTAACATAATCAGTTTATATTTCATTTAACTTGCTTAATTATAGATATTGTAAAAAGGTATAAATCGCTTACTAAAAAATATTAGTGATTGTAAAAATTTTAAATGTTGAAATTAAGATTTTCTGGTGTCAAAGATTGGTTTGTATCTAAACTACATGCATTTTTTTAGTATTTACGTGGATGAGTTAAGCCGCGTGTACCGGAGTGTCAAAAGTGTCCTATTCCATACAAAAATGTTTCTTTGCATTCCTTCACGTTTTGTCTAGAGAACCCGACAGACTCTAAAAGGTCTGTACAAAATGCTACCACTAATTCTTTAAGCCAAAATACAATGATCTAATGCAATTTATCTTAGTCGAAAAGTTGCTTGTTTGCATTATACAGGGTGTCAAAGTTTTCAGTTAATTTTAATATTTTACACCCTCTATCTTTAAGGTAAGTTGCGTTAGATCAGATTTTGGAGTAAGAAAAGTATGTTACCATCAGTGGCCGCTATTCAGGTGTAGTAAGTGAAGTACCACTTCACCAAAAATAAATAACAAAACATAAAAAAACATATTACTATTATTGAACTCATTTTTCTCATTTCTATTTCCTATTTGTAAAATTCGCTATGGGACATTTATAAATTAAACGCTGGCGTGAGTCGCTTTCCTCCGCTCTCGGCAACGCGACATCACAATCCGCGATTAGCAAGTGTATTGCAAATATAAAACGAACCGAAGTATACACCTCATGCGTAGTTTTGTTTACGCTTTGACGCTCCGTTGCCATGACAACGCTATACTTGCCGGCGACCAGAATCGCGGGTGGGAGTATCAGGTGTATTGCTTGGTAAATCGCTTAGCCTTAGCGCCTTTACACACTGACTGTTTTAGAGACTATAAAATAAACATTATCCATTAGGTGAAGCGCACTTTTCCGCGGTGTATTTTTAGTGCTCGGGATTTTGATTAATTCTGGTTAGTGAAACGTAGTTTTTCTTGTCTTAAGCGTTTAAAAACTTTCTTAAGAAACACTATATCCCAAGATAGACTTGCATCTTTGGCCAATATTTCAATTCAAAAGGAGCTTCTACAAGAACTGATAAAAACTCAACCATTTTATAAAGAAATAATTGATAAATTTGCTGCATTAAAAGATAAAAGGATTGATATGGTGTATAAAATTTAGGGTAATTTTCTAGGAAACCTGCGGCAACTCCGATTTTAACGAAATTTGGTATACGGGGTTTTTGGGGCGCTGATCTCGAATCTGAAAGATTTTTTGGGAAACGTTTCGTTCTCGAGATATTCATATCTCGAAGAAAACCACTTATACAACGTGTTCAAGATAAGGAGGGCCAGTATGGGCATCTGGGAAATGGTAAGAGATACGAAGTCGGTTAAATAAGAACAAAGTTGAGTTTTATGTGCCTAATAATATGCCGTTTAGAAAGTTTTAAAATTTCGAGTTTTTCCGGAGATATTCAGAAATCACCGAAAAATTTGAAATTTGTTTTTATTTTTCCTGGCCTTATTTAAAATCGGATTTAAAAATAATTTGAACTTTTGCATTGCCACTTTTTCTGCTCTATTCAATGGTGGTATCTTATTTGAACTGCGACGTTTTGTTTTCGTAGGACCACCATCACCTTTATTTTTTAAATACGGTCCTGATTTTCTAATACCAAATTTTAAAAACCTATTTTAATGCAAATTCAATGATGTATCACACATTGAGGTTTAATCCTAATACGGACCTGTATTTTTAAAAATTGATAAAAATAATTAACTTTACATTTGAAACTATTAAATTACTGTAATAAACCAAGGAAAGCAGAACTAACCAGAACTTATTTAAAAAAACCCTAGTATCACTTACTTACATTTTATAAATACGGTCCTGGTATTTTAATATTAAAATTTTAAAGCCAATTTTATTTCAAATTTTAATTATGGGTCAACCGTAATATGGCCCTGTATTTTTTAGAATTTAGTATAAAATAGTAAGCTCTACATTTTAAAATAATACATAAGTTTAGTAAAAAATAATAAAAAATCACTAGTAATAAATAATCAAATGATTCACTTATAAAAAAACAATTTTTATACAAAACTTGTTTCCTTTTTTCGTCTACTTATTTAAATCTTAAAACAATCAAAACATCTTTGAAAATTTTTAACTGTAATTTATCTAAAATATCAGAAAAGCCTTAAAATTAAATTATTAAGTTGGTAGTAGATAATTTGTTTTTTTAACATTGTTTATATAATAAAAAAATCCTTAATCTGAGCAAATGCAAAACAACTTAAAAGGCTTTTGCATGATACCGCAAAAATTAATGATCATCCCATCATACCGTCAATGTTAAGAAAAACAAATTGCCATCTGCTACCAACTTAAATATTTTTTTAAGGCTTTTCTGATATTTTAGATAAATTACAGTTAAAAATTATTAAAGATGTTTTGCTTGTTGTTTGATTTACCTGAGTAGAAAAAAGCTAAAACAAGTTCCGCATAAAAGTTGTTATTTTATAAGTAAATCATATAATATTTATTTCTGCATTTTTAAGTTATTATCTTTTACTAAACTAATGTATTAGTTTAAAATGTAGTGCCTACTATTTTACCGAATTCTGAAAAATACAGGGCTGCATTGCAGTTATACATAATGTGAATTTGAAATAAAATTGGCTTTAAAATTTTAATATTTAAATATCAGGACCGTATTTAAAAATGTGAGTTGGTGATGTTAGGGTGTTTTCGTTAAGTTCTGCTTGCTTTATTAAAGTTATTTATTAATCTAAAATGTAGAGTTGCTTATTTTTATAAAATTTTCCAAAATACAGGTCCTTATTGGGTTTAAACCTTAATATGTAATACATCATTGAATTTGTAATAAAACGGGCTTTTAAATTATCATATTAGATAATCAGGACCGTATTTAAAAAAATTAAGTTGATGATGGTCCTACGAAAACGAAACGTCGCGGTTCAAATAAAATACCACAATTGGATAGACCAAAAAATTGGCAATGGAAAGAGCAATTTATTTTTAAATTCGATTTTAAATAATACCAGGAAAAAATAGAACAAATTCCTAATTTTTCGATTCTTTCCGGATGTTTCCGGAAATACTTGGAATTTTGAAACTTTCTAAACGGCATAATCATAGGTAAATAAAACCTTAACTTTGTTCTCATTTAACCGACTTCGTATCTCTTACCATTTCCAAGCTGCCCATACTGGCTCTTCATTATCTTGGACACGCTGTATAATTAACAAGTTCAGATAAGTACTATTGGATTATCAAAGTGGCAAAGCTTTTAGAATTAGCTCTTTTACAACTTTTTTTGTCCTATTTGCCGAAAGCCAAGCTTTAAAATAGTTACTGTAGGTAAATCCTGCAGGGTAAAAACGAATTCTTCTTAGAAGATTTGCATTTTCAAAAGTAACTATGGTAGTCCTAATATACATTAATTTTGCTACAAAATAGAAAGAACTGCTAATTTACTGTTTTAGACTTTTTTATAGCTTAGTAAATTTGCCCAAATAAAAAGTAAATAAAATTCTGCACCACTTTTATTTATATTACAACTGCTAATATACTACCTTTAACTTGTCTTTACTTTAATGCGATAAATTTTAATGATGGGTGGATATTCTAATATATAATTTTAGGATATGACAATTTGGTCCATTTACTATTGTTTTTACAAAATCAGACTAACACTAAAAAAACGAAATAATATTTTTGTTAACAGATTTTTTGAGCTACTGCGTATCAAGTACAGCCAATGCATGGAAGTAAATTCGAAACTTTGCTTCTGACACGAATTTCCTTTAAATCATGTCCGTTTGCCGACTCCAAAGCGAACTTGCCCAAATTTGGGCCAATCAAGGCGAATGCAAACTAACTACCCGTCCACACAATTGGTGTATTCCTTTTATGCTTTAGAACCGCCCAGAACAACACCGTAAGTATTCCTGTTATAATCGAATTGTTCTGCAGAACCGTTCTATTACCTCTCCCTTTGCCTCTCATGCACCATCATCGAAGGAGGTGCACGAAGTGTTCTGACACTAATGACATATGCCAAAGGGCAAATAGTAAATATACTTGGTTATATTTGAAAAATATCTGTAATAATTTATTGTGGTTAATTAATTACCCCAAAAAAATTAATATAAACCACGGATGACTAAAATAAAAACCGAACAAAGAATAACAAATCTGTCAAATTTTATAAATGTCATGTCAACGGGCAAATCCCACAGTTTTTAGTGTTCCTTTTAAAACTGTTTTGATCGGTTCTGAAGAACGGTTCTACAAGTTAAAAGGAATACACCAAATGGTGTTTGCCAAAGTTTGTCCAATGTGTGGCGGCGGCATTAAGCTGAATATATAGATTGACGTTTGACGCTTTGGTTCATGATATGATATATAAAAAAGGTAAACAAAAACTACAAATCGATAAATGCAAAGTTGTTGTATCATCTTCTAACTGAAAACAAGGAAAAAATTCCCTACTGTCTTGGTGTATTATATAAAATATTCTACTCCCTTTAAAGCAGGATGTTTTCTTTTGACTGTCTTTAAAGGGAGTAGAATATTTTTATATAATATATATAATATATATATATATATATATATATATATTTGAAAAATTTTGTTTTCTGAACCCTTCAACTATATTCTTAGTGTAAATACTTAGGATTTTGGTCTAAATTCTTATATAAAACAACAAACACCAAAAAAAGGGGAAAAAATATTTTCGCATATAATAATAATAATTCTTCAAAATCTTATCTTTCTACCTAAATACCAAAGAAACTTCTTGCCTATCAGTATCAATAAGAAGTTTTAACTGTGCACGTCTAATATTTTAAAATGTTTGTATTTCTGTGTTACGTGTATAAGTTAATGTTTTTAAAGTGTGTAATTTGGACTAATTTCCTTTCAAGGTAAGCCAATAGCCAATAAAATCATATTTGTATTGTAAATGTAAATTTAAGATAAAAAAAGAAAACCAACAATATTAAATAATGTAATTGCGCAACTGTCGTCATATTAGTTTTTAGATAAATACACTGATGAAGGCCAAGTGCCGAAACGTTGGAGGAAGGAGGGTCCTCCTAGGAAAAGGTGATGCAGTGTTACTTTTTGGGTGGAGGACATTTTTTTGCTCTTCAAAATTATTTTGGCTACAAATTCGGTTTCAAACATGGTGCCTTTTTGCATTCCCATAAATATCACGTGTAATTAGGGGATAAGGGGGAAGGGGGTTTGAAGAAAATCTCACCAAATCTCACCAGGCGGGGCAAGGGGTCCAAAAACATGGGTATGCTTATACTTTATTATTATTTATATACAAAATATTTTATGCATCTTAGTTCTTTAGACCTGCATAACTCTCCCAGCATAAACTATGACATCACTAACTGTTATGTAAAACCAGAATGGATGATCAGCTGTAAATACTTTGTAGGACCTCAGATCATCAACAAAGATCCTAGCTAAAAAAATTAAAATTTTGCATTAATTTTACTTGGCCCACTTTAAGACATCAAAATATAAAAGTACAATCCATATAACATATGTATAAAAGAAAAATACTTTTGTATATTGTAAGCCCAAAGGTTCGGCCATACATAACCGCAATGAGCTCAGATTTACAATGGTAGAGGAAAGGGGGCAGATTTATTAGGAAAAACTAAAAGCACTTTTCATGCCCACAAAAATATAAAAAGCATTTTTGTCGAGCTGAGTCTATTTTTTATGTATGTATATCTCCTTGTTTAAATAAAACAGATTTTCATACTTATCTCTGTTTCTTTTTATTCAAACTGAGTGTAGTATATGTAGGTAAAACTGTGTTACCTTATTTGTGAACGTTTATTTTATGATCAGGTGAAATTTAAAGCGGAGTATAACAGACTCATATTACTGCAATTTTATTAAATATAAAACTTTTTGTACCTCATCCCCCTACATTTCACCATCGAGACGCACGGCTGCGGGCTCGTTGCGGTTATGTGTGGTCAGACAATAGACAAGGTTTGTTTTGAAAGTAGCCACCAAAGTAAATCGGTAATAAGACTAACTTAAATACCTAAAGGATAATTTTAATAAACAAAAATAATTTAGTAGGGCCCAAATTTCTATATCAGAAACAGTTTTTTGTTGGTACTCGAATGTTCACTACGTCTTTATTAAAGTTGTTTAACGGTAAGAGTTTATTATTTACTTTAAACTGGCTCAATAAATCACTCTACCTATCACTTGGCCTGTCACAAAACCTATGTCCTGAACCGGCATCGTTGTAAAGAAGTAATAATAAGTAAGAATAGAAAAGGAGCGAGAATTAATTTCTAATCCGAGAAATGGCACAATTTAAATAACGCATTTTGGAATTTTACGTGATGCGCACAAAGAAAATTGGCCAAATTCGTGCAATACGTATGACATTAAATTCGCAAAATAGGGTTGTGTTCAGTTAAAAGCCGAAATGGTTAAAGTTCGTAAAATATTATATTATATATTAGAATTACCACCGCTCTGATTTACTGAGAAGACTAAGTCTGCACACTTTACAGCATAGACGTCAAGTTTCTGATCTCTGTTTTGTGTTTAAGCTATCTAATGGTCTCATTGACTGTCCCCCATCAATCAAATGGTTCTTTAATAAATTAGTACTTTACTTGTAGCTGTGATCTTTTGTGATTTGTATATAAAGGTTTTTGATCTGCCTATATGTACCTGTTATTTGTTAGTTACTTATATAATTGTAACTTAATTTAATTTTGTAGTTATTTTTTTTCTAATAATTGTAATAGTAATTGTAAAAATGGGGAATCCCGTATATTTAATAAATAAAATAAATAATGATTAAACGACACACAAAACAATACATTAAAGGTGAAAAATGGATATTTTTGACCTATAAACCGATAATTTTTAGCAAACTCGTAATTTAAACAAAAATAAAATAATTTAAAGACCTAATCCGTGCTTAACATATTAAACCAGAGGCATGTACCATTTCTTATAAGGTTGACGTATTACAACGGGTTTTCTTGCCTTCTCTATCCTCGTTAGGTAAAGGCCGATTTATACTTTCTGTCAAAAATATTCTATCACAATCCGCTCACGGTCTAGTCAAATATTATCACACGTAGTCAAGTGGTGGCATTTACACCATATATGTAGGGTCAAATCAGTCAAATCACGATCCAGTCAAATGATCGCCGCATTATTATGAGTTTTAATATGATTTGATAAGATCGTAATCGGATCGCTTTTTGGCTAAAAGTAGAAATTGGTCTTAATTGCTACAGGTTATATAAAATGTTTAAAATTATAACAAATGCAATATTTTACCTGCACTAGCAGCCACGGCTGTTACTCCCCATTCATTTACTTCAATGAAAGCTTTTGAAAAACATCAGTTATTGCAGTCAGTCCATGGACAGCAGTTGCAATTCCCTCTATTTCATGCCGTTTTCCAAAACTAAATAATTTTTTGACACCAAGCTATAAAAAAACTTTGTTGACGCCCATGGTAAGCAGTAGAATAACCTAATAAATACAGTGTGGATTTGAATTCCCCCTCCCTCCATTCTAAGATCTGAAAGGTTTAGTATATTGTGATAAAATCGTAAACGATGATATAAGAGAAATGTCTGCATTTTTTGACATATAAATGACAGTACTGAGAAAAAAGTATTTTTGACAACACTGGTGGCTCGTCAGAGGAGGCAAACGAGGCTTAGCCTCCCCATAAATTTAATAATAAATGTGGCAATACACAATTTTTGCTTGCATTTATGCAAATATTACATATTTTGTTTTAAATTGTTGCTGTACCCTAAAAAAATTACCAGCCTTTTCTGTATATATATAGTCTTTATGACTTTAGCCTCCCCTGTTCTCAAATGCACAAGCCGCCACTGCTTGATAAGCAGTTAAAATCATTATACAGAAAATTTTGTTATTTTCTTGTACTGCAAGGTAGCATCCGTCGAACACAATCCGATCTGGCCATGCAAATTTTTACACTGGCCAAAGGTTATTCTTCGGAGTTTGGAACTATTTGTTTCTCATCAGTACGGTGCAGGTGAGAACCAAACAGTTTGAAACCGGTCTGCGGTTAGTGATCTCAATTAATCCGAAAAAAACCTTAAGCTAGAGTAAAAATCTGCATTGTCAGATCAAACAGTGTTCAAAGGACCTAGGTTCGCTTATTTTTACTCTGTCGACAGAGGGCGTGATAAACAATAAGCTACTACGCTTATACGCCATTTCGATTTCTTAGAAAATGTTTTGAGGTTTTTGTTATCGCCTGCACCTTATCAATAAGAACCAAATAATTCAAAACCGGTTTGCGGTTGGTAATCTTAATTAACTCCAAAGAAAAACCTTTGGTTAGTCAAGGGCGGTCATAGGGGGCCATGGGGGCCATGGCCCCCTCTCTTGGATGCCACATCCTTTCTATTTCATTGTATTTGTGTAATGGCAAATATGGGCATTTTGGGCATTTATTAATGATATGGCCCCCCTCAGAAAGTCGATATGACCACCCCAGTGGCTAGTTTAAAAATCTGCATAGCCAGATTGGACCGTCTTCGAGAAATAATACCTTGCAGAAACCGGGTAAATTAGTAAAGTTGTAGTAATTTATCCGCTGACCAACCGAAAAACAATTGAACTTCGAGTTTTTAATTAATAACAAAAAAACACTTTTTAAAATGAAAAATTCTGTATATTATATTCGGAAGATCTATCAAATAGCTTTAAAAAAGTGCTTATGTGATATATCCAATTTTTAATAGTTTCGGAAATATGGACATCCTCGGGAATTTAATAGTAAACTGGCATTTCACTCTGTATACTGCATCACCATTTAAGAGATATTTTAAAACGCTTTAAGAAAATGCCACACTTAATATATCTATCTCTTAAAGTTTTGAAAATATGGCCATCCAAATCTAAAAATAGTAGATAATAGTGTATATTTTATCTTCGACACTAAACTTAGTGCTCAGTGCTCATAGCTTAGAGCTGAAGATAATTTACCATAATTTTCAGATTTGGATGGCCATATCTTTTGAACTATAAGAGATAGACATATTAAATGTGATATTTTTAAAAACGCTTTAAAGTATCTATTTAATGGTGATGCAATATACAGAGTGTTTTTTTAAATGCCAGTTTACTGTAAAAATACTGAGGATGGCCATATTTCCGAAACTATTAAAAATTAAATATATCACATAAAGACTTTTTTAATCTATTTGAGGGATCTTTCGAATGGTGATATAATATGCAGGGTGTTCTATTTTAAAAAGTACATTGTTTGCTATAAGTCATAAACTCGATGTTCACTTGTTTTTCTGTTGGCAGCACATTAATCAGCAGAAAAAAATACTACTACTTTGCTAACTTAACCGACTTCGTATCTCTAATAATAAAGAAGTTAACAATAGTGCCGACTTAGGAATGATTAACCTGTACAGGATGTTTCCTAACTAGGGTACGAATCTTATGGAGGTGATTTATTATGTATTTTTATAAAAACAAGCTCCTAAAAACATAATAATATGTCTGGACTTCCTTCATTTCTGAGATAGAATTAAAGTTTTTAAAAAACCCATATTTTTATATATCTTGAAAACGCTTTAACTGATTTAGATAAAGTGTTGTACAATTCTTTAATGTAATAAGGCGCTTGTAAAGCTCTACCTAAATTAAAATCATTGGGTCCAGTGGTGTCTCAGTAGGTACCACAGCCAATATTGGTAAGAAAAAAATACGCCACTGACTTTTACAAAGTTTTTGATTTTTTTCGATTAAGCAATTTAAAATGCATTTTTTAGTCTTTTAAGTTTTTTTCTCTATCTAGCATCATTTTCAAGAAAAAAAAACTTTAAAAGTCACCTTAATTTCCTCTAAAATGTACCCATAGACAACAAGGTAAAAAAAATATTGGCTTTAAAATAAATAGGCAGTCATGATTTTATTAGAAGTCGTCAGTCATTTTCATCATTTTGCTAGATTCAAAGTTTTTATTTTTTATTTTGGGTTTTTTTTAATGCTGTTTATGGATACTTTTTAGTAAAGTAGCTTAATGGTTTTTTTTCGAAAACAAAGCAAGATACGAGGAAAATACAGAAAACCAAAAAGTTGCATTTTTAATTGCTTGATCAAAAAAATTATACAAACACCCTGTATAAATGACCATTTTCAATGGTAATGTGAGAGCTGTCCGCACATTCAAAATATATTTTTAATAAAATGGGACGGTCGAGTGATACCTTATTTTAAAAGTAAAGTGTTACCAATTTTAAAAACCTTTGGTTCAGCATTTTTAAATAAAAACCAATAATATCGCCTTCTGTGTTAGGGCTTCTCCTATTTATAACACTGTTTTTTAAAATTAAATGTCATTACTGACATTTGTTCTCATACTGCTTTTAAAAATAAGTATTAGAATTGACAGGACAGAAAATACTTTTAGTTTAAAATTACCTAAAATGGCATGACATCTTATCGGTAAAAAAGGTTATATATTAAAAGGAGACGTCATAACATGGAAGACCATAGTATTTGTTTTTGTTTAGAATATACAAAATCAAAGGTTTTTAAAATTAAGAAATGTCTTAAGTATAAAAAAATCTTTAAAACTAGGTATCATTTGACCACCCAGTGCTCACAGCTGTTGCCTTGACATGTAGAGCTGTCATTGCTTTCTATTAAGTTTTTGTGTGTTAAACACTAGCAACTAGAGATTAGAAAAATACCTACGGGATTAAATGTTTATATGATACGTTAACGCAGTCATACTTTGTCATTGCTTTAGACCGTCTCCTTTCCACATTATCAAAAATTGCGTATAAAAGTTTTGTAGTGATAACACGTGTAGGTTACAGGTTGAGCTAAATAACATAACAAAGGCAATGTGAGGAAAAGGGACAATCTAACTAAATCCCAGCATGTAAACATGCGTGACTAATACTGCTTGTTTACTCTATTGCGACGATAACGATGGGTTAAACATCTAATAACCCGACACCCACGGTACTCTGGTATTTTGGCATATGCCTTCGTGGGATGTCAAAAGATTAAAAAAATTGCTTGCTGATGTACCAAAACTGCTTGCTCAAGCAGTATACTGTATACAAGGAAATTTTTACAACCTTGCTAACTGATTTGAAGAAAAATAAGCTATAAAACCAAAATATAACTTACATTTTGTAAAGTCTGTTTTAGTTTCAGAAAATTGTCAATTTTAAATTTAGGCAGAAGAACTTCAACTTTGCGGGGGTAAAATGGCCTTGTGGTGGTAAATAACGCAGATTATTTTCCAGTTGTGACAGCCCCTGTTTTTCCTTAGGTAAAACAAATACCATTTCAGCATCGCCTCCATCTCGTACCATCTGAAGCTTTAGATATTGTGCTTTATCATCCTCACAATACCTAATAAGTAAGAGATCTATGTTAGGGTTACTCAATTACTTTAACCATTTATTAGGATAACTATAAAGTATATTTATTTAGACACATGTTCTACAAAATTAAATAATTAAAAGACTTTTAAATTATCACCCTAAATGAAAATAAAAATTTATGGGTGTGTGAAATATTTAACGGTGTCAAATATTTTTTGGGACTATCTTTTCACTTTTCCTTAAGAAAAACAACTAAAAAAATCCCGAGTCACCAAATGATGAAAACATCGCAATGAACTAAAATGACTAGAAGGCTTCTAAAGAAAAAAATCAAAGAGTGAAAACAAAAAAATTAAGCATATTTACTGGAAAGACGCTACTGGCTACAAAATAACACACTTACTTTCTGAAAGCACACGGCCCTTAAAGGTCTTATAATTCAAAAAGATGAAAAAGGCTGATATTGAACTGTGGGTTTTATAACAAATCATAAAAATTCATTAAAAATAGACGACAATCGTGTTTATGTTTACATTACATTACAATCATTACATTTTATTAAAACTAAACCACAATCTTTATGTTTTTAGGATCGCTAATTTTCAAAGTCTAATTAACCTCTTGACCCCATTAGGTCGGGGTCAAGGTTTTATCAAGGTCAAATCATCAAAATTTGTCGAAAAACAGACCACAATTATGGTATCTTTATGTTTTCAGGGTCGCTGAATCCGAATCCGTGGTTAAATTGACCCCGTTAAGTTAAGATCAAGGTCATATTACGGTCAAATCATCAGAAGTTATAGACCAGAATTATGATATCTTAAGGTTTTTTGGGTCGCTGACCTTAAATGCCCTTGAGGGGTCAAACTGACCCCGAATCCGGATTCAGCGACTTTAAAAACATAGATACCACGATTGTGGTCTATTTTCGATAAATTTTGATAAATTGACCTTGAAGTAACCTTGATTATGACCTGATGGGGTCACACCTATTTCAGATTTGGATTCGGCGACCTCAAAAATATAAAGAGACCATGGTCTAGTTCTTCGGACCTTTAACTTTTTTTTTTGTAATTCTGTGATTGACTTTTAAATAACCTTGACTATGACCTGATGGGGTTAAACCGATCCCAGAAACGAATTCAGCGACCCAAAAACATAAAATTACCCTGGTCTGCCTTTCGGAGCAACAACTTTTTTTTTCTTTTTGTGTGGCTGTGTTATTCTTAAATGTGACGCCCACAGGATTAAATGTGTCATTGCTTTGCACAACCTGGCAGCTTAAAAGTAAATGATAAGTTTTTTATGACTTTTTTCGCCACATGGAACAAGATTGCGTTTAAAATGGATTTTATTACTACATTTTTACTTTTCGTACCCTTGCTTAAGTGGTGGGCTTTAAAGCATTATCTATACTAACTGAACAAAATGCCCTAATCGAAGAGACTCCGTGAATGAGTAAATTAATTATCAGGTAATTAAATACTCAAAAATGATTAATATTTAGGTAGACTTGTGTAGCAAAATTTTTGAGGTAAAATCGGTATTCCCTAAAGTACTTAATAGTAGGGGAGCCCATGATGCTAAATGGGGATTAACTCGAGTGTCAAAGAGACTTATTGGGTTGTAAAGTTTAGGTGATAAAAAGAAAAGAAATAATTTAATGTATTTTATCGGTTGGAGAAGCAGCTACAGAATTTTAAATATGTCAAATTTTTTTTTTATTATTTCGGCTTGGGAAAATCGTTCGGATCGTATCGGATTAGGTACATATTTTTCGTTATCCTTTAATTATTTTCTTCAAAATAAAAAAATTACACGATACTGTCAAAATAGTTTTTTTGTATCCCTCAGTATATTAATCTGATGCGCTGTAGTAAATCCCGAAATCCCCTCTTGGGCTCCCCTACCATAAAGGAAATAAAATAATTAAAGACGTCAGTGGGTAAAGATGTTATGTCACTTAAACTTGTTTTGAGTAATTTAGATTTTATTATGTTTGAACGTAGATTTTTTTGGTTATTTTTTTAACGGATTTTTTTATCACAAGCAGACAAAATATTTATATTTTTATTTACAAAAAAAACAATGACATTTTTGAGTTAAAATGGACAAATATCAACTTACTGCAGTACAATATCAGAAATTAACAAAATGTCACATAACATCTTCATCGACTGACATCTTCAACAATATTGCCTCAGAGGGTGTATGAGTGTTTTTAATTTATTTATTGAATTAACCAGAACTAACCTGCTCCCGCACTCTGTAACTCGATAGAAATCCTTTCTATGCAATGTAAATCATATGGCAATTTAAGGAACGAACGAACTATTGAGTTACAGAGTACCGGGGCTGATCTCCTCCAAATGAGAACAAATGTCAAACAAGTTTCTCAATATTATTTAATTTTCTTCAGCACACGTTTACACATGAATTTTGTTGTCAGTTTGACCAGTAATTTAAGTGCTGGTAAGGGGGTGAAGGGGCCGTAAAGATGGTTCACGAAAAGAAGGTTTTGTACTCAGTTCGGACAAAATTAAAAACGATCAGGTAAAGACAAAAGACTTGGTACGCAGTTCTGACATATAAACAATCGACAGTTCCGACGCACCGAAAGAGCCATATTATGCTGTGTCCAGACCTGCAACAATTAGCCGCGCCGAATAGCGCGCAACATAGCCCCATATAGTGCGGACGTGAACGTGAATGAATTCACGTTTGGTTTGGCGAATTGTTGCAAGTCTGGACGCGGCTTTAGGATTATATGGTTTTGGTTTGCATTAAAAGCATTGAAGGCACCTAGAAAGGTAGTTAATTTAAACGCTTGTGGGTCACCGTACGTTTGATACTTTTTTGATTTTTAATTTAATATAAAAATGCAGTCCACAAATAGTTTTTTTATTTTCATACTTTCCACTTAATTTTTTCTGACAGAGATTGGATTTTCAAAGCTATGAGAATATTTTAAAAAATACTAAATTTGACCGGCTATAAAAAAAATTACTAACTATTATTAATCCATTAAAAAACCATGATAAATTGACATGTAGCACCAAAATGGAAAATTTGGCAGCAGTGTCGATATCACTTTTTTTAATTTCACACACCAAAACCTATATGTAATAATGGATTTGGTAAATTTATTTTAAATGTATTTAAACATTGGGATACTTTTAATTTTAACTAACTAGAAATACTATGAAAATGCATTTACCTACTCAATTAGCATTTACTATACCTTTGAATTTAAACAGCGTTGTTTTACTCACAAGGACTATATGTATAATACAAAGACGACATTTTTTCGCTAGTCTTTCTCATCTTCGATTAGCCTCCAAAAATTGTTTTTTTGCTTTGCACATTACAGAAAATAAAATTAAAAAGTAATGTACTCTCCTATTTTTAATTCGAGAGTCGTCCCAAACAACGTTGTAAGTCGCAAACAGTATAAACCTGAGTTAATCATAGGATGACGTATCACACGTAAAGCAACAGTCTTATATAAAATATCTTTTTTTTTCTATATAAATATCCCATTATAATTAAAATTTTATAGTTATGATTAGACTGATTTCAAAAGGGCAAACATTACACATATAGCGTGGGCCCACGATATTAGAGACATTTTGCACCCCTTATTTTGCAATTCCGTTGTGGTTAACGTTATTCTGAGACTTCTCAGTAACGCAAACATGATCCGTTATCGTTATTAACCATACCGGACTCCTTTAATTACGGATGAATACCGAAGAGCTTATCGTTATCGTTATTGTTAAACTGCGTGGTTGCCGGATTGTAGAAATTTTAATATCAAGTATTTAAAAGGTTAAAATTTTAATGCCGTATTAATTAAAATATCATTTATAACTAGCCTCTAATTAGCGAAAAATCTATAGCAGTAATAAAAATCAAATAGTGTTAAGAAATTAAAACGGACTTGCACTTTAAGGATATTCTAAATCAGTAATTAATTTAGATGTTAAAATCTGACACACTTGCTTTTTATTCTACTACCAAACCTAACCTTACTTTTTGTGTTTTGCTTATACTGTACTGTTTGCATCTACTTTAAAAAGGAAATCAACAGAAGTGTTTGCATTTATTTAAATATGAATTTATATCTTATGAAGAATAAAAGTAAATACTGATTTTTCGTTAACTTTAAAATGGGTGAACCACAGGCAAAAATAAGTTTATGTGTCGAAAGCGCAGACACAAGATAAATTTCTTAAAAGAGGCTGTAAAATCTCTGTCTAAAACTGCTGCCGTAATCGTTATGTTTAATAACGATAACCATAAGGAAGCCAAAAAACGTCTGTTATTTTAAGAGGTGCAAAATGACTCTATTAATAGCAAGTCTGTTATTTTTCTTGTAAAGTGTTACACAATTGTGAAAGTTTGGACGGATATACAGGCTGTTCGGAAAAAGCGTTATAAAATTGTAAGGGGGCATTCTGCAATGTAAAATAATATTAGTAAGTCCTCTGACAAAATGTCGAAATCTCCCTGGTTACCAAGTTACAGGAATTAAAAATTCAATTTTTATTTTTGTTTTCTCGCCATACTGCATTTATTTTTTACCCAATTTAGTTGAAATTTGGCACACAAATTAAGCTCTACAGATGAAAAAATTCTAAGATAAAAATATATTTTTTTATTCCGCCAAAAGCCGAGGGCGAAAGACAATCAAAAACTTAAAAAATAGTGTACTTTTTATTAAAGTCGATGAACCCCACGGTTTAGCCACTAATTCCCATTTGCAAGCCCGTAACAAAATGCATATCGTGGTACTCATCATTTGAATATTTCCGTTCTATTTTACCACACCATATCTTTTTAACACAAAAATACTTTTAACTAAATCTAACAGTAATAGAATTATCATTAGTTGTCACATAATTTGTTGATTCTATTTAAAAACGTGATAATATGGTTTAAATTGATAGAAAGTTTGATGACGATTGGTGGCTAAATGGTGGGGTTTATCCACTTTGATAAAGAGTACATTATTTTTTAAGTTTTTGGTTGTCTTTAAAATGACGCCCTCGGCTTTGCGATATCTATCAAAATAAAAAGTTGTGAAGTAAATAAGTTTTATGTTCTAGGTAAAGTGCCCTTTGGTGGTATAAAAAAGTACTTTTCGTTCATTTGCTGCAAACAACGTCATAACTTAAAAATCAATATTATTCAGATGAGGTACTTAATAGAATAATTTTGTTGTTATTTTCTGAAAAAAACGTAGCTTTGTTAAAGTTATACAACCTCTTTATTTAATCAGAAATCCTAAGAGCTCAGGAAAAACATTTCAGTTCAAACTACACTTTAATTTATTTTTTTCAGTAGTAAGTCAAAAATTAAAAATCAGGAATTTTGAGTTATGACGTTGTTGCAGCAAATAAGCGTTTTACTCTAAATTCTAGAATCTGCAGAGCTTGATTAGTCTGCCAAATTTCAAGTAGATTGGGTGAAAAATAAATGAAACATGTCGAAAAAACAAAAATAAAAATTTAACTTTTAGCCCCTGTAAATTGGTAACCAAGGAGATTTCGACATTTTGTCAAAGGACTTACTAACGTTATTTTACATTGCAAAATGACCCCTTTAAATTTTCTAACGCTTTTTCTCAACACCCTGTATAGTTAGATAGGATACAGATTTCTGATGCTCTAGATTTTATGTGGCACATCCGGTTTAACCGAAAGTTCTCTCAAGTCTAATATTTTAAATATAACCCCCTATATATTTTTCTAAAAATTAATTCTACAGGCAATTCCAAGAAAATGAATGTACCACATGTTATAATAAAAACAGAATAAGGCGAATGCAATTTTTACACATATTAGGAAACCCTATATTATATTATCGTAAAAATACAATTTCCCGTTTTACCGTATAAGCCACAGAAAATGACTTTCGGTAGTAAAAACTTCATAAACTCAAATGGAAACTACTATCCTAAGCCCATAATTCAACACTTATTTCTCAATATTTTAGGATGCCTTGAAAACATTAAAAAATATACTTTTTAACGTTTTACTATCAATAACTTAAAAACTACTAAGTTTAGAGATATGATACACTTAAAAAAGTTCTTTATTACCGAATGTCAATTTCTATGGCACTTTCGGTAAAACTGAAATTGTATTTCTACGGTATAGGATATAAGGTTCAAGAAATATGTGTAAATATCGCCTCCTATTCAGTCCTTTGCTACCATTATTTGCTTTTTAACAAACCGATAAAAATGGCAGTAAATATAACATTTTTGATTGCCATTTTCTCAAAAACTAATTAAAATTCGACAAAATTTCAAAATCCTGTAACACTTCTCAAGAAAATAACATGCTTGCTAGTAATCTCATGGGCACCCGGTAGATTTTTGACCCTTCTGATGAAGTTGAAACAATGTACGTTACAACGTTATTTGAGCCGGCTCTTGAAATGGACATTGCTTACTCGTATGTTTTATTGTTACTCATCATTTCTACTCGTTTTGTTCCTGTGGGACTATAAAAGTTTCGCCAAGTGTTTTCTTCCTTTACAAATGGTTTATCCCATTTTCCTAAAAATATAACATTTTTTTAGTAATAAATTTAATTATTTCAGAACGTTTTATCGTTTATCAAAGAATAAAGAAACAAAATAATCGTAAAATGACCAAAACCGCGTGATTCTAGCTGACCGCGAGAATAGAAATTTTGCAGATGCAATTTGCAATACTAAACTATAGAAGTGTCATAAATTATTCAGTGCTTGTCTAAAGTCACTCTTCACTTTTGAATTGATTGGTATTTTTTCATAAAAGTTTGAGGACTTTAGTAAAACAACATATAAGTCAAATTTTGGGCAACAAATGACACATATAAATGTCAACCAAGAGTTGGGCGACGTTTTGTAAAAAATAGAAATGGAAAGGGGGTCTTGTTGCACATTATTTGAAAGCTTTTTATAATCCCAAAATATAAATTAGATACCTTTGCCTACCACAAAATGGAGGTACTTTGAAAATTTCCTAAATACCTAATTTGAAGGGGTATATCTTCAAAACTAATAATGAATTTAGACAAGCACTGTATGTGGGCCACCCTGTTGATCATTAGCATACTTCGTGATGTTTTATTAGTTTTTAAATTTCGCAACTGGAGGGCCGTTTAAGTATAACATAAGACCTATAGGGGGCGGGTGGGTCTTGGTTTTGCTTACTTTTGATGACATGGGGGTTGGGGAATCTAGATTAGGATTACGTCAACAGCAGCTTTTTACTGGTTTACACATATGTATGGCAACCCACCCAAGCAATGGGGCGCATTAAAGAGTATTCAGCTGTGGGTAAGCAGAGTGTCAAAATTGTCAAATTAAACCAATAGGGTGGCTGGTGTACTCCCAACTGTCACCAAGCTTCAAAACAATACACATTTTCGGTGATTTCCACAAATAATGAATACATTTAGGTACTAGCACTACTCGCTTAGAATCGAGTATGGAAATTACGGCGCAAAATGTCGAAATGTAGTTTCAAATAGATAAATTCAAGTTGCACCAAATTTTTTTTGAAAGTTTAAAAAATCTCATGCAAATATTAAAGTACAAAATGTAGTTAGTGAACAAAGTGTGGTTTAAATTTAAAGTACAAGCAAAGTCATACAAGGAATTTGATATTATTTCTAAGAAAATTGAAGAATAGTTGCAATTAGTGACTAGGAATAAATCCAATCTACTATGATTTTTTAAAGTGAATATTAAACCCATTTGAGTTATAAGTACTAAAACTGAGGAATCTTTGTTCTTGAGTTTGAACCGCGTCAAATTAAAATCGTTTATAGACATTTTCTCAAGCGATTGCCCAAGGCATCTCCAGGGATCTTTACTCTGCGAGATGGGAAGAGTGCCTTCATAAGACAGATTCATTTTATGCATATACAAACGTTTACGTAAGCATGGAAGAGGCGGGAGGTAAGACTGGTTACTTTTGATAACATAAGGAGAGAGGGGTTAATAATTGTAATAAATCTGCTTACGTAATACTTGAACGACCCCTGGACTATAAATCAAATAATTTTAAATAACGTATGTAGGCCCTTGTTGGTTGGTAACAAAGAAATTGTATTTTCATTAAGAAAGAAATGCGAATATAAAATAAAAAAAAATAGAAGACCCAAAGAGAAAAAAAGAAAATGTTAAAATATATGTTCCACCAATCATCAAAACGCAAAACGGGGTTTAAAAAGATTAACTTTAAATAAATATATGTTATTGGATTATTTTGTTGTTTGTTTTATCATAAAGGTAATTAAAAATATTAGACAGTATGTCCCAGGACAGGTGTTAAATAGGGATAAATTAATCAAAAATTTTTAAAATAAAGGATAGTTTGCTTTATAAACATGGGCTCAAAGGTTGACGTTTGACGTTTTCAGTTAGAAGATAAAACAACAACTTTCCATTTGTCAATTTATATTTTTTGTTTGCCGTTTCCATATACCATATCAAAAACCGAAGCGTCAAATGGCAAACGGAAACAGAAATGTCGATTTATAAATGCAGCTTTAAGGAGATATGGCAAACAAAAATTTAACAAAGAAATGTCTTTATTGTTTTGCTTTAAAACAAAATAGGTATCGTATTTAAACTACCAAGTAATGTCTAATAAAGACATATTACAAATTAACAACAGTTTGATACCACACAACTATTAATAAGGTCACGACATTCGCCATATTGGCGAGCGCGGCTGTGACGTAAAGTCGGGCCATTTTCGGCCATGTTTGATTTTAGGCAGATCAGTGGCGTAGAATTAAGGAGAAAACAAAAAAGAACTGTATGTTGTAAACAAAATTTATTGGATTATTTTAATAGGCATAACCTAAAACAAGAACATAAATGTGGTTTAAATATTGAAAATTAAAAATTATCAAAGCGACGACAGGACGATGAGGTACCTGGCAGAGCAAAACATTTTCCATGGTTCCGTAAGTAAAAAACCATTTTAAAAACTTTGAATACAAGGTGTCCGCTAATGAATGGTACACAGAAAAACCACAGATTCCTTATGCCAACATACTAAGATTTAACCAAACATACCTAATATCCAAAAGTTTATAATAAGGAAGATACGGGGTGTCATAGTAAAGAGAAAAAGTAAATTTATTTCGATAATTGTTCCCCCTTTTGAATATCTTAATAAAACGGTATCTTGGAGTTTTCAAACATTAGCTTTTCAGATCGAATATTTATTAATTTTTGTGTGTAGACTAGAGGGCGATGGGTACACTATTTAAAATTCTCTAAAACTACCCAATTTTTTGTTACTACTCTGTATGTATGTAAACTAGTAAGCTTCTCTATGCTTTCTGCACAAAAAGGTATACTTAGTAAGAATCGGTCTTGACAACCGTTTTTAAGGTATTCACGTTTTAGTTGTTTAGTGCACCCGAAAGTATGTACCTTCAATAACATCATATTAGCTATAATTACAATTGCTCAGATATAAATAGCTGATAGCAAAAACTCCTGGATACAGAGTTTTATTAAAATGTTTAAAACATATCAGAAATTATCGAAATGCATGAATAAAAAATATTTATATCCCTTTAACACCCCGTATCTTTCTTATCATTAACTTTTGGATATAGGTATGTTTGTTTAAATCCTAAATGGGTATTTTCGCATAAGAAATCTCTGGTTTTTCTGTGTTCCATTAATTAGCGGACACTCATCAGTATCATATGTATATAAAAACACGAATGACTGAAAGCTATTCGACTAAATACTATCAAAATCTCTAAAATAAAACGATTCCGAACCAATAATATGTGAAGTACTAACCAGAACTAACCAAAAACATTAACAACTGGAAATCCTTGCAAAATATACAACCAAAATGAAAATGATAAATTTCCACAGTTTTTACCAAACAAAGCTTCGACAAGGCACGACTCTGTCATCAGCTGATAATGCTACCAACTTTGAACAGAACTGCCAACCGAAATCGTAATTCTCACACCCTTACGTCCCTGACACAAGCTATCCCGGTCTTGCTTATGTCTAAACCCCTTCTCATAAAGAAACTCTGGCTTAAAAGCACGCTCTGTGCATACGTTACGTATGAACTTTATGCAACCAACTAAACCAATTAAATTTTCTTTGGTTTTGTCAGTGGCGAAGATAATTTCATTTCTTAGGGGGTTAATGGAATGAATAAGGTATGTTTGAACCTCGTTTTCTATATGCCAAAATTAAAAATCGGCCTGAAAAAATTTGAAGATTAAAGAAAAGCTTCTTTCAAAATATAATATTTACTGACTTTAATTCAACTAAAACAGGTTTTACTTCAGCCCATAAATTACGGGAGACATTTAGGAAGGGAGGGTATTAAGGAAAATGTCACCAAATCTCTGAATGGGCAAGGGGGTCTGTAAAAATATTACATAATTTTTGTGGAGGTAAAAACAGGAAAAAAATTAAAGAATTTTGGGGTAGCCCCCAGAAAAATGTAATGCAGTGTTGCTTTTTGGATAACGGACCTTTTTTTGCTCTTCAAAAATTTTTTGGTGACAAAATCAATTCCGGTTTGAGACATTGTGACTTTTTGCATTTCCATAAATCTCACGTGAAATAAGGGATGGGGAGGGGCGGGTTGAAGAAAATAAATAAAAAGGTCTCCCAACTTACAAACCCTACTTTACAACTTCCTTTCTAATAACCCTTTAATTATTTTTTTAACCTTTCTGGGGGGCGGGCATTTCCCTATTTATCCCCTCCCTCTTATCTACGCCAGTTGGTTTTGTGTCTTAACCAACATTTTTATTTATTTTGTAGTAATTTTTGCTCTTTGTGGTTATTCCTCTTTTTGATTTTGTTTTTTATTTTGACGGACCAAGGTTGGGCTATATTACCGATCGCAATACGATACGTGTACCGGATCAATAAGTTTTAGGTAACGTTCTGCGCAAGCGCATTACGGTACATATACGGATGCTTTTTAAACAGCTCTTTCTCTCTATTATATTAGTAATTGCTGGTTATTACGTTAATTGATGCTTATCGTGGTTAAACTATCAATCGAAAATAATTATACAAAAAACGGATTGATGGATAAAATCCAAAATCCATATAAATATTTTTTTCTCTTATAACATCAACTAATAAGGTCATTTGGAACAGAGTAATTGGTTATTGCAATGATACGTTTAATCCCACCAAAAACAAATGTGAAAGAGGTGAGCCAAGTTCAATACTAAAATTATTCCTGGCTGTGGGCTTCGCCGCAAAAGAATCGAGATCTACCTAAGTACCAAGTTTTGTACAAAATCAAAATAAGTATTTATAGGAACAAAATACCATTATAAACAAGTATAAAACTCTATCTCTTTAATTTATTGAATACTTATACCAATTGGTGTTATTTAATAATTAATAGTTTAAAAAAACTAAAAAACACGCTTTTATATGCAACCGAACTAAAAATTAAAAAATAATTTTTCATTAAAAAAAATATTTTCACTTCATAGTAAAAAGCGTGGGGTGCTTAATATATTAAATGTTATAATTATTATATTTGCCAATATCTATGATGGAAAAGTTATGAAAAAATAGTAAAATGCACCCCACGCTTTTTACTATGAAGTGAAAATATTTTTTTAATGAAAAATTATTTTTAATTTTTAGTTCGGTTGCATATAAAAGCGTGTTTTTTAGTTTTTTAAACTATTAATTATTTTTCATTTTTAGTTCGTTATATTGCACAAAATTCTTAATATAACAGTAAATTAGAACATACTATTTAATTAAGCAGCAAAAAGAAAATAACCAGCCCCCTATGAAATGACAATGGTAGCAAATTTTAAAATTTGCAAAAGATTGCAACTCACTAAAAAATTTCTTCTTCATTAAGTAGCAAAGTTTCAAATTTTGCCAACAGATGGCAATCCAGGCAATGTTTGGACCGTTGCCAACATTTTGCAATCCACTAAAAATGTCTTCTTCATTTAATCTCAAAGTTTGAAATTTTTCCAACAGATGGCATCCTAGGTGTTGTTTTTATAATATAATGGAATTTTTTTCCTGGCGATTAAAAAAAAGATAAAGGGATACTGTTTGCAGATTATTGCATTGTCATGGGTCCTTAATACGTGTGCAAAGTTTCAAAGAAATCGAATAGCTGGAAGTTGGTTAAAATTAGGCTCAAAGATTCCGTTACATAGGCAGCCAGATAGATAGTTACAACCCAAGTTAATAAAAGCGTGTTAAAAATGTGAGATCTTAAACTAGGTTAAATTTAACTCGGCCAGTTTTTTTATAAAATTATGCAACTTGTTAAAATAAATTTTTATAAAACTGGCCAAGCCAAATCTAACCTATTTTAAAATCTCACTTTTTAAATAACTGCATTTGTTTACTACTATTTATTAAAACAAAGAAATAGAGGTTCATATTTGTTTATAATGTTATTTTGTTTTTATAAATACATATATGGATTTTGTACAAAACTTGGCACTCATTTAGATCTGCTCCATTTTTTTTGCGGCGAAGCTCACAGCCAAGCAAAATTTTAGTATTGAACTTGGCTCCCCTTTTTTAAATGTATTTATTTATTTTTTTAGTAAATCCTGGCGGTTCTTATAAAACCCTGAAACTTTTGTAATTAAAATATTTTTCTATCTCAAACAATAAAGCGTGTAGACCCCGTTCGAAATATAACCGAACACCCTGTATATGTCAGTCAGTCAGTCAAATAGTCACTCAGTCAGTCACTGAAATATTGGAGACTTTTGGACACTCATATTTTTATAACACACCTAGTTTTATGTGTTTACCTTAAATAGGTTTTGAGTTATGGAAGGGTCAAAAGGGACACCAAGTGATTCGTGTAATATTACACTTGGCGCGCTGGAGCTTGGCTTGACACGCTGTCGCGTTTTTTGTTAGTTTATTAAACTTAACTAAGAATAGATAATTACCTGAATTGAATGGTGAACTTTTGACGGGTTTATTCCAGTCTCTATACACAAAGAAAAAGAACATGCCAAATACCGGTATGGTAATGCCAAAGCTATCGAATTTTGTGTCAAATTATGGTACACCTTTTAGTATAGTAAAATACAACAAATACTAATTTACAATTATGACCTATTTAAAAATAAACGACATGCTAGGGAGTATAGTAACTATACATAATACTTTAAGTGTTATTACCAATTTTGTAACAACACCAATAAATAATACTAATTAAGTTGATATCTAGTCTAACAAATTTTCTAAAACTTTAGATTATAAGCTTTTAAAAAATAAATTTTCTTTAATAAATTAAACACGATAACGAAAAAATCGATCTGTCAATCACTACATATCTATCGCAGTCAAATTGTAATTTAAGGGAAAATGGATTTTGTCTAGGCAAATGCTTTCTGCCTGTGCAAATAGTGTATTTTCTTTTAAAATGCCAATTGCCTGGGCAAATACTATTTAAATAGTCAATCAGCATTGAATTCAATTGGGGTAAGCAATTTTTATACAAATGCAAATAGAAATATTTGCATAACCAGACGGTCATGCAAAACTGTCACATTAGGGGAGGGGTCATGACCAGAACTAACCATGTAGTTCTGGTTAGTTAAAGCGAATTAAAAAAATACCCAGAATATACCAACAACACATTGTACGCCATTGTATGTTATCAAATATGTCACAGTCATTTGCCTAACAAGGACCACGTTAAATGATATTTTTCTAAGTAAATGGCTTTTAAATATAAATTATTTTCATAAAGTTATTTGCCCAGACAAAAAAATTGCCTAGACAAAAGCCATTTCTACTATGTTGAATAAATTTCCTAACTTTCATAGTATGTGCGCTATGGAAACCCGACAAACTAATGTAGCCCCCTGTATATGATTTTTTTATTAAATAAGCTTTTTTACCGCAATTAGAAAACACTCTTCATATAAAATTACCAGAACATAAGGGAGCTAACAATTGTTTTCCTTATACCGGGTGCCCACAAAATTACTAGCAAGCCTGTTATTTTCTTACAAAGTGTTACAGGATTTTGAAATTTTTTATAGGATGCAGACTTTTGATGTTCCAGGTTTTATGTGGCACTTCCAGTTTAACCGAAAGTGATTTCATTTTTGCTATTTTAAATGGAACACCCTATATATTTTCTAAAAATTAATTCTACAAGTAATTTCAAGAAAATACATGCAGCACAAGTTATACCTATCTTAATTAGTTTTTGAGAAAATGGCCTTTAAAAATGTCATGTTAACCGCGATTTTTATTATATTTGTTAAAAAATAATTAATAATAAAAAAGAGCTAATCCGATTTTTACACATCGAAGGGCGTATCCATATAATTTGTGATTTCCGTTTTCCGATTTGTTTGACATGCCAAAATGCCGTATTCCCTGCCTCAATAGAATTATTGCACTCTTTTTGTGGCATATCAACATTTATTACAATTTCGAACATGCCAGAAGGTCTCATGTTCTTACAAAAGAAAATCATAAATTATGTGGATACGCCCTTCTGGCAGGAAACCCTCGACATATTTATTAAACCTTATATTCTATTACCGACTTTTGGCAAAAAAGAACTTTAATAATTTAAATGGAAACCACTATCTTAAGCCTTAAATTTAGACTTAACGCTTATTGCTAAATGTTTTTGTTAAATTTATCCTATCTCTAAACCTAATACTTTTTAAGATTTAGTAACATGCTAGGATGCCTTGAAAATAGTAAAGAAAATGTACTTTTTAACGTTATGATAATATCTTAAAAACTACTAGGTTAAGATATAGGATATAATTAACAAAAAGATTGAGAAATAAGTACTAAGTCTAAATTTAAGGCTTAAGATAGTGGTTTCTATATGAATTAGTTCTTTACAGCTGCAACTTTTGTGAAACTTTCAGTAAAACCGAAAATTATATTTTCATGGTAGGTACTAGAATATAAGATTCATTAAATTTGTTTTTAAACAAATCCTTAAAAATGGCGGTTAATATAACATTTTCGAACGCCATTTTCTCAAAAACTAATTAAGACAGGTATAACATGTGGTACATGTGTTTTCTTTGAATTGCTTCTAGAATAGATTTTTGTAAAAATATATAAGGTGTTCCATCTAAAATAGGAAATTTTAAAGCACTTCCGGTTAAATCGGATGTCTCACATAAAATCTGAAACATCAAAAGTCTGCATCCTATCAAACATTACATCCAACCAAAATTTTAAAATGCTGTAATACATTTTAACAAAATAACAGGCTTACTAGTCATCTCGTGGGCAGTGGGCACCCTGTATTATTTCTTATTGAATAGCTTATTATTAAAACGTACTTACCCATTAAGTAAAGGGCGTTTATGAGAAGGTTTTGAGTCATTGATGTGATGTCATCGGTACTAACAAAGTTTGTGATCTTATTATTCGTCTTTTTCGCCACCCATTCATTAATGTTGTTGACAGCATTCCATGACTAAATTATAAACCTATTTTAAAGCTAACATTGTTTAAAAACAAATTTAATATTTTTTAAAAATAACCTTAGTGTACGGTCAGCCTATAAGGGAACGGCCAGACTAAAGAGTGATTTTTCGGTGCAAGGCTGCATGTTAAATTGTTAAGCGATTTTTCAAAACCCAAGGGTACGGCCACGCTTGTAAGCGATTTTTTGAAAGATAAATCATAGACTTACTGAACTAAAAAAATATTTTAAACCCAATGAATATTATTGGAGTAGCCGTACCTAAAAAATCGCTTAGCGAAAAATTGCTCAGCGGCTTTGATTTCTAAGCGAATCTAGTTCTATTTTGTCTTTAAACTTAACAGTTCGATGCATCAAAGAACATTTTTGCCGTACAAGAAAAAAATATTTTTCGTCAGTGTCATCCGTGAGGGATTTACAGCAAATGTTTTTAAGAAAAATATTGTACGCCCATAAACTCCAAAAATATTATTTCGGATTTCCGTTAAGTTTCAAATAAATTTGGTCTTTTGAGTTTTTTTATTTGATCTATGGTTTTGGCTTAAATAAAATTCTCGGCATGGTCACATAGCTATCTATTTAGTATACCGGATCAGCTAAATAACATAACACATATAGGCAATGTGAGGAAAAAAGATACTCTAACGTTAATATCGGCATGTAAACATTTCGTTTTGGATGATTTACATACATCCTTTGTTGTTGCTTTACTAGCCGATATTGCTTTATCTATTGCTTACATAGTATGTTAAGAGTACTTAGTTTGCTTTATTTATCATTGTATGAATTCAAAGTTGAGGTATTGATGTGTTGACCAATATGTTACGTAGATAATTAATTTTGATTGTAATAATATACATATAAAGATGGTGATATTACTTTTACTGTAAAGTTAGGTATTAGCGATATTAAATGGCTATGCCAAGAAATGTTTTGCATTTATTTACCCGAAAACCGTACATCTTATAATAATAATAAAAAAAAGATTATTTAATCTTAAACTAAACCGAAATTTAATAATGTACTTTTTCTTTTAGGAAAACGCTTAAACATACAATTTTTTCTGAAAAAATATTTGCCGTGTATAACTCACGGTACACACGTACACGGACACTGGTAATTTTTTTTTCTATACGTTATAAAAATTCTTCGGATGCTTAGTAGACTAATCTAAAATGTCTTAGTAATGTCTGAAATGCTATAAAACCATGTGATAAAAAAACGACGATTTTTCTACAATTTTAACACTCTATGGTTAAAAAAGTGGGACTTTTTAGGACATATGTTTATATAAACTTTTTTTTATTGGCAAAAAATGAAGAATCGCCCCATTAAGTTTGTGGGGGAGTTTATAGATACCCTCTATAACATATATATTGTTAAAACTATACAAATAACTATTTTTTTCCACTGAGAGGATTCTAATTTTAAATAATGTAAAAAAACAAATAGTTAAAAAATAAAATAAAACAGGAGCTGTTTCTGAGGACTAAAGTCCTTACTCGCTCAGATCAGAAATCAAAATTTTATTGCTTAAACCGCTGAAACTTCAGCACTTTTTATAGTGCCAATAGCAGAATTAAGCTAGTTATTCGAATATTACATAGGGATCAAGCAACAAAAAAATAGGCTTTACCCGCTGTAAGTATTAAAGCGCTGTAGTGCTGCAGTTCTCTAAATGCATCCACTTACTACGTACCATTACAAATTTGGTAACTTATAAACTATGAATAGGTATATTACTTACATCTCCAAAATTAACCATTTCTATCTCCGAATTATAATGACGTTGAGCAACATCTTGGTACCAAGGTTTTACATCGTAGCCCTCTTTAAAGTACAGCTTGTTAGCGTCAAATACTTTAAAATCGTTATCATCTTTGTTAAGTTCTTTTAAAATCTGTTCAAAGGCTAGTTTTGTGTTTTGGTCATTATCTGGTAGGTTAACGGCTGTCCTAACTTCTTGTAGTACTTGATTATTTGGATCTTGGGAAGCGGATGAAATTAAAGCCATAACAGTTTGAATGCTTAATGGAGAAAAAATGATATTTTCATTTGGCCTATCCTTTACTAATTCCTAAAAATTAAAACTTTGATTAGCGCTATTAAAATTATACGTGATAAACCAGTACCAAAAAACATGTTTGTAGTTTTTACTACATACGCACAAAACAATTCTAAATAGGCTTGGACACTCGCTTGGGAGGCGTAGGTGTATTTTGTTGATGTTGATGTACTAAGTAACCCCATCACTTGAGGGTCCAAGCCTATGACAGAAAAATGTAAATAATTTGGTGTGTACAGAATGTGTCTAGAAAGGAAAGGATCAAGAAGTTAGTTTTTTAATTTTAGCTAAAATTTTCCATATTTCTCATTTTTTTTTATTGTAGTTCCCTGTATATAAGTCAATTTATATTTAAAAAATATAAATAGAGTAAGTTTCTTTATCGATTTCTATAACAAAAAATTTTTTTTTTTTAGGATATATAAGATTGTTAAATAACTCGTGACAAAACAATATTATTTTAACATGGGCCAACTTATACAGGTTTGGCGAGTTGAATCTAACGGATTGCGTTTTAATGTATTAGACACTAATAGATAGAGAGTAGACAGAGAACGACTGCATAGGTAACCGCCCACCGATAGCGACGGCGATTCCCCGTACTGCTCGAGTCCGCTCGATGTGAATATAAATTTCGGCTGCCTCGCAGTGCCAGTGCACTTTAGCAAGCGCTTGGGGATGGGTATGTCAGCCTCAAATAAAGTATTGGAATTTCACGCGCTCAAAACGGCCGACAACTTCTTCTGCACTCTCCGCACGACAATACCATTTAATGATATTAATCTTTTGTTCAACAGTGAAGACCATTTTTACTTTATTACTGTATCCGCCTTCGTACCAAAGGTTAAAATAAATTGTAAACATGATCGGCTAACACGTACTTGGTATGCGAAGAATTGCAATCGAACTTTGACCGGACTGATAAGCGCAACGACGCGACGACGCGATAGCCGCACAGGGTGGAGCCAAGTTGTTCTCGCTCTACTCCGTCTTTTCTTACACATTGCCCAAAAATCATATTCGAAACTTTTCAAGCGCCGAACGTGTATATTTTAAATGGAAAGCCTTGTAAAGTCCACGCGTTTAGTAAAGAGGCCACCGACGTCATCATTATCTACGCAAAAACTTCTGTAATTTAACCGCGATCGGATAGACAAAAAATTACGATATACATGTTTCAGATTAGGTAAGCGCTTGGATTGAACGCCATAAGTCAATCCTCTTTTTTGAGCGATTTCAATTGAGTTCAGTTGGATTAGAGATTAAATTTATACGATATTCACGTTTTTGGAAAAGGTTTAAAAATGACAGTTAAGTAAAACAGCTGATAAGTGCAGAAACGAAATAGTGGGAAATAAAATAAGCTTAAATATTTGCTAAAATATTGTGATAGTGTTTCTTTAGTGGTTTGCGTTATAATTTTGTCTTATTTTTTGAAATTAAATGTAATTTATTAAAAAATTATCACAAAAGTAAGGTTAAAAGTTTATTTTTATTTGTTTGCTTTCTTTGTTATTGGATTTACGTTTCTTTGTCAAATTTACAAGGATTTAAAACAGGATTATCTGCATCCAATAAATTCTACGACCAAGGGCACAGTGTTACGCTCAATGCGATCCGTCCAATCGGATTCGATTTTTACGATGTACCCTTAGTCATAGACTTATAATACTTTTTTCATATCTTGTTAAACAACAAAAATATTAATCATCCTGTGACAATCCGGCCACCCTATATACCAATATTTTCAGAAATTGCATTGGACATATCGTCGGTATAAAGGTAAATGTCACTAACATTTTTTCCAAAAATAAGTTAAACGAACCCAAGTAAATTTGAACAACACAACACTTTTACTTTTAACCTCTAAGGCCCTTAAGTAAAATTCTAAATTTCATTAAGTGCAAGATAGTACTTTTGTAGTAACGGTAAAACTTCCTAAGTAACTAAAATTTTAAATTATTGTTCTGTATATGGCACTGAGTGTTTGGGTGCGAGGTCGAGAAACGATATTTATCGGTGGTGTATTAAGTTACATTATTATTTTAGTTTTTAGTTTAGTTAGCTTATGATTTTTGGTGTAATTAAATTAATATTACTATATTTACTTGCAGTTAGTGACAAAAGGGATTCTTTATAGTTTGGGTACTTTAAATTGAGAAAACTCCTGAACAAAAAATGTATTTCATTGGTTTAAAAAGTTAGTAACCCTAGTAACCACAATAAAAAATGTATTTTATTGGTTAAAAAGTCCCATAACCAGTAAACATAGTTACTTATTAGGTATTTCTCTTAATATAACCATAAATTTAAAAAATAGGCCATAACTGGAAAAGCAAAACTATACGAGTATTATTTTTGATCATGATATGGTCACAAATGCATATGAAATCCAGTTTTGGCCATAGTACTTGTTGATTTATTAATATGGTAGATTATTCACACCAATACAGGGTGGTTATTGTCCTAGAGGTACGCAGAAATTTGGAACATTGTTGTTAAGGACAAAATGTGACTTACATTGTAAAAAAAACTGACATATTTTTATTAGGGAAATAAATAATAATATTTAATAAATATATTTAAAACTTCCGAAAATATAGCCATCCAAATCTTAAAATAAAAGGTATAATGTTGTAAAGGTTGCCGAAACCGCGAAAAAATTATCGTTACAAATCTAGCGCCCGAGCAGGGCCTTTTTTTTAATCAAGCGTTGCGCATGCGCAAAATAAACATTCTAGTTATACCGCTTTTCCGACTAATTTGGGGTCGTAAATTAAAACTACAACATATAAACTTTAAATTTGACCGTAAACCTATTTATTGTAGATAAAGAAGTGCCCAAAAGAAAACTGCTCTTCGCAAAAATGGTACTGCGCATGCGCGAACTAAAAATTTACGAGCCTCCTCTTTTCCGAGTAATTTGGTGTCGCTTTCATTAAATTTGTGGGATAGAACTTTTAAAACCGTATATTGTCACCGTTATAGTAAAATTTTTGAATGACTAACCCAAAAATCATCTTACACCTTGTTTTCGACTAAAAAGCAGGTCAAATCAGAAAATCTAAAAAACTAAGACAGTGTATTGACATATTTGCCGCCCGTAGGTTAATAACTGTGACCGCCCGTAATTTTGATACCTTACCCCATAATCCCCCATAATCCCATATGAACGTAAAAAGAAAATAAGAAGCAAAAAAAGGTATTTATCAAAAAAAGTGGCTCATAATGTAATTACAAAATCCTACACCGCATATGGTGGAGGCGGCCCCGTTCCCAGTGACCTTTGTGAAACGTCGGTTATGGTAAGCTGTGCCCGGCCCAGTTCCAGTGCCCTTTGTAAAGCGATAGGAAAAGTCGCTCCTGGTACGCCCTTCCTACCCCTCGTGTATTTGTGGAAGAAAATGCCATATATATGGTAAAGGCGTCCCGTTCCCCGAAGAAGAAATGTGTGGTAAATGACGAAGACGGGGAAAAAATGTGTTGCGTAGCGTAGCTGCAAGGAGGTAGCAGCGTAGCTACAAGAAAATGATAAGGTGTATCTTTAGTTTTTGAAAAATGGCTAAATGGTGTTAGCCAGAGTTGTTGAAGAAGAATATGAAAAAATAGTTATTTGCGTTGAAGTTGTTGTTTTACATCGTGAAGACGGAGTTTAGAAGCAGCATGAGGCTGCATTAGCACCGGAAGCCGCAGCTCTAATATGGGGAAGAGCTATGAAGTTATGGTCTTGAATAGTAGGGTACAAGACAGTTAAGCGGCCCAGAGAAAGGGAGGCAAGGTGGACCGGTACAATTCGACAAAGGACACTATGTTATTTGTAAAGTGTTTAGGTAAATCTGTGATATTTTTATAATTAATTGTATTTTTTTGGTGTTTACTTACTAGAAAAAAATTAATTATAATAATAATAATGATTTAATATGCAGTGAAAAGTAGCCTAAAAGTAAAATTTGATAATAACTCTTCTTTTTAACCCACCATATATGTAACATTATGTTATAAGAGGTTCATTGTTTTGATGATATACAATTTACGGGCGAGGTCGAGACAATTTCTAATAATGCAGAGCTAGCTAGTTTCAAATAAACATATTTTGTTTACCAAGTCAGGTGTTTTTGTGTAGTACATATGTAGTAAAGTTAATGAGTAATAACACTATGTATTTAAAGTTTTCAATATAGAAGGTATAAAATTTAGGCCACTTTCCTCTAAAAATAATCTTAACCGTTACAACTATATTTAAATAAAACTACTTAAAAAAAATCTCAAATTTGGAAATTATTCTGTTAACAATAGAAAAAAATTTAACTTTTTTTATGATCAATGACAAATCTTTTAATTTTTAGGAAAAAGTCGAGGCTTTTATTCAAAAAGAAAATTGAATTAAAGGCTATTTGCATATATTTTTTTCATTAAAAAAATCTTAGATGAAACTTTTTGATGTTTATTAAACTTTGGAAAGTTAAGATTATTTACGATAATTGTTTAAATTTTTGTAAGCTATATGAAACTATCGTTTTCGGTAATATTTCTATTTTTTTTAAAGGGTTTAAAGTAAATTTGGCTCATTTCTAATAGCGCTGTGGGTCCAACGCTTTCAGGAAGGGGGCATATGTGAACACCCTGTATAGGGGGTATAGGGGTTTTAATAATTTTAATATTATTTTGGCATTAAAGAAATTACATCCAAAAAATTAAAACAAATAATCAAGAAAATAGTGCAAGGTTTTTTGTCACCAAACAATAACAGAATCTAGGTCATATTATTTTATTTAGGGTCAACAACGTGCTAAGTCACCAAAATACTGAGATCAACTTTACCGAAACTGTACTAATAATGGGGAGAAAAAAGTTATAAAAATATCAGATAAGAAGTAGGTAGTAAAAGTGTTATCAAGTATAAAGTTAAAGTTTTAGTTAAGCCCCGTACGGGCTACCCCTAGTGGGGGTATGCCCGTACTAAATTAAGTCAAATAGTTCCTGTAGTCTTATAGTAAAAGAAAAAGATAGTTTTTGTCCACCGGTCTTATGGTCCCAAGAAGGTACATTTGTCCAAGTGACGTAAAATAGCCCTATGTATAGGTCAAAATTTGTAACGTCACAATATTAACTTGTTACCTTAATTTTAATAAATCATTTTCTAACTTTTTTTTTATTTCTAAATTGAAATATACAATATATTAAGTAAATCTGCCGCCCCTCAAAAATTTTTCGCTTTAGATTCCGTCTTACTTAACCTGCTGGTAAATCCAACACTGAACTTAAATCTGTATGAATGCCATATCCAAGACTAAAAGTTGCAAAAAGTCCTAAGCCCAATAATTGCCAAAAATGTAATTTTAAATGTACTCAGAACTTTTTAAAAGATAACTGTTTTTGTTATGCAGTAGTTATTCAGCATCTGGGGATTATAAATGCCAAAAGGACTATATCATTTCATTATAAAAGAGCAGAAGGACCCAAGCTGCTTGAGAAAAAAAATATCGGGTATTATTATTTAGCCAGTTGCCAACTGGTCACCAGACGTATTTGTAAAATCTGATTGGCGCTGACTAGTTTGTGATTTCTCTACGAACAGACCTATTACGACACAACAAAAAAACGACACATCAGTCATCAATTTTAGGCGTTCAACCAATTATAACCGCGGTAATAATTGGTGACAACTTTGACTTATAATACATTATTTAAACGTCAACATAACCGATTGGTAAATACCGTTTTAAAATTGGTTCTTCGCCTAAAATTGATAAGTGTGTCTCCAGCCAGCTTAAACAAATGTTGGTCGTTTTAGACCGTCACCTTTCCACGCATTGCCAAAAATTGCCAATCAATTTTTAAAGTAGCACGACGTGCACAAATATAATAAAACCAGCTTAAAAATATTTTAAAAATTAATTATTTTACACTTACTTTGTAAATTCTGGTAGTAAATACTTTTGTTCCCTCTATTAAATCATCTTCTGGGTTGGCCGATACTGTCAGAACCAATAAGGCCAGGGCTATTATTTCTTTCAAGTTCATTTTGAAATCTTAAAAAATATTCAATTTGATATATTGTACCTATATAGGGTGTTTCAAAGCAAATGCAAAAAATTAACAAGAACGAGTTGATTTCCTCGCTGTAGTTTGCTGTATAAACAATAATGGGGTCAAAAGTCAACCCTAAGGGAGATATTTCGGTACAAAGATGACGGAAAAATTCTGTTTTTTTCCTATTTTTAAAACGAAGCTATAAAACAAAAATATTATTCTTATGAAAATATATTTTTATAACTTTTTAAAACTTAAAATGGTTGAAATAGTTTATTTACATTTTGGGTTGCCTAATTTACAAAAAAAAAAAGAAAAAAATACGCAAGGTCTTAAAAAGAATGGATAGTATTAAGAAAATTCTTTATCTCTTGCGTTTTTCATAAATAATTATAGTTGCCTGCTGCTACACAAGTTTGTGAGATTGTTTTATTTGACATTACTTAGTAGTGTAAATATACCTATTAATTTTTCGTTTTTAAAATTAAAAACTAAAATTTATTTTTTCCCATGTTTGTAGGGGTAAATTTTTAACACCTTGCATGTCTATTTTATATTTTCTTATACAGTGTCCACGGATGGACTTAACTATACCTGTAATTTTTTTGTTTTTATTATTTAGAAAAAAGTTATTCTTCATAAAAATTTTCATGTAAAATGCTAAAAGCAATAATAAAAATTGGGTTGTTCAAAATCGCAAAAATATTATTTAAAAAAATTTAAATTTATTTTTTAAACTAACTAATTAAACAGCATAAAATATAATCAAAAATGTTTTTTTTCCTATTTGTTATGATCACAAGGAAAAACTAAAGTTAAAGTTGCAAAATAAATATAAAGGAAAATTAAAATTTAGTGAAAAAAAAATGTGTTTTTGAGAATAAAAGAGGTTAAAAGAATCGCCGTATAATATACTGGAAAAACCAAAATAACGAAAATGATATTTTGGCGATAAAAAAAAATCTTTTATAAATATTTTTTAATTACTTATTCAAATAGCATAAAAATATAAAATTAATTATTTATGTTGAAAAAGCATGTATTTTAGTTTACACTTAATTTGTCCAATAAGCATAAGCAATATGAAAGAAATGTATTAGACTTTTTTATTACTTGTTTAATATTTTTAATGAAGTAGTATAAAAAATGTAATTTTTTATTTTTAAAATAATATTTCCGAGGTTATGGACACTTTGCCGGGAGACAACAAAATTACTATCCAGCAATTTATTTTCTTTAGTCCAACTTTAGATTTAATAGCATCTGTGTAGTACTTCTGGTTTAACCGGAACTAATATAAACTTTATTATTTTAAATAGAACACCCTGAATATTTCTTAGGATCTAAATCCTACAGGTGATTTCTAATATAAAATCTTAAATATATTAAAAACCTAACTTTTTTGGTTTTGAAGAAAATGTTGTTTAAAAATGTCAAAATGACCGCACAATATGCAGTTTTTAGGGAAAACAAATGGACATCACAAAAATGTAAAATGCTTAAAATAGTTCTTTTAAAAGACTCTACCTTAAAAGACCATTAAAATACTACTTTCGGTTTAACCGGAAGTGCTTTAAAATTTGAAGTTCTAAGTATGATAACCCTGGTTATTTTAATGGAACACCCTACATATTTTTTAAGATATAAAATATTTAAGCTATTCCTGATATAAAACTTATAATAAACCCATAACCTATCCCTTTTACTTTTAGAGAAAACGGCGTTTGAAAAGGTCCAGACGACGACACAATATTCATGAAACTGTTTATTGCGAGGTCATTCGGAACTTTTCAAACTTGCTTGCTTGCTTGGGTTGGGATGGCTTTGCTGCTAGACAATCGCCAGAACTTTTCAAACTTTGTTTCCTCTAAAACTAAAAAAGATAGGTTATGAGTATATTATTGGTTTTATATCAGAAATAGCTTCAATAATTTAAATTAATTTAAAATGTATTTATCATACTTAGGACTACAAATTTTACAGCACTTCCGGTTAAACAGGAAGTAGTATTATAACGGATTCTTAAAGTAGAGTCTTTTAATATAACTATTTTAAGCATTTTAAATTCTTGTAATGTCCATTTGTTTTCCCATAAAACTGTATATTGTGCTGTCATTTTGACATTTTTAAGCGCCATTTTTTCCAAAACCAAAAAAGTTTGGTTATGGATATATTAAAGATTTTATTTTAGGAATGACCTGTAAACTTTAAATTCTAAGAACAATGCAGGGTGTTTCATTTATGATATTAAATTTTATATCACTTCCGGTTAACCGGAAGTAATACAAAGCTGCTATTATATCTAAAATTGGAATCATGGTTGTATCACCATAATGTCCCTAAATTTAAAAACTATACGGTTGCATTGAAAAAATAAATTACTGGATAGTTATTTCGTTGTCGGTATATATTATAGGGCAATTTCTATTGTAGCTTTTAGAATTTCAGACAAAGCAAACATTTTTATGAAGAATAAAAATTTTTTCAAAATATTAAAAATAAAAAATACAGGTACCAGTCAACAAAATATTTTAAAAAATCTAATATTATTTTATATTTGTTGCAGATTGCGTAAAAATAATTTAAATATATTTTTCATTAAAAGTAAAAAGTGTACTTACTGGTTTGTGTTAAAATTTTGTTAACAATAACCTTATTAAGAATAAACAAAGTTTAACATATCATCCATAATATATATTAGTCTTCTTATCTCTGACCTTAAATAAAAAATCATATACAAAAATAAACGTTTATTTGCAAGAAGAAAAAACTGATTTAAACAGAGTTGCCAGATGTGCTGCAGAAAAAGACTGGACAAAAAAAAACATTAATTTATTTTTAAATTCGATCAAAAAGCTATTTATATATATAAAGTTGGTCCACGGATGGACTGTACAATAGGACAAATAGACCAAAAATTTAAATGTTCAAGAAAGTCGTATATGGCAACTGCTTTTCCTTATTTAAAAACCAGATTCACGTTGAAAAAATTAATTTGTTTTGTACAGGGGCTTTAAAAACTATAAAAATGTAAAGCTGGACCAAGACAAAACTACCTTTATTTTTAATAATTCCGTAAAGTGTTAAATAAATAATGTTTTTAAAATTGAATAAGGATCCCATATCTGAAATTTCACATAAAATAAACCAAATTTTGTTTTTAATGACATATTTTTTAAAATCATGTTTTACACCTTTTTACGTAATTTACCTACTTTTACATTTTTGCATTTAATTATACCTATTTAACAAACATTAACATTCATTATTGTGTTCTATTAAAACTAGGTAAATTACGTAAAAAGTTGGAAAACATGATTTAAAAATCTGAAAATAATTTTTTGGTCCATTTTCACATTTTTGAAGTTTTTGGAGCCCCTGTATAAAACGAAACAAATTTCTCAACATGAATCTTGTTTTTTAAGAAGCAAAAGCAGTTGTCATAGACGACTTTCTAAAACATTTAAATTTTTGGTCCATTTGTCCTATTGTAAAGTCCTTCCGTGGACATACTGTATAAAAAGTTTACTTCAGCACAGTGATGATTTCAGGGGTACCTAAACGAAAATTCCTGAAAAAATATACGCCACTGACTTTTAAGCAAGTTTTTAATTTTATTTAAACAAAGCAATTAAAAATACAGCTTAATAGCCCTTATTTTTCTTGGACTTAATACTGAAAGTAATAATTTTATAAAATTAGCCACAAACACCATTAGTATTTAAAGTAATGAATTATCCTAAATTTATTTTTTTCAGAAATATTCGTGAAGGTACCGCTCAAGACACTAAATTGGGAAACTTTAAATAACTTTTAAATCTTTAAGTATTATAAATAGGCTTTTTAAATCTGCATATAAAAGTGCTAAATTAGGTTAGGGTTAATTAGGGTATTACCAAAAAACGATTTTTTTAAGGTTAGCACCCTGCATCTGGCAAAAAATGCATTGCCGGTCCGTGAATGAACTTTTCTTTATATTTTTTGATGCAGAATCTGTCTTTAAATTTTCTTAAAAACACTTAGTAACACTCTTTAAAGGCAGACGATTTCGTTTGTCTGCTCAAATATTTCAATGTCAATTTAATATTAAACTATTTTGTGAACTGTCATTATTTTACATGATTAGAAAGGGGCGTCTTGTTGCACTATCTAATTTTTTATCCAAGGCTCACAAAAACCGGACAATCTGTTGTTCGGTTTGCTAAGACTGTTAAACTTTCTGGTCGAAAACCAGACCCTTTTTATTAAGATTTCATATTTTTGTTTAAAATGTTCTTTTTGAAATTCACATAACCGTAAAATTAGGTTTAAAAATTCACGAGGTGATTTTAAATTTGGTACTTTTCTTCTTACACTGTATAGAATGTAAGAAAATTTAAAAAAAACAAATAAAATTATGCTCGATAATGCCCCATTTTCGAGGTTTTAAAAGTTTTAAGAAAAAAAAGAGAATTTTTTTATTATAACTCACATCACTCCAGACATTTTCACAACATTTGGTACATTTTTTTGACCATTATATTTCATTTTTTTGCTATAATAGTTTTTAATAAATGTTCTACCAGTGGCGTTCGAACAAGATTTGTATTTATTTTTTTCAAGAATTAAAAAAGTACGTAAATATTTTTTTCGATGTATTATTACTTTTAAAATACTTATTTAGTTTAAAGTTAATTTGGTCTCTTGATAGTTTATCGTATAGCGAATTGGTTTTGTTTAAATAAATAAAAGCAATTTTATGCATGGCAAAATAGCTAAATTTATATTAAATTTGTTTTTGTCTAATTTGTATGGAAGTGCTTCTGAAACATTTTTTTAAATAAATTTAAATTGAAGTTATATAAGTATTTAACCTTACTTTAATATAAATTAGACAAAAATGAATTTTACATAAAAACACCTTTCAGAATATCTTGAATAAAAATCAATAGAAATATTGTTCAAAATTCACTAGCAGAATTTTTAGAAAAACGTTTATAGCAAAAATGAAATGTAATGGTCAAACGACCAAATTTAAAGGAAATATCTGGAGAGCTAGGAAAGTTATGATAACAAAGATTTCTTAATACTTTAACCCCTTTTATCTCGAAAACGGAGCATTTTCGGACATAATTTTGTTATTTTCTTGCATTCTATAAGGTTTTAAAAGGAAAGTAATAACTTAAAAATCACCTTGTATATTTTTAGAATTTTCTCGCTTGTTTACATTTTCTTATAAAAAACCTTAAATGAAATTTTCTTATATATATAATTTTCTTACATATGATGATGGTAAAACGTTCACCTTGCTCGTTAAGTAAGCAACCAGATTATTTTTAAATTGGTTTAGCTAAGCATAAAAAGTTATGGTAGGTATACATATGACATTTATTAGATGATATTTATGCCAGATAGAAATTATAACTAATGTAAACAATAAAACATTTCTAACAGACATACATTTTTGACGGTTTGCATCAGCCAAAATCTCTGTCTGACATAAATATCATGCAATAAATGTCAGATGTAAACCTACCATTGGTTAAAGGTAGTTTTTGCTGTCACGTCTAAAATTTGCGAGGGGGCGGGATTTTTTGTGTTTCGTTTTTGCATAAATGCTTCTTTATTCCATACGATCCTTCTTTAGACACAAAAACGGTTTAAATTTATAAAAGGAAATAATATTTAATACCTACTGTGTTTTCACAAAATTGAAAGCGCCCCACAGTATGAAATTTTAACAATCTAGCAGGAAATAATTGATTTTTTAAACTGTACAAAATTTGAAAAAATGCAGTAAATATAAAAGCTAGATACTACACTTTACAAAAAAATAGCTTTGTTTGCGGGTCTAGTAATGAACTGATTCTGAACCAGAACCAAACTGGTTGAGAATTGTTTTAAAGCGCATGTCTAGTTATTTATTAGTTCGGAATTTTTATTTACCGCGAACGATTTTCTATACAGCTGAGGATGTATTCTAACCTAGCCTTTTGGTTAGGATTTTTCATGGTTAAATTGAATACTACGTAAAAAAATTAATTCAAACAATAAGGTAAATTGTTATACTGTCGAAAGCCACTCGAGGTCTCTCGGCGGAAGACGAGGGATTCCCTGCCTCCTTTCGTTTTTAACATAAGTATGTGTATTTAACTAAAGATAAAATCCAAACAAAAAGAAATGGTAAAATCTTGTAATTTGGACTGTATTTTTTAGTTAAATCTTTATTTATTTTATTTCATACATACATTCCTACGGAATACAATTAAAAATATAAAAAAATATTCAACAGGTATATTAACCCGCATAAAAAGTGACAGAAACAAATAAACTGAATACAACGGTTTATTTCTGTAGCACAAAAACAGAAAACAGCTGACCATGTCGACAACATTGCGCAATGCACATGAAATTCCGAACTGAACTTTTAGTTCCAACAAAAATCCCAGGACTGCTAATCAGGTTACGAACCGGTAACGAACTGATTCCATTGTAACCCGCGAACACAGAACTGTTACTAAAAATTCAGGATTTTACAAACCGTGAACGCTGCTTTTTCACTGCGCATGCGAATAGTCCCAGAACCGGTTCAGAATCGAACCCGCGAACAAAGCTAATACCTGTTTGTTTGCTCCAAAAAAAATTGTAAGTTACTAATAAGAGGTAAGTAAAATGCATATTCCGAAATCTGCTGTAAGCAAGTGGGAAAAAGATTATTCAAAGTTTAGTGTTTTATTTGACAAAGAATTTTTAAATTTCTTATTTTATACCAGTATACTTTTTTGCGTTATAAGGTAGGATTGCAATACTTTATTTATAATTTTGACAAAAAGGTTTTAAGATAAACAATCAATTTAATAGGCATATTTTTCTTCTTCGAGTTTTAATATTTTTCAACTTCCATTGGATTTTTGGTTAGATATATCACCGTATATTAAAATACCGCATACTTTGCTTTAAAGCTTGAATATTATCATATCTGATGTCAGTAAAAGAAATTGCAAAAATTTGCAAACTTTTAAATTATTTTCAGGATGGCTCCCAAAATAAGTCATTGCAATATTTTTGACATATTGGTTACAAAACGCAAAAATGAAAAAGTAACTTCCATAATTAACTATATTTTGCAACAATTGGGGCTTTTGGCAGTGCCAGATAATACCTTAGTTCAGGCAGGTTTTGTGTTTCATTTCCATGTAAGGACAACATAACGAGTCTAGGAGACTCACTTGAAAATGCCAAAAGTAGATTTTACACTTTGGAGAAAAACTATCTAGAAATGCGGTTCTAAAAGAAAAATACTCTTCTTTTATGAATGAGTACATTGAGTTAGGACACATGAGTAAAATAGAGGTAGAAAAGGTTGATAGTGAGTGTAATGTTTATTACTTGCTCCACCATGGAGTAGTGAATGAAGGTAGTCTCACAACAAAATTACTTGTAGTGTTTGATGCAAGTGCTAAGGCATCCAATGGTATTTCATTAAATGAGGCGTTAAAAGTAGGACCAAGTATTCAGGACGATCTGTTTAACATTTTAGTTAGATTTCGGCAACATAAAGTAGTAGTTACAGCGGACATAGCAAAGATGTACCGCCAAGTAAATATAGATAAAAATAAGCAGGATTTACAAAGAATAGTTTGGCGCTCAGATCCAAATTCTGATTTAAATCATTATCGACTGAACACGGTCACATATGGTACCGCACCCGCGTCTTTTCTAGCTACGCGATGTCTTCAACAGATAGCTATTGACATAAAAGATAGGTTACCCGAGATTAGTAGAATAATTTTAAGAAACTTTTATGTTGATGATTTAATTTTAAGTGTAGAATCAGTCGATAAGGCAATAGAGATAGGAAGGTCTATATCTAGCGAATTAAATCAGTACGGATTTCCACTTAGAAAGTGGTCCTCGAATGTGAAGGATGTATTAGATAAACTTTCTGTTCATGAAAATAAAGATTTAGGTTATCTTTTCACCGACAGTGATACTAAGAAAACATTAGGTATCTTTTGGCAAGCTAATTCTGATGTTCTTGAATACATGGTAAAAACGACGACTTTTAGTCATAATAGTGTTACAAAAAGATTTATCCTATCAGTCGTCTCCCAAATATTTGATCCATTAGGTTTGGTAGGTCCAGTCACAATAAGAGCGAAGCTTTTACTTTAACAACTTTGGCAGTTAAAATTAGAGTGGGATGAGACTATTCCTTTAGATCTGTTTTCAATCTGGAATGATTTTTACAATCAACTAAGGTGCTTAAATGAAATTAGAATCCCAAGGCAGTGTATAATTTTGAATGCAATAGGTTTTGAAATGCATGGGTTCTGTGATGCGAGTGAAAGTTCCTATGGATGTTGTTTGTACTTACGATCTATAAATACCAATGAGGAAGTTTTAATTAGATTGGTTTGTGCTAAAAGCCGAGTAGCCCCTATTAAAAAGGTTAGCCTCCCTAGGTTAGAATTATGTGGAGCCGTGTTACTGGCGCGAATAACCAAAAAGGTTTTATCTGCTTTAGATATAAAAATTGATCGTGTGTTTTTGTGGACTGATTCCACTATTGTATTATCTTGGCTCGCCGAGGAACCAAACAAATGGAAGTTATTTTTAGCGAATAGGGTGTCAGAAATTCAAGATATTACCAGTGAATATCAGTGGGGACATGTAGTTTTAAATCAAAACCCAGCAGATATTATTTCTAGAGGAATTCAACCTAAATTACTTAGAGATTTAAGGTTATGGTGGGTAGGTCCTTCATGGCTAGTAGAAAATCCAGAAAAATGGCCAAATAAGGTTCCACTAGGGACAAGTACAGCTCCTGAGCGACGAAGCATAAAATTAACATTTGCTAATACAGTTGTTGATACCACCATTTTTGAAAAATATTCAACGCTTTTTAAATTAGTCCGAATAATTGCTTTGTGTTTAAGATTTTATTACAATATTAAGGTAAAACCAGTAAATAAAAGGGTTGGTAAAATTTCTATTGAAGAATTTAATAACGCTTTGTTAGTAATTATTAAGGTAATGCAAATCCAAGTCTTTGAAAATGAAATACATTCTCTTAAAAATTCACATTTGCTACCAAGGCAAAGTCCAATTAACTCTTTAAATCCCTTTATAGATAACGATGGGTTGTTGCGCGTAGGTGGTAGAATAAGGAATTCAAATGAAAAATATGACACTAAGTTTCCCATACTTTTGCCACAAAAGCACCCATTAACCAAATTAATTATTTTAGATCAGCATCATAAACATTTGCACGCGGGCCCACAGGCAATTTTAGCGGCTTTGCGCCAACGATATTGGCCAATTAATGGTAAAAATGCTGTTCGAAGCGTTCTCTCTAAGTGTATAACTTGTTTTCGATCTAAACCGTATAATGCTTGTCAAAAAATGGGTGATCTACCTAAAGATAGGGTAACACCTCAAAGACCATTTCTTGTTGCTGGTGTGGTCCATTCAAACTAAAAGATGGAAAATTAAGAAATAGGGCCGTTGTAAAAGGCTATATGTGTTTATTTGTGTGTTTTTCGACCAAAGCGGTTCACATTGAATTGGTCGAAGATTTAAGTACTAATTCGTTTCTTAATTGTTTAAAAAGATTCGTTTCCTGACGAGGTTTATGTGCACGGTTATATTCCGATAATGCAACCAATTTTGTTGGGGCGAATAACGAACTTAAAAGGGTAGGGGAATTTTTAGCTACTTTAAGTCAAAATTGCGAGTTTAATAATTATTGTTTACAATCTCATATTGACTGGCAATATATTCCCCACGATCTCCCCATCACGGCGGACTTTGGGAGTCTGCAATTAAGTCAGCAAAACATCACATTACGCGTATTTTAGGAAATACCATTTTGACATCCCAAGACATGAGTACGATATTCGCGCAGGTAGAGGCGGTGCTAAACTCTCGACCCTTAACCCCTTTATCCTGTGACCCAAATGATGTTTCCTCCCTCACGCCTGGTCATTTCCTTATTGGGGACACTCTTACTGAATTGCCACAAGCAGATGTTTCTGAAAAGGCTTCAAATCGCCTAGATCAATACCACTTGCTCCAGAAGATGTATCAGCAGTTTTGGGTTCGATGGTCGACCGAATATTTGTCACTTCTGCAGCAGCAAACTAAATGGAGTCAACCCCATGACAATATCAAACCTGGTGCCATGGTGGTGTTAAAGGAAGAAAATGTTGCGCCTTTAAGCTGGAAACCAGGTCGCGTGGTCGCAGTTCATCCTGACAAATACAAACTAATTCGTGTTGTCAGTGTGCGTACGAGTGCCGGAACTGTGCAACGTTCGGTACAAAAGGTGTGCGTCTTGCCTATAGACACTTTATAAAACATTAACTGTTAATCCAATGTGATTATCGGCTAAATATACGTAAAAAATACGGTTTCTGTGTGCAGACAATTATTTTTAGTCATGTTATAAGCTAGTATGATTTGTAACCTTACTGTTAGTTATATTTGTTGAAAGTGTAATCTTTCAAGGCTGGCGGTTATGTCTAGTATCTGGTAAAAACCAACATGATGTTGGTTGGTGACACGTTCACCGATGTTTTATCTTATTGCCTAATTAAATAAAACTATTTGTTTGTACTAAATGGACTGTATTTACTAATTAAACGTTACTAAAAACGTCTGCTAGGCATGGCGGCTGAGAGAAGAAGGCCGAGACGGGCGACTGCGCTGTGTTGCCACTTTTACAACGTTGTCACGTTTATAGTTTTATAAATTTTACCAGATACTAAACAAAGGTCCTTACTTTCCCAGTTAAGTCAACAGTTTTCCAGCACCTCATTTTTTTGGCTTACATACGTTTGGGGGCCCCTATAGCAGAGTTGGGTCGTATTCGAATACTCAGTATTCTGAATAGTATTCAGAATACTTTTGCCGGTATTCGAATACATTTGTATGTTTGGTATTTGGTATTCGGCAGAATACTATTTTGCTCAGTATTCGGTATTCTGTATTCGAATACTTTAGAAGTATTCGACGAATATTTTTTGTTTTTTGAGTATTCGTATAACGTCCGAGTATTTGAATACCGAAAAGTGTAAGTAGTATTCGAATAACTAAAATTGTCATGATTTGAATAACAAAAGGGAAGCAAAATAGGAAAGAAAGAGGTAAGGACCTTTTTTTTGCTCTTCAATTTTGTCATAGGTTTTGTTTAGTAGTATTCGAATCTTTTCGGTTCCAGTATTCGAATACCGATTCCGGGTATTCATGTATTCGAATACTTTCTTTTTTCGGTATTCGTATTTGTATTCGAATACCGATTTTCAGTATTCTGCCCAACTCTGCCCTATGGCCCGGGGGCCTCGTATCATTGATACGGCGGTAGCTACGCCCCTGACATTGTGTGTGTGTTCATTTAAAAACTTGCCACTCAAGTTATTTGCAAAAAAAAAAATTGAGAAAATCGCCGAAATACGTCAAGTTGGCGTAAGGTTAAAAAAAAATTGACCCGCCCCCGTACTTTATAACCCTAGAATATAAAGTCCATATATTTACCTACTACAAAATGGCGGTACTATAAATATTACCCAAATACCTGATTGGGATGGCCGTATTTCTGAAACTAATAAAGTTAGATGTACCTAATAGTCCCTGGGACATCAATGAAGTGAACTTCATATTAACAACACTTTTAAAACCTATTAAGGTGTGTTCCTTTTGGACGAGTCTTACGCCCCCTCATAAATGTTATTTCTGAGCCTTTAGGGTTTGTGACAAAAACACTCTTATTTTTGATTTTAAAGAAAAGATTGTGTATTATAACCTATAGGGACGCTATCGTCCGACAAAAAAGTGACGCGTTTGCCCAGTCTGACACCCAAAACATGTCAGTTTTAAGCCCTATGGTTTCGTGACAGTAACACTTATCATTTATAGCACAATGTTTAAACAAAGCCAAAAATAAATATAACCATTACTAGAAGATTCCTAAAAATAATTAAAAAAAAAACAATTACAAAATTTTGCTCCTCTTTAAATCGAAACTTAGACCTATCAAATGCATGGAATAAAATAAAAAAGTTTCCTGGCCACAGCACAAGCTCGACATATTACATAGAATGGCTAGCGTTGGAAATATTCTGGAAGTCCCTTAAGACCGAGAAACCCATACCTACGAACTTTTCTTGATGGATAAAATTTAATACGCGTTATTAGGAAAGAAAAATTCAATCAACTCGTCATGGCATAAAAAGTTGGCTATAGAGAACGGACTTACTCTTTCAGTAAAAAAATTTGAAGCGATCTGATGTACTAAAAATACAAAACCATTAAAACTCTTCCCAATTGTTACAAAAAATTTTACCATATCATTTAAAAATAAAGTAAAATACCTTGGCTTACTCTGAAGAAAAATCCTAAATGAAATAGACAAATTGAAATAATGATTGAAAAAGCTTGCAAAGGCATTACCATTATAAAATTCTTTTGCATGGTTTGGTAGGAAGTTAATCCTCAGACCCTACTTATAACCTTAAATGGCCTAGTCAAATCTTACTTGGACTATGGATCGATTTTTATTAGTTCATGCAGTAAGAAAGCCACAAAAAATGAATACCATATTTTACCAGAACCTAAGAGTGGCTTTGGGATGCATGAGATCCACATCAAAAAACACTCTGTAAGCGAAAACTGGTAAAGTGGGCATGGAACACAGAAGAAAGTGGTTAGCAGTAAAATTTAAGTAATTCAAACCATCCTTTTATTCCTGGCCTGAATGATTGTAGAAGATAATTATCTAAAAATGCGGGTTTCTGGAGAATCAAAGGATCACCATACTTAATTCAAGCACTAAACTATTTTCTACCTTACTACGAAAGAATATACATAGCTGAACAATTTCCCATCTTGAAAATAGAAAAAGATATCCAGATTAGACAAATAGGAATCTTAAACTTACAAATGATGATAAGTATAGAAAAACGACTTTCTCTTGCAACTGCAGATCTCAAAAATCGTTATGTTTGTATGTATATTCTGATGCTTCCAAAAACTCCTCCAGAACCGGCTTACACATCCCTGAGATAAAATATAACTTCTGCCAGCCTACCTGGCGAGCTTTGTATGTACAGCAGAAGTTTTAGCAATATGCGAAACAGCCAGAACCATTTTACAGAAAAATATTAAAATCTGCATAATATAACTACCAAATTGCACTCTTAAAACTAAATGAAACAAAAATGGATTCCTTAAATGATCATATAAGCCTGATCACAAAAAGATTGCTGCTGGCAGCAAAGGACAATATGGTACAAATATCATGGTTGCCTGGATACCAGGACATTCGGGCATCCAGGGCAACAAAACCGCTAATAAATTGGCCAATATTGGTAGAGAGCCTAATATCCCCAAAAATATAGACATAGACAAGAAGGAAGTGATGCCGATAATAAAGAATAAAATATTAGACGAATACAGTAAAATACGGAAAGAATCCCTTAAAACAAAGGAAAAATGGTATTCGGAGATCAATAATACCTTACCCTTAAATCAATGATAGAAGACATATTTTTACCATAGTTAGGATGAGGACTGGCCATTGCCAGTCTAAGAGCCATTTATATAGGATTGGTATTAAAGACGACCCTTTGTGTGAGTGCGGGAGCGTAAAGAACTAGGAACCTATATTTTTGGAATACCCAATTAATAAGATTCCTAATCTCGATATGTATGAAGAATTTAGAAAAAAGGAATTGTCCACACCTCCTAATATTAGAACTGTTTTAGCAAAAATTAATATTAAATTAATTAAAATAATCAGTAAATTTCTAAAAATTAATTAGATTGACTTGTAATTTCTGTTTTAGATAAAGTTCATCTGTCATCTCCCTAATCCTACCCAACGCAGCTCTTTTGTGTAAGTTCCTCTACTGCGCGGGAGCGAGAAGAGTCTTTTCCGATGTTCTGCCCAATACACCTTGATTTAAATTTTGTTTTCTGTTATCAAATATTTTGTAGTTTACATAGTGACCACGTCATGGTCACCAGGCAAACACATGGCCATCCCTAATGTGCTGGCAAATTGGACCGACCGACACGGACCAGAGCCAAGAAGAAATATCCAACCAACGAAAGTTAGATGTACTTTATGTGGTATTTTCTTAAAGCTTTCTTTAAAAAATCTTTTTATTGGTAATATAATATACATACAGCGTATCCCAAATTGGGCCCACATGGATTGGTAACATTCGGGAACCATTAGAGCTACAGTGTTGGTTAGATTAGAAAAGTTTTAGACAATTTAATTGCAAAATTTTGCCTGCTTTTAGATTTTATTTAACTTGGTTTTTAGGATAAATAAAAAAAATAACAAAATGGTGCATTTTTAACTTATCCTGTAGCTCGCAAACTACTAATTGTACAGTTTCAAGGTTACTACATTATTAAAACAGTTGTTAAGAAGAATTAAATTTAAGTAAAAATATTTTTTTAACTTTATTTGTTTTTGAGATATTTATTCCAACTTTGGATTTTTATACGGATGCCATATTGAATTTTTTGATTTTTGAAAAGAGCTTAAGAGGTGAAGAGAGTGGTCACAAGTCAAGGTTTTCAGATTGCTTAAGCTCCAAAAACGATAATTTTTGTTTATTTGATAGTAGACTTAGTCTAGACTGCATAATGACCGCCCCGTTTCATAAAAAACAAATAATAAGCATCCGGAGCGGCATCAACCTAACCATAGACATTTAAAATTCTTAGTGATGAACTTGTTACCCCATGGATCTTTTGTGAGAGCAAAATTCAAAACTTATATAAAAAACGTGATGCTTTTTGCAAAAATTATTATTTTCTAATATTATCTTAAACTGATAATAATTAAACACAACTGTAAAACAATAATGTATTAGATTAGATTATATTAGAATAGGACCGGGATAACCCATGCACTGAAGCCGCTCGGCTTATTGTGCGCCCTGTCTTTTAACGTCTGGGTGATGTTAGCCAGACGGAACTTAAGACCTTGTCCTCACCCAGGGGGCACTACTGAACCTACCAACTGAGTGGGGTCTGCATGTCTACGGTTACGCAGGACACGGCAAAGTGTGTTCCGGCGCCCTGGTCCTTTGGTGGCCTTCCATCGTCGATACATTTTGCACTTTGTCCGTCTGGTGTTGAGCTAACCACTAAATTTTCGACCAACCTATAAATAAGTATTTGGCCTCAGAAGGATTCAAACCCACCTCACGTCCGTTGTGCGCTCAACGACTTAACGCCTAACACGCTAAGCCATCACCGGACCAATAATGTATTAGTAAACAAGAAAATAAAATTACAGTACATGTCTTCCTCCATTTTCCACATATTTTTCGCATTTTTTAAACACCTTGTTGGTTACTCAGCGTAACGTGTTTCGGTTGATGGAAGCAAACACATCTTGTACCCTGTGTTCTAATTTCAACCTAGTTTCGGGCGAAGAAAACTCGTACACCTTATATTTTGCGTGTCCCCATAGGTAAAAATTAAGGGGTGTGATGTCCGGTAATTCAACTGGCCAAGCAATTGGCTCATTATTAGAGATTATGTTGCTATTAAAGGTATCTCTAAGGACCTCCATCTCCTCCCTGGTACTGTGCGCTAAACATCCGTCTTGCTAGAACCACAAATTATTTATTTTTCACTGTATTTTTAAAAGCCGGTAAAATCTGTTCTTACAGGAGTAGCAAATACCTATCTCTATTCCGAGTTTCTTCAAAAATAAATATTCCAATTAAATGGTTGTCTAAAACAGAAAAATAAATGTTTTATCTAATTGTGAGACGTAAATTTAAGGTGCATTTTTAATTACCTATGATCCCACACCAGACATTAAAGCCAAACCTTGTTTGTAACCCTCTTTCTTTTAAATTATGTGGATTTTCTGTATCCCAGGAGTGATAATTGTGCCTTTAAAAAAAAATCCACAAATTGTAAACCGGGTTTCGTCTGTCCAGAGAACTTTGGATTGCAAATTGGGTATCTGTTGACATTTAGTAATAAACCACTGACTAAAGGTAATTCGTATATTAAAATCATTCCCCTCTGAAGACCCTGAAAAATACGTTGTTTATATGGATGAAAACGGTGTTTTTTGACCTATGCACAGATGGCTTATGACTTGTTGTCTGTTCTTCTACTTTTCTAACCCATGTTGCAGTCTAGTCTAAGCCTTCTATCAAATAAACGAAATTATCGTTGTAAGAGTTTAGGCAATCTAAAAACCTAGACTTGTGATACATAAAAAAATCTCTTGAAGAGCTCATTTTAAAAATGTAAAATTCTAATATGGCGTCCGTATAAATATTCAAAGTTTTACTTAAATTAAATTCTTCTTAAAACAGTGTTCCGATAATGTACTAATCTTAAAAACCGTAAAATTGGTTGTTTGCGAGCTACAGGCCAAAGTTAAAAATGCACCATTTTGTTTTTTTAATAACCTTAAAAACCTTTAAAGATAATTAAAATTTGAAAGCATCCCAATTTTGCAATTAAATTGTCTAACACTTTTCTAATTTAACCAACACTGTAGCTCTAATGGTTTCCGCGTTACCAATACATGTAGTACCAATTTGGGACACTGTATACATTAAAAAAATATATACACTTTTTATCTTCCCTTGTATATTATCACTACTATAACCATTAAAAATATCTTTAAAAGAGCTTTAAAAAATACCACATCAAGTACAACTAACTTTATTAGTTTCGGAAATACGTCCATCCAAATCAGGTATTTGGGCAGTTTTTAAAGTACCGACATTTTGTAGTAGGTAAAGATATTAATTTTATATTCTAGGGTTATAAAGTACTCGCCAGAAGCTTTAAAATAATGTATTACTTGACCCCTCTTCTCATTTAGAAATTTTCAGGTAATTAAGGAGTTCAAGGGGGCCGTTCATTTTTTGTAAGAAACGTTTCCCCTTACTAAATATCTTGACGTGTTTTGGCGATTTTCTCAAATTTGTTTCTTTTCGCAGATAACTTTAGTGGTAAGTTTTAAATAAACACCCAGTATACCTTTATTCAGAAGTAATAAGTCTATTTAAATTATATGTAATAAAAGGAAAAAAATTAAAGACATGAAACATATGACAAAGAATTGGTCCAAAATAAGTACACGAATTAGTAAGCACAGCGAGAGGCGAAGAAATATTTACTACGGTTTCCTAGGACTGTCGGTCGTTGAAAACCAACGCGATTTACGTTCGCCCAAATCAAATATATACTTTTAAATAAAACCATTCTAAGTAAAAAAATTGATTTGGGCGAACGTAAATCGCGTCGGTTTCGGTCAACCATAAGTCATAGAAAACCGTACAGTGCCGAATAAGGACTTCCTGATGCCCTAAGCAGTTGACTTGTGTGGGGCCCCCTAGCCACGAATTTTTGGAAGACTAAAAACAAAAGGTTCGAACTTTTTCTAAAACCCCAAACTGATTATATTTCGTACCACCAACATTTTTGGAGAGCAAAAATAAACGCTCTTTTAAAAATATTAAACCGATTTTCAAAAAATAAATAAAACCCACTAAGATAAAAAAAAGAAATGAAGTCAATTAATAACATATGGTATTAAAATATAAAAAGCCTTTGCCTATTTAGCTTTTTACATTTAGTAGTTTAGCGCAAAGGTTATTACTCGACTTTTTTATATTATTTTAAACTTATTAGTGAGTTTCATTAATTTTTTGAAGTCGGTTTAATTCTTCTTAAAAATGTCTACTTTTTGCTTTCTTATTGATTATTATTAATATTAAATCGGTAAACATACACTAAAAAATACTAACAGTACCTTTTTTAAAGACTCCATTAAAAAGCACAGGGACGTGTAATTTAATTGGCTTGAAACCTTACAGTTGGTCATGAAAAACTATCACATTGGGTAATGGTCTGGTCTGGTTTTTTATATTCATTTTTTAAAATTTCTTACTAAAACGAATAAAACAAAAAAGATTTAAATAACCAGAACTAACCATGACCCACCCAATGTCAATCAATCAAATCATGTAAAACTGTCAGGGTCGCGAGAAAGAAAGGTACTAAACCTATTTTTAATTAATAATAAAGAAAAAAAAGAGATCAGGGGCGCACTCATAAACGACAACCTTGGGGTAAAATTTGCCCCTTTCACCGAACTGAAAGAGGTAGGGGAGAACAAGGAGGGTTTGGACACTGCGAGCATATGAACACATTTAAATTTACCGCCAAATCTATTCAAATATTCTTGGCACATTGTCCGGTAGTCGGGAAGAAAGTGTTTTTAGTGTTCATAGTTAATTCAACAGCGAAGGTACGTTATAGTCGGGGTAAATTCATAAAATTCGGTTTTTTAATTTCGAAGTAATATTTTGCCAGAGAATAAAATGCAATTTCTTCGTATTTTTTTTATAATACCCCATTATTTTGTCATGTGTGTGTACATATAGAATTTTAAAAATAGTTATTTAGGGTTTTATCGTTAACAGTATTTTAACGTACCTATAAAATCGCCATTCTTTCAAATTTTACCATGGGGGAGGGTATTGTCAGTCATCTAACCCCTACCTATATGTCCAGAACCTCCCATAATTAATTTTTAATCTAACCTTTTTCTTTTTTTTCTTATTAAAATTGCCTCAAATGTACAAAAAAGATAAACTAAACTTTTTATTCTGAATCTGTAAAGCAAGCTGTCATCGATGTTACTGATAATAGGCTAAGTTATTGAAAAAGTCCCTAAAAGCACAGAATCACAAAGTCAGCTTTAGGCACCTATGTAAATAAGCAAAGCTTGAAGGAATTAATAATTAATGTAACTTTTTATCCAAAGTACGTCACCACTCAAAAATTTTACACGGAAACAGAAAACCAGTTAGCAGAATAATAATTGTTCTAATATGTATTGTATTTGAGTATGCATTAAAAACAATATGAAGTACCCAAAATCCTGACAAATCAATAAAATGGCTGGCCTGAATTTAACCCCCACATTCTTGTTGATTTTCAAAAATAAATAACCCTTAAATATTGTGTTAAAATTTAATGTTTATATGTCGGTATATGGGGTGGATCTTAACTTAATTAATTATAATTGTTTCAAAGTCGGTTCATTTTTTATTGAAAAACCGTGTATTTTCTTTTTTTTCTACTTTTAAGTACCCCCTCTGTGGTGCCCCCACAACTTGATGCCCTAAGCAACTGCTTAATTTGCTTATAGGGTTAATCCGAAACTGAAACCGTAGCTTTATATAGAAAAATAAAACTATTTTGGATTACCAAGAAAACCACAGCTCGACTGATAGCGACAGGAACAGAACATTTTCCTCTCTGACAAAGGAAGAGTAAATATAGCCTTTCTAGGAAAAGAAATTTTTTTGCTCCTTAATTAAGGAATAAAAATGTAAAGTGCAGTTCAAATTCTTTTTATGAATATACCAGCTAAAAAATACCTTTCCCAAAATAAAAACACGTTGTTTATTTTTCTCCTTTAACCTCAGTCAGATAACAGTTAAGCAGTAACTATGCTAATTTTATCAATGTCACGGGCTGAAGAACCTAGGTCGATGGCCCATTAGGAGCATATATATATATATGTATTGTATTATGTTGCCTAATAAATTACATTAAATAAATATATCAATGTCATCCTAATCTGCCAAATTTGTTATTTCGTATTTTAGATAATAATAAATAATACGATATTAAAATTACCACTGTTTTTTTGCGGTAACTTTGCAAACCAATTTTTAGAAAAAAAACTTTTTAAAATGTTATTAATTGGAAAACTTTATATTTAAGTGTAGTCGACTTGGAGGAAAAACTAAAGTACATTTTTCAAAATGAAATATTAATCCGAATTCTAATATAGGGTGTCCGACTATATTTTAACCTATTTTGATCACGAATAACTTTAAAACAAAGAAATTTATCAACATTAGGTTTTTTCAGAAGACCTTAGATTTTTTAAAGGTTTTTTTTATCATATCCTTGCTATTTTGTTGCGACATTCCGTTAACAAAAAAAAACAAAAAAAAACAAAATGGCCGATTTTTCGGCGGTATAGGGCAACTTTGGTATTTTTAATGGAACATGTGTATTTTTTACCCCCTTAAGATCCAGTCTTTACTCGTTAAAAAATGTAACATCATTTATGGTTATTTTTAAAAAAATGGAATTATTAATCTCTTAAAATTGACTGCACGGCATGTTAAAGCATTTTTTGACAATTAAAATTCCACACCACTATTTTTTGACCAATCACCCTTTGCTTATGAGTGGCCAGGTTTTGCAGAGCTGTGGCACATTCAACCTTGTGGGCGTCACATTTGAGAATAACCTTAACTGGCATAACCACATTGTCTATAGCCACCCGATTAAAAAAGCTTGGTTTTCTTTTCCGAGGCAAAAAGTATTTTTCTCCTTCCAATTTATACACTTTGTATGTGTTTCAAATTTGACCCTCTCTGGAATATTGTTCTCATGTCTGGGGAATGGCGTCCCCTACAACCCTTAGCAATCTTGATGCCATTCAAAGAGGAGCTGTTCGTCTTATTAATGACCCTTTACTTACTCAAAGACTTCCTTCGTCCATCGTCGAGCTGTGGGAGATCTATCGCTCTTTTATAGATACTTTTACGGCTTCTTCTCCGACGAATTATCCAGTATAGTCCCTCCTCTTGCAGCTCCTAACAGAGAAACTCGCTGTGCCGCACGTATGCATCCCTATATGGTCCAATTGAACAGGCCCCGAACTTCCCATTTCGATCGTTCTTTTATCCCTAGAGTTTCTAGACTGTGGAACTTATTGCCAGCGGAGGTCTTTCCTTCTCCCCCAAATCTTCAAGTTTTTAAGTCCCGTGTTAACAAACTTCCTCGTACCTTGCTTAAGACACCCACGGTACGTTAGTATTTAGGCTTTTAGCCTTCGTGGATTGTCGAAAGATAAAAAAAATCGAATGTGTAATTTTTGGTTGCGTCACCATGATAACCCAACTATTTTTTGGAATTTCTTTTGCTCTTGAAGCGAATTATAGTGGACATTTTTTGACATAATCAAGTGATGTATTTTTAGGTCATACCTGTCATTCACATAACTAATTAAAGAAAACGTCATTTTCTTGCAGTTGTAATATCTTAGACGTATCATAATATAAAAGAATGTACGGTTTTAAGTTCCTTAATGTCATTTGTATACAACTACAGTTAGTAAAATAATATCTTAGGACTGGAGTAGCAGAAGTAATTGAAGAGCAAATGAACGCTAGGTATAAGTCTAAACAAATCAAAATTTACTTTTTTACTAACTGTAGTGATATAAATTTAATTTAAATGAAAACCCTAAAATTACAATTTAGTAAAATGAGAAACATTTTTGTTTAAATAGTACATTTTGAAAGCTCCTGTCAAAGGTAAAGACATAAAATTTAAAAGAATATTATTTAAAAGGATGTCTGTCTGTCTCAGCTGATCGAGTCAGTTTTCATAAATAGTAGGCAGACACCGCATTTGATTAATCTGGCAGCCCTGCTGCCATGGACTTGTACCCATAAGTTGGATTCATAATGGCCGAAATCCAGTCCCCCAGCTAAGTACGGCACGCGCCCTTTCTATTTTTTAACTCTGCTTAGAGCTGGGCCATGCGTTAGAGTGGCTCAGCTGTGTATAAAGGCGAGTCCTCATGTAGCGCTAAATGCCGCGTATCGCGTGACAGCGTTGTTGCGCGCATTTTGACGTAACGTCCCAATGACGCGCATTTGAAATCAACGCGTAAACTGGTGTTTTGATAGAAATATTTACTTTCAATATAGTAGGTTTTTGATCGAGATCTAATATGTACAGTACGTGAATATGAATATAGAAAACATCACCAGTACAACTATGTTGCGTGCATTAAGTGTTACAGTAATGCAATATAAGCAGTGTTCTTTCTTTTATAAAGAGGCCTATCGTCAGAAACTCTTGAGAAGAAAAAAAGGAATCCTATTCGACAATATTGGGTAAAAGACATTTTTACCACCAAAAGGAGAAGATCCCAGGGCAGTAGTCATAATTTGATTGCTGAAATGAGGAATCATGATAAAGAAAAGTTTAGAAACTTTTTGAGAATGTCTCCTGAAACATTTGACCTTCTTTTATCTATTGTGGAACCACATTTATAAAAACAAAGTGTTATAAGGGAACCTATAGAGCCAAGAATACGATTGGAGATAACATTACGCTACCTAGCATCTGGGGATAGTATGGTGTCTTTATCTTATAACTTTAGAGTTGGGAAACAGACAGTTTCATCAATTATTTCTGAAACTTGTGAGGCAATATGGGTCTGCTTGAAAGATCAAGTTTTTATCCAACCCACTGAGGATAACTGGAAGAAAATTGCAAGAGAATTTGAAAGCAAGTGGAATTTTAGAAACTGTATTGGTGCTATTGATGGAAAGCATTGTGCAGGTAACTAATTTAGTGAAATTTAATGATTGAAAATAAGTACCAATAATATTTTTTTTGGCTCTACCAAACTCAGGTTCTAAATATTATAATTATAAAGGATCGCATTTAATCAATCTACTTGCTTTGACTGATGCTAACTACAAATTTATTATGGTAGACATTGGAGCAGCTGGTCGTTTAAGTGATAGTGGAATTTTCAGAGAAAGTCAAATGGGTCATGGATTTGAGAACAATTTGTTAAATGTTCCACCAGCAGATGAAGATAATTTTCCTTATGTGCTTGTAGGAGATGAAGCATTTCCCCTGAGCAACTACTTGATGCGTCCATATCCTCGAAGTGGACAACTTGATATGAAAAAGAAAGTGTTTAATTATAGGTTGAGTCGGGCCTGGAGAATTGTAGAAAACTCATTCAGAATTTTAGTTGCTAAATGGCGAATATTTGGAAAATCAATTATAGCCAGTGAAATTACCGTTAGAAAAATTGTTCAGGCAAGTGTTAGCCTACATAATTTTCTATTAATGCAGAGACAGGATGAACACACCTATAATGATATTAACGAAATTGTTTCTACTACTGAAGGACTACATGACATTACAAGAGCTGGTAGTAATACTTATAGTAGAAATTGTGCTGTACTAAGGGACAGCTTTGCAGATTATTTTTGTAGAGTTGGAGCAGTGGAATGGCAGTGGCAAAAGGCTTTGCAAAATGACTTTTGAGCTACATCTATAGTGCTTGTTTAATGTTTCACATTTCATTTAAATAAATATCTGTGGTATCTGGGAGAAATCTGATAAGTCCAAATTGTCGCTTTTTCTAATAAATACACCACCGGTCTCCTTTTTAATGAAATTTTCATTTGATTCAAACATGTTAGGTCCACATCTTCTAGATAATGCTGAATAATTTGATATGTTGTTGTTAAGTCCTTTGATTTAATTTTTCGTATTCAAAGTGCCATTACATGTATTTTTAATGATATTAATACATCTTAGTTATTCAGTATATCGGATTTACAGTTTTATTTTGAATCTTTAGACGACTCTACTAAAAAATTATGATTTTAGACTTATCATAGTTCTCCCAGATACCACAGATATATACAGGGTGTCCGCCAATTAATGGTACACAGAAAAACCACAGATTCCATATGCCAAAATATAAAGATTAAACCACACAAACCTATATCCAAAAGTCGATAATTAGGAAGATACAGGGTGTCAAAGTGAAAAAAATATTTTTAATTTATTTCGATAACTTTTGATACTTTTTGAATATTTTAATAAAACTCGGTATCTAGAGGTTTTTTGACATAAGCTATTCAGATCTGATATTAATTTTTATGTGTAGACCAGAGGGGGTTGTCTACACTATTTAATTTTTTTTAAAACGTCCTAACTTTTTGTGCTATACTGTATATACCATCCAAGTAAATCAGTAAACTCCCCAAAGGTTTTTACACAAAAAAGGTATACTTTGTAAGAATGGTTCTGATCATCCGTTTTCAAGATATTGGAATTTAAGTGGTTTAGTGCAACCAAAAAATGCCTTTAAAAATAGCGTATTAGCTGTAACTACAACTCCCTCATGATAAACGAATGATTTACTGTATTCTTCCGTATACTTTTTGGTTGCACTAAAACACTTCAATGCAAATATCTTGAAAACGATTGCTAGAAAGCCATTCTTACAAGGTATATCTTTTTGTGTAGAAAGCATAGGGGAGTTTATTAGTTTACTTATATAGTACATACAGAGTAGCACAAAAATTTGGGACGTTTTATAAAAATTTAAATAGTGTAGCTAGCTCCCCTAGTTTACACATACAAACTAATATCAGATCTAAATAGTTCATATCAAAAAACCCTAAGCACCGAGTTTCAGAAAAATATTTAAAACAAATCAAAAATTATTAAGAAACATTAAAAAACTATTTTTTACTTTGACACCCTGTATCTTCCTTATTATTAACTTTTGGATATAGGTATGTTTAGTTAAATCTTAATATTTTAACATAAGGAATCTGTGGTTCTCTGTGTACCATTAATTAGCGTCACCCTGTACAGTTGGTATAAGTAAAAACATCAAACAATTTGTAATACTAATTATTTATGTTAAGTTTTTTCTTAATGTACTATTTAGAATAATTTCTGTAGTGTACTATGACTGTTTTTGTGCATCTTAGGTCATTGTTAATGTATCTTTATACCTACAATTTCTGTTATTTTGAAAATAAATAAAATAAAGCCTGGCAAAAGGTTCTATGACACCTTAAAGAATGCAGGTAACCCAGGTTACTGAATATAACAATGTGCTTTTTATTATTATCTATTAAGTAACCATGACAAATGATATTACTTCTTCCTTTCGTCGGAGTCACAGATCTATTCGCCACACTATATCTATTATTGCACCTGTGATATTGTGGTATGTTTTATAAGAATAGACAACTATTACTAAGTCTATTTAGAACTGAAATTTGTCACACCCTGGTGAAAGAATAAAATGCTATAAATGTTAACCAAAATTGATATGAATTTATTACTTAAACTATTTACTAAATTGAAATGTCATATAACACCAGTTATGTGCATGTATGTTTTCAAGTAACCCAAACTAAGTATTAATCATATTTTGAAACCAACTCCCACTTTAATGAGAAAAATTGGACGACATTTGCAAGCAATCAAAAGGAAATTTTTATTAAGGTACCTATAATGTTATGAATAAAGATTACTTTACTTTACTGTACAAAAAAAACTGGGACAACCATATCTAATTTTGTGACAGCCATGTCAATTTCAATGCATAACGTAAGGAATAGGATTTACCTTCGATTTTAATGTCCCAGTTTTTTTTCGCCCTGATGGTACATACAAATAAGTAAACATTTCTAGAAAATAAATGTATTTGAAATAATAAACATTATTTCTATTGAGAGTTTCAGTCTCGAAAACGAGAGTCAAAATCTTTATTTCTAACTGACTTCTCTCTCTATAGGGAAGCCTACGTAACCTTTCTCCTAATCTTAATAAAAAACCATCGACACCATCTAATTTGGGGGTGGAGCAATCAACTCAGACAATATCTGTTTTTCTGCCTCATCTTGCTTTCTGACTTCTGTTTTCTTTCCTGTAAATAAATATGAAAAATTTATAGGAATATTGAAGCTAATAACTCAGAGCACAATGTTACTAATAGTTTTCATCACTATTAAACATTATTAAATACATTTTTGTATATTTAAAAAATTAACTTACTTTTTGCCTGAGGAGTAGTTATATCTGGTGACGTCAGTGGTGATCTGGGAAGTAGAAGGGATAGGACTGTCCCTTATCTGCGGTGAGATTGAACTAACTGTACTGCAAAAAAATATATTTGAACACTACTATATATTTTTATTTTACATAATAATTTTTATGGAAAATTTTATATGTATAAACATATTTTTATAATATAAATATAACTTACGTTGGGGAAGTTGCAGAGGTTATACAATCATCCACAAATTTCAAAGATTCATAGAATCGAAAGCCAGGATCTTGTTGTGCTTTGCCTCTGAACCACTTGGTTTGTATTGGGTTACTTTTTTCTTAGCCCTAACATAACTATCCCTAAGGTACTTCCTTTTTTTTGCTGGTCTTCTATTGCATACTGTCCCCCAAACAAATTGAAAATTTCTGTCCAAAGAACTGCCTTCTTTGAATTGGTTCTCTCTGAAAGAGGGAGTCCAAAATTGTATAAAGCAGGCCTATCCTGAACATGCTTTATTAACCTTTCCTCAAATGATGAGGTTTGTTCCTGCTCAGCACCCACAGTTACGTTTGTTGTTTTGTTTACTAAAAAAATTAAACATGTGCTTGTTAATAACATGTACAGGAAATTATACAATATTCCATAAATTCTAACATTTACCTACCAATGGTCAAAACTTTCATTTCGTCGTCAACAACTACATACATGCTCTTCAGGTACAAATATATTCTTCAAACAAATATGATCCAGAATATTATCGCAATGTTGCTGAAGTAAAAAGCCACAATAACCACATTTATATATCTGTAATAAATAAATAAGTAAATATAAAAAATCTAAGAAAATTTCTCATGCAGAAAGGAAAAAGATTAATTTATTTTTCATACCTCACATATGTGAAAACAAACTGAAGAAAATACAAAAACAACAACAAAAATGACAGAAGTGACACAAGCTACGCCGCGTTAATGCTGGAAAGTTGAAATATTTCAACTTTTTGGCGTACGTCCGGCGTTCTTTTGACAGCCAAATAAACATGGCGTCGCGCTATTCACGTGGATTGTTTCAGCCAATCATAGCTTTGAACGTCGTTACGCCGGCGTTTAGAACGCCACATGAGGACCCGCTATAATACCTGAATTCGCAGACACGTTCGCATAACCAAAGAATTTAACCTTTCTAGGCGCATAACTTACATAAACTATATTTGAAGGGCATGTCAGGTGGAGAGCGATAAGGAGAAGCCGCGGGATTAACAAATTGGACATACGATTTGTACAGGGTTTACACGCTTTATTTTTGAGGTAAAAAAACATTTTAAATACAAAAATTTAAAGGTTTCATAAAAACCGCCAGGATTTGCTAAAAAAGAATGAAAGCCGCAAAGTAAAAAAAAATAGTATTGACTTTTTTTTTAATAGAACACCATAAATATTTTAGTTTTTTTTGTTAAGGGTATATTTTCTTGTTTTAAAAGAAATATATATATTTTGTCTATGTTTGGACCACCAGTTACCGCAGAAAATAACTCTGAATCCTGTGAAAGTCAGCCGCTCTTATTTATAAACAATTTAACATGGGCGGTTTTGGTTTCATTTGGTTCTTGTATATAGCCTTTTTTATTTAGTTTGGTTAAAATAAAAAAAATTGTCTGAATAATATATTTTAATTTAAAAAAAAGTGAAGCTAGCTACATGTTTTTCTGTTATTATTTTTTTACTTTTACAACTCAAAGTTGTTCTAAAAAACCTAATAAACAATAAATAAACAAAATTATTTAATAATGAACTAAGATAATCTTTTATTATAAGCTTAAAAAAGAAACTAGTTTTAAACCAAAATAAAAGGCGTGGACTGCAAAATAATATCTGGTAATATCTGGTCTCGTGTATCTTTTTTTTACTAATATTCTTTTATACCTTTACAAAACAGGTTTAAATTAGTGTTTCCATATTTTACCTTCTCTACCAATATTCCAAAGGGGCTCCATACTACAAAATAGCAAATATTTTTTTTTTGTTATGGCTAGTTGTCCTTGTACCTGTTTGAATTTCAGCAAATTTAATTTTCTTCTGTGAGATTCCTTTTATAGGGCTAATTTTAGAAATTAAAAATGGACATTTTATCTCGATGATAGCATCATCATTAACTAGACCTCGGGACTAGCTCCCAAATACCATATTTTTTTATCGATAAAAAGTCCACACTTGGTAACACTTACATTGTATTCACTTTCAAAGTCAGCTATAGCACGGTACTCGTTATTGTGGCCATATTTTGTCGCCTTATTACTCAAAAAGTTTCCATACACTAATTGTTTAATTTTGTTGATTGGCGATATTTTTGGATGCTTTTTACAAATCATACCGAAATTGGATGCTGTAATTCTAACAGACCGTTCTTCAATCCACCTAGGATTTGAACTCTGGCCAACTATACTACTTTTTTCATAATTTCTTCCTTATTTTTTTACCCTATTAATAAAACTAATTGTATTATTTAAATATGTTGGAACGTCGACATCTTAAGGTGTATAATTTGCGTCAGGGCCATAATCTTTATTGGGTAAACACACTTTTCGACATTTTATCGGTTTTTTTACAGATAGTCTTTTTCTTAGATTAAAGATTTAATATTTTTTGCGCTGCATAATATATTTTTGGGTGAAGCTTTTGGGACTGTTGCCAACTTTACTGACACAACAACACACAACAAACAAAACAAGCAGTTTTACTAATTATACTTTAATAATCCCTTTTGGCGTTAAAAGATAATGCTGCAGCTTTACAACGCTTTTTTATGAACCCCTTAAACCAAAGTGTACTATTCCCCCATCAAATCACGAAAAACCCTAAGAAATCCCACATTTTTTGGTCACTCCGAGCCGAATTTTAAACCAATTCGATCAAACTTTCCTGCAAGATTATTGCCGGTAAATGGCTTACAAAATAGCCTCAAATTAGTGCTATTATCGCGGAACCTTTCTCAAATATTAGCCGGTAAATGGCTTTCTGAATAGCTACAAATAAGTGCTATTACACTGAAATCTTTCAAAAATTTACTTTGCCTAGTACCTAGAACATTAAATCGCTACAATGCCTTTTAATTCCATAAACTTTGCCGATCAGTGGCTTTTAAAGTGTAGTTAGTAAAATATTAGTCTTTTATGTGTGTGTTCCAGTTGAAAATTGCATTACCAGGAGTGTCACATCTGATTAAGAAGAACTCGACAATTTGCGAGTTTGTTCCATTTTAACTTTATTTAGGTAAATTATTTGGTTACTTTGCATTTTTTTGCTTTCAGAAAATACATTTTGTAGTTATTGCTTTTAAAAATTTGCATTTGCTTACACATTATATAGCCTTACAGACTTCTAAACCTAAGAAGTAAGTCGGTTAAGGTGATTATCAGGTAAATTTTTACTTGATTATAGTACAGTGTCGTACTTACAAATATTTTAAATAAATATTTTTCCTTGTGCTTTTAAATTTAGTTTACTTTTACTAAAAATTTTAAATTTTATACAAATTTCACATATTTGCATTTTAATTTATTTAATGAATTACCACGAGTGAAGAAAAATCACGATTGGTTTCCCGTATGGGAATTTTAAAAGGTCAATACCCGATTTGATACTTTTCTTTCTAATACTGCTAACCATGATAAAATAATGGAAATAATAACGTTTACAAAAAAATTAAAGTGGTTTTGATGAATTTAATAAAGTACAAACAGAATTAGGAATTTAAGATCCAAGTTCTACATTAAATGAAAAAAGGTATGATTTTAAGGACAAATATTATTCATTGGTGGCTTAAGTCAGACAAATTTTAGATAAATCCTACAAAAATCAAAGTCAGTTAAACCCACAAAATCTAACTTTTTATCTCTACAGTTGCCTGCAATTGCATTTTCCGAGTTTGATGGTTCGTATGACACATTTTTCGATACTTTCAATTCTTTTATAAACAACAATACAAATTTGCAAAATGTTAAGAAATTTTATTCTTACTTCTTTAAAGGGTGAAGCAGCTAACATAATCAATTCATTAACAATTAAAGACGCTAATTATAATATAGCTGGGGATTACCTCCTAATTCTTACTTAGACAAATTTGATATTATACGAGTTGGTGCTAGGTTAACATTTTCCCAGTTATTATTCCGGCAAAACATCATTTAACAACATTAATTAATACTAGACACAAACCTTTAAAAAAATTACATGCAGGTCCACAAGCTGTATTATCAATTTTGCGAACAAAACATTGGAAATTAAGAGAGCGACAAATTACACAAAAAGGTTATGTTTCCGAGCCGATCCGCAAAATATATTTCAAAAAATGGGCGAGTCACGGAGTATTCCTTCTTCATCATTTTAAGTATGTGGTCTTGATTATGCTGGTCCATTTTTTATTAAAAATAACAAACTTCGCAATAAAACACCTAATAGATGCTTACATTTGTGTGTTCATTTGTTTTACGACAACGGCATTAGGCCCGCCGCAAATTGAACCCAACCCATGCACAGCACACGCGCAGCCCACGCGTGCTCAACTTTGTAAAACATGCTTTTAAATGGAGGGGCGCCATATTGGACCCAGCCCAGAGCTAGCCCATTCTGCTGCCAGCCACGCGTGGATAGGTTTGTGTTCGCCGCACAGATTTCGTGGGTCTTGTGCAGCATGGGTTTGTTTTAAAAATCTGAAATATGGTTGATCCCGAATTGGGTTCAATATGCGGTAAACTGATCAAAAACGTGAAGGATAGGTTGAGCGTGGGCTGCGCGTGTGCTGTGCGTGGGCTGGGTTCAATTTGCGGAGGGCCTTACACTTGGAGTAAGTAAGTGATCTTTTTGCTCAAGGTTATTTAAACGTTTAATTGCTAGACGCGGATTGTGTTGTGTTCAGACATTTATTCGGACAACGGTACTAATTTTATTTCGGTAAATGAGCAGTTGTCTGAAATTTCAGATCAGATAATAAATCCTAAGGTTAAGCAATTTTTAGTTGACAATAAAATAACTTTGCATTTTATACCGCCTCGAGCCTCACTTCGGAGGTTTATGGGAGTCAGCTGTAAGACTCACAAAATTTCATCTTAAACGTGTTATCTCAAATGTAAATTAACCATATGAAGAATTTTATTCTATTCTTACTCAAGTAGAGTCTATTGTCAACTCACGGCCTACCACTTATGGAATATCCAGATGATCTAGAAGTTACTGCCAGGACATTTCCTGATAGGCAGTTATTTTGGTTACCAGAGGTTCCCAATATCTGACATACACTAGTTTCCTGATATAGACACATGATACTTTTAATTCAACAGTTTGTGGCTAAGTGGTCGCGCAATTATTTAAATTCGTTGCAACAACGGTCTAAATCGATATATAATAAGATAATAAAATGGGACGTATAGTACAAGTGTTTACGGGTGACGATGGATTAGTGCGCGTAGTCCTGTTAAAAACAAGTCAAGGGCTGTATAAGCGCGCTGTTACAAAATTGTGTGTTATTCCTATAGAAAAAAATAATGACATGTAACATTTTTATTTTGTGTTGAAAGCACAATATTTCAAGGCCTTTTAAGAATGTCTAGTTCGCGAAGAACAAGTTCGACTTAGCGCGGGACTTTACCTGGTAACAAAGAGTGCCGCCAGCCCATGATACAAAAATTTGTTGTATAATGCCGCCAGCCAATTAGCACTAAGAAAGACAATCAACGCGATACCGGGCGTTACGGCTAAGGTTTCCAGAGTTAGTTTTAAAATAGAACTAAAATAAGAACAATAGATTTGTTTTTTAAAAGTTCCGAAAATATTCTAATTTTTTATTGTCACATAAGTTTGTTAATATTAGTTACTTACCTAAATTAAATAACCAGCTCATTATAATTTTCGTAGTTTGTTATTTAATCACGAAAAACCCTACGAATCCCACAGCATGTAATGACAATGAAACCTCCACATCACTATTTTTTGACCAATCAAATGTGTTGCATTTTTGGTTGCGTTACCACGATAACCCAAGTATTTTTCGGATTTTTTTGCTTTTGCCTCGAAGCGAATTGTAGTGGACAATTTTTGACTAATTCATAGAATTTTTTTTGTACATTTTGAAAGATCGTGTCAAAGGCACAGACATAAAATTTAAAAGCAATTTGATGTGAAATTTGTTTACCGAATACCACACGTGCTTAAATTATTCCAAGAAGTTTTTCTTCACCACGAATATTTTAAAAAAATCTCAATTTTCTGCGGCCCGAGGTAATTTTTAAAATATTCGGGGCCTTGTAAAATTTTCCGTAAATAAATTAAGTACTAGTGGTTTTACATGTGAAAATTCCACACCACTATTTTTTGACCAATCAAATGTGTAGTTTTGGTTGCATTACCATGACAACACAAGTATTTATCGGAAATTTGTTTCTCCTGTCCGGGGTACCCTGGAGCGAATTATAGTGGAAATTTTTTGACATAATCATTGAATTAGTCTGTCATTCACATACATAATTAAAGAAAATGTTATTTTGTACCAGTTGCAGTATTTCAGACATAACATAATATAAAACTTTGTAAGGTTTTAAGACCCTTAATGACAATTTTATACAACTACAGTAAGTAAAATAATATCATTAATAATCAACGAAAGCAAGGTATGGGTCTAAAAAATTAAAATAAACTAGTTTTACCAACTGTATTAATATAAGTTATATATAATAAAAAAGAATAAACAATGATAAGTTGGATTACTTTTTTAAAAACTTTTATTATTATTGTAAATATTGTTCCAAATCACCTCGTATAAAAACACGTGTCTTCGTTTTTATACCTTTATTAACAATGGAACGTAACTATGGTTACAACAACGACAAAATCTACTCTTGTCAATGTCTCGAAGTTTACAACACAAAAGTCGAATTTATACTGACTCACTCGAAGTTTCCCGTCGCCCTTTTATAGTATGGTGGAAGAGTAAAGAATGATCTAGAATATTCGAGAAATATCGTGAAAATTCCATAGTACATGATGGCATAAAAGTTATTAAGGGATAATTCGGGCGTTTTCGGAAACCTTCGAAAGTGATGAAAGAACTTGGAAAAATTAAGGTAAATTATTTAAATAAATTAACAAACTAAATTAAATGATCCTAACTCTCTAAAATTCTATAACCTAAACACATTTTTGAAAGTCTGTAACATTGCCCCCTTCCAAGTTTTGATCGTCTCGATCAAGTATCTTCACTGTCTTGATAACGGCTTAGCCTTTCTAAATGTACTACTTTCATCTTTGCCTGTGGACTCTTCTGTATACGGTACACCAGATCATTAAGCCGTGTCACCACTTTATATGGTCCCTCCCATGACTTCTGTAGTTTCGGTGAACGCCCCTTGGTTCTTCTTGGATTGTATAACCAAACTTTTTCACCGACGACAAATCCCTGATGGTTAGCTTTTTAAGTCATAGCGGGATTTCATACGGTCACTTCCTTTTTGTAACTTGGTACGCACCTCTTCATGTATCCTCTGTAGCTGTTTACTTAGTTGACTTACATAGTCTTCTGCTGGTTCTTCATTGGTGGAAGGTCGTCCTGTAAGCAAGTCAACTGGAAGGCATATTTCCGCTCCGAAAATGATTTTAGCAGGTGTTTCGCCAGTAGTTTCGTGAATTGCGGAGCGGTATGCTAATAAAAACGGCTGTATACAATTATCCCAGTCACTTTGTTGGTCATTTACTTTAATTTTCAGGTAGTTATCAAGTGTTCTGTTAAACCGCTCTACCATACCATCGGACTGGGGATGAAGAGGTGTTGTTCTTGTTTTATGGATTCCCAGGAGATTACAAAGGTTCTTGAAAAGATCGGACTCAAAGTTTCTGCCTTGATCGGAATGTATTTCTCTAGGAACTCCATAGCGACAAATCCATTGTTGAAATAATACATCGGCAATAGTTATAGCTTCTTGATTTGGGATTGGGTAGACTTCTGGCCATTTACTGAAGTAATCCATCGCTATCAAGATATAGCGATTCCCTAATTTACTAACTGGAAATGGCCCTGCTATGTCTATGGCAATTCTTTCAAAAGGTGCCCCTACATTGTATTGCTTCATCTTGCCATGGCTTCGTGTTTTGGGTCCCTTGCTGGAAGCGCAGTCCTTAGACCTTCTGCACCAGTCTTTTACGTCTGCACGGCTTCCCAGCCAGTAGAACCTTTCTCGAACCTTTTCAAGAGTCTTCATAACTCCGAAATGGCCACCTCCTACACCATTATGCAAGGCTTGCAATACTTCAGGGATCCTTTTGGTTGGTAGGATTATCTGATGTTTATGGGTTTTGCCGTCAGAACTTTCCCAGACCCTTTGTAATAGGCCATCTTTAATAATCAAAGAGTCCCATATGGCCCAGTACCCTTTATGTCTTGGAGACTTGGAGGCTATTTTCTGATATGGTGGTCTTTCCAAATTTTCTGTCTTAAGTTTGATAATGTCTCCAAGATCGGGATCTTCTAGTTGTTCTTTGGCGAAGATCTTAGGATCCCATTCTTGAGAGCACTGGAGACGTGTTCTTCGGCAGTGAAATTCATCAGGATCTTCATGTTCTTCTCGTCTGCTGCAGTGTTTACAATCATCCGGGCAAGGTCGTCTTGATAAAGCGTCAGCATTCTTATGGTTCAGTCCTTTTCGATGTTCGATTTTAAAGTCGTATTCTTGAATACGTTGCAGCCATCGGGCTATCTGACCTTCAGGGTTCTTGAACTGAAGCAACCATTTAAGTGATGCATGATCCGTTCTTAGGTGGAATTTCTGGCCATACAGGTATTTATGAAAATGCTCCAAAGATTTGACAATACCTAGCTAAAAGTTCCTTTCTAGTGACACAATAATTTCTTTCAGGTTTGGACAGAACTTTGCTAAAATAGGCTATAACTTTTTCTTGGCCATCTTGAATCTGTGACAAAATTCCACCAATAGCAGTGTTGCTTGCATCAGTGTCCACAATAAATGTTTGATTTGGTTGTGGATATGACAACACCGGGGGATTGCACAGGGCTTTCTTTAGGTGTATAAAAGCTGCTTGACAATCTTCAGTCCATACGTAGCTGTTGTTGTTTTCCGTAAGATGATGTAATGGTCTTGCAATATCGGCAAACCCATGTATGAACCGTCTGTAATAGGTACACAATCCCAGAAAACTTCTAATTTCATGCTTGTTCTTTGGTACCGGCCAGTTCTGGATAGCTTCAGTCTTCTCTGGATCAGTTTTTACTCCTTCTTCTGTAATTATATGCCCCAGGTACTTGACTTCATTCTGGAACAGGTGACATTTCTTTGGGCTAAGCTTCAGCTGGGCGGATCTAAGTTTTTGAAAAACCTCTTCAACATTTTTGAGGTGGTCATCAAATGTTTTTCCAAGAATTATTATGTCATCAAGGTATACTAAGCAAGTTTTCCAAGTTAGTCCCCGTAGTGTTAACTCCATCAAACGTTCAAATGTAGCAGGGGCATTGCATAATCCAAAGGGCATAACATTAAATTGCCACAGTCCGGTCCCGGTCGAGAAAGCAGATTTTTCCTTATCTTCCGGATGAAGTTCTATTTGCCAATAACCACTTTTTAAGTCTAATGTGGAAAACCATTTTGACCCCGTTAGTGTGTCTAGGATATCGTCAATTCTTGGTAGTGGAAAACTGTCCTTCTTCGTGACGTCATTCAGTCTTCTGAAATCAACACAAAATCTGGTGGAACCATCTTTCTTCTTAACTAGGACTACTGGAGATGACCATGGGCTCTGGGATGGTTCTATGATGCCTTGATTTTGCATGTTTTCGAGTAACTTTTCAACTTCTTCTTTCTTGGCTAAAGGAATTCTTCTGGGCGGTTGTTTTATCGGTGATGCGTCTCCAGTATTTATTCGATGTTGCACTACACTGGTTTTACCCAAATCTTTTTCGGATAAAGAGAAAACATCTTGATTTCTTCTTAATAGTTCTTCCAGCACAGATACCTGGACTGGGTCTAACAAGGATTTTGATGAAATCACCAGGTCTTGTAGAGCATCAGGTAATTTACGTGTGGAGACCCCTGCAGGTGTGGTACAGGGATAGGTAACTATCATAGTAGCAGGTTGACAGGTACCGATTTTGTCACCCATTTTGACCTGTTGAGGGAAATCTTTCAGGTTCATCATTCTCACAAATACCATATTTCCTTTGGTTTGCGCCAAAGTTCTTGCTGGTAGAATTCCTTTAGCGTATAACGGACAATTTTCTACTGGTTCGACTAAAACGATTTCACCTTCTTCTGAGTCTTCGAACCTTGCTCGTATGATGCTTTCTGAGTTTGGAGGTAGAATGACATCTTCTGTAAGGATAACTTCTCGAATCGATGCTTCACTGCTTCGTGGTAATCTCATTACGATCTCTTCATTATTTGTTCGCAGTACCCGTTGTGGAAGATCAAGTACAAACTTCTTATTTTCCATAATGTCAAGGCCAAGGATAACTTCGTCCATAATGTCAGCAACAAACACGACGTGTATAAAGGATGTCGTTCCTAGGCTTATTCTGGCTTCATGTATGCCTTGAATTGGTATAACTTCTCCGTTCGCAGTTTCCAAGGTGTAATTCTTCTCAGGGCGGAATATTTTACAATGAGCTACGATATTCGGCTTCACGATGGTATGTGTGGAACCAGTGTCTAGTACCATTTCGCAGTCCCGACCGCACACAATTCCAGGTACTACCAAGCTGGAGCCATTGTTCTGCAGCCGGGATACTCTAATAGTTGTTGCTGATGGGGCTTGGTAGCACCTAGCCAGCTTTTCCGAATTACTTGCAGGGGCATTAGATCTGGCCCCTCTTCACCACATTTCCAGCACTGGATTTTATTTCTTCGGCGGAAAGTCATACTTTTGTTGTCACCATCTACTTGTTTTTGGCGCAGGATTTCTTGCAACTCTTGTATCACTCTGGTCAAATTATTATTTGGATTGCTGTCTTCTGGTACATAGTTTGTTCTTCGAAGTCTTGCCTGAGTTCTGGATGTCTGCTTAGCCGTTTCAAACTGAAGGGCGTAGGCAAGGGCTTCTGAAATTTTCTTTAGTCTGGCCATTCTTAATGCTTGGTTCATATCTGGATCGCGCAGCCCTTCAATGAAACTGCCTACCGCCAATTCTTGCTTAATTTCTTCCGGGTACGATGGATATGTTAGATTAATTAAACGTACGATGTCAGCTTCGTATTCCTGAAGGCTTTCGTTATATTTCTGTCTTCGTCCCTGGAGCTGCGCCTTATAAACTTCCTGCAAATGTGTCTCGCCATATCTCATTTCCAGGAACATTACAATTGATTGATAGTCGCCTTGTTTTTCTTCAGGAATATTTCTTAATACCTCCATGGCTTCACCTCGTAAAGCAAGCACCAGTGCGCGTGCCTTTTCTGGTAAACTCCAATTATTGCCGTTCGCAGCAGCTTCAAATTGTCTAAGGTACGTAACCCACGGTACCTTACCGTCAAAAGTTGGTGGTTTTATAAGAGTTCCTGAAGTACCACATCCTGAAACGATACCAGTACTGACTATATTTTGAATTTGCCGGTGTAATTGTTGCACTTCATGTTGCATTTGACCTTGGACTTGATTAACTTTGTCTTCAACTAACTGCTGTATTTCTTGCATTTCATCTTTAGTATCTTCTTTTTAAAGTTTTATTTCAAGCAACATTTCCTTTCTCATCTCATCTTGGCATTGATGAAATTCTCCCCTCAGGTGTTCTCGAATCTTTACTATCTTCTCTTTTATCTCTTGCTTCATTCGTTCTTGTCCTTTTTTTATGTCTTTTTGAATTTTCTCGATTTGTTGTCTCGTTTCTGCTTGACTGATTTTGATTTCCCGCTTCATTTCTGTTTGATTGGTCTTCATTTCTTCTTGACTTGTCTTCATTTCTTCTTGACTTTTTTCATTTCTTCTTGACTTTTCTTCATTTCTTCTAAATTGGTCTTCATTTCATTTTTAATGTCTTCTTTCATGGCTTCTTGGCTTGTCTGCATTTCTTTCTTTAGGTCTTCTTTCAGGGATTCTTGTTTTTCCATCATTTGTTTAATTAGTGCACTTAACTCCTCCATAACTACTTGCTGTCTTTGTCTTGTCTCAACTGGCATTCACTCTTCTTACCACTTTGCTTCCTTGGGTATCCTCGTTCCGCTTCTGACACCAAATGTTCCAAATCACCTCGTATAAAAACACGTGTCTTCGTTTTTATACCTTTATTAACAATGGAACGTAACTATGGTTACAACAACGACAAAATCTACTCTTGTCAATGTCTCGAAATTTACAACACAAAAGTCGAATTTATACTGACTCACTCGAAGTTTCCCGTCGCCCTTTTATAGTATGGTGGAAGAGTAAAGAATGATCTAGAATATTCGAGAAATATCGTGAAAATTCCATAGTACATGATGGCATAAAAGTTATTAAGGGATAATTCGGGCGTTTTCGGAAACCTTCGAAAGTGATGAAAGAACTTGGAAAAATTAAGGTAAATTATTTAAATAAATTAATAAACTAAATTAAATGATCCTAACTCTCTAAAATTCTATAACCTAAACACATTTTTGAAAGTCTGTAACAATATCTTAAAGCTTTGATGCAATATTATTTTCCTGTAGGCTTGTATTAGCAATTTTTATTGTTCAATAATACTCTTAATTACTGCCATGACTGCATGGCATTTTTAAAAGATTAATAAATCCAATATTTTTGCAATAACCATAACTAATGTTACATTTTTTAAATGGAGAAAGATTAAATTTTAACATGGTAAAAATATACAGTATGTCTACGTAAGTTGACGTCATATTGGAAACTTTTTTATAATTGATTTTGCAAATAAAGTTATTCTAGATAAAAAGTTCAGTATGGTCCAAAACCTAAAAAGCAACTATCAGATATCAAATTGTATTAGTCATCTACTAGGTTTGACCAAAAATGATTTTTTTCCTAAGAGTAAAGTAGGTACCTGAAGTTTTGCTAATATTAAAAATTGTTATAAAAAATGTCTAGAATTAAAAATTACTTCTAAATGTGTAATTTTGTTTATTTCCAAAATATATATATATATATATTTGCGACCATGGTGAAAATTTAGGTTTGTACATAAGTGCACTATATTTAATGATTATAAATGTCATTGGACAGTTTAAGGTTACTAAGGTACAAACTTAAATTTTCTCGGTTTTCGCAGAATTTTTTTTTCTTGGAAATAAACAAAGTTGCGTATTTTAAAGAAATGTTTATTTCTAAACACCTTTTTTATAACAATTTGCAATATTCATAAAAATACAGGTACTTTACTCTTGAGCAAAAATTTTATTTTTGGCCAAACCTCGTAGATGACTGACACAATTTAATATATATCTGATGATTGTATTTTAGGTTTTGGACTATGCAAAACTTTTTTCTAAAGAACAGCATGACGCCAACTTACGTAGATACACTGTATATGGTGTTCTATATGGCAAAATCGGCCATTTTATTTTTGTGTTAACCATGTCTCAGCCAAGTGGCAAATATATTATAAAAACCCCTTAATCTAAGGCTTTCTAGTAAACCGCATTATGATAACTGCCTTTTAAAGTTATTAGCGGTCAAAATGGGTCAAAACATAGTTGGACACCCTGTATTTACTACACTAAAAAAATTTGTTTAAAAACATACTTACAATGAATTTCGGGAAACACTTAATTTTAGGTCTTGTTTATTCGCGCTTATACCTAGCAGAGTTTGCCTTTTTTACTAATTCTAAAAAAACCTCTAGTTTATCCTAAAGGCTATGCTGGTCAATACTCTTTCATAGGCTTTGCTGAAAATAATCATATGCTTCTTTATGGTAACTGAATAATGCGTTAAAAAAGCTAAAAGTAAATTGAGTTTACTCACAAGAACATTATCCCTTGTAATGAACTGGCATATTAAGGTTTCCCGAAGTTTTAGATCTCGTCACTATCTATAAATTGGTGTCTTCCTTTTAACTTGTAGACCCGTTCTTCGAAACCGATCAAAACAGTTTTAAAAGGAACACTAAAAAACAGTGGGATTTGCCCGTTGACATGACATGTATAACATTTGACAGATTTGTTGTTCCTTGTTTGGTTTATGTGTTTAGTCATCCGTGGTTTAAAATTATTTATTTCGGGTTAATTAATTATCCACAATTAATTATAAGAGATTTTTTTCAAATATAACCAAGTATATTTACTATTGGCCCTTTGGCATATGTCATTAGTGTCAAAACGTTTCGTGCACCTCCTGCGATGGTGCATGAGAGGCAAGGGGAGAGGTAATATAATGATTTTGCCGAACAACTTCATTATAAAAAGAACACAAAAGGTGTCATTCTGGGATGTTCTAGAGCATAAAAGCAAAGAAGATACTGCGTAGCTAGTTATTTTATAATAAAAAAATACACCAAATGCAGATACTGTCATCCACTTTAGATTATTAATAGGTTCTGCAGCCAAAGGACCGCGTTCAATCCTTATGGAAAGTAGCTTTTGGTTAAGTTTTTTTGGCTCATGGGCACAATGTCTTATTGCCTCCATCGGCGTAACTACGGGAAGGCCTGTTGTCAGCCCCCTCCCAGAAAAAATGTACCTATATGGTATATGTGTACAAATAACGTTTTAGTGGCGTCCGAGCTCCTCCCAGGCCCCCTCCAGGTTACGCCTATGGTGCCTCTATGTTTAAAGTTATAGAGCCTTAAAATTCTTTATATAAGAAAGAAAATCCTAGATAATAATAATGAATGATCAAAGTTTTACAAATTTTGTATTTACATTCGTGCTTTTAAAATCAAACATGGTTATTAGACCAGGGTAAATAATTTTCGAAACAAAAAAAAATTTTAGAAGGATAAAAGTTATTGTAAAAGATTAAAAATATAACAATAATTAAAGGAAAAATAAATTCCAGGCGATCTGTGGTCGGAACGGAGAGGGGAGGGAAGGAGGGTTATTTAAGGAGAAAAATAGTTTTTATTAATTTTCGGCAAGTCTTACGAAAAAAGTTAAATGGCAATGTGCAGGTACTAACAAGATTTACAACTTTTGGATTTACAATTTTTTTACATAACCTTCAAATTTATGTGAAAATTTTAAATCACCAAGTTTTTGTTTTTTTATTTATTTTTTTTTATGAAAAAAGATATCCAAAAAGCAACCTTATTTTAAATCGAAAATTCACGTGTCAAAATACCGGGTTTTTCAGAAAAGTCGATAGGCGTTTTGTTTGTTAAAATCTCTACTTTTTGATTGTGTAAAAAATACACATTACCACGGTAACTTTTCTGAAAAATGAATTTCCATTGTACTAGTAATTTTGACGGAAATCGACAAAAACCATTTTTACCCTTAAAAACTCAACCCCTTCCACTTACCGACCTTATATCGCCTGTATTTTATTTTTCCTTTTATTTTGTTATTTTCATCCTTGTTTATAGGTATATATTTTTTGGTTACAAAAATTATCAACCCTGGTCTAATAGTCATTAAAAAAAACCGGATCCGAGATTTTTGCATTTTCTGACAACATTTACCATTTTAATGTAAGTATAGTTTTTTACACCATTATAAAGTAGAGATTTTAACGAACAAAACGACCACTTCCTTTTTGAAACCTGTGAAAACTGTTGATATTTTGACAGCAGTAATATTATTTACAATACTATTCCAAACAAATAATAATAATTATAGTGTCAATGTTAAATATGTTGTTTTATTATGATTTAATGAAAACGAATTAACAATTATTTCAGTTTGATCATGCAACTTTTATTTATTATTTTGCGAATTATGGGTAATATTCTAAAATTCTAAACCATTAATAATTTTTTCACAATGCACAATTCTCCCGTGCAATTAAAAAGCCAGTAAGTCGAGTTACTTGTTTTTTTTTTTTAATTTTTATTTCTTAATTTAAATTTTTAAATACTATACTATTTTTTGGCTGATTTTTTTTAATACTTTATTGTTGTTGCGTAATATTTTTCCATTTTACAATTGCAGTTGCACATAAAACAAATTAGATTTCATTTAAAAAACAGAAGTTATTAGACAAATTAATTATACAAATTAAAAAACAGCTTGGGTTTTTCAATAAAAAGGGAGAATTGGTGTAGTTGTAGCTATCGATATATTATCAGTTTACATATTATCGGTTTAAAATAGGGATACTGCTTCGATATTTAGTCAAGTACGTTTTTACCAAATTTTGTAAAAATAATTTATTTTTTGTAAAAGAAAAAAATAAAAACCAAAAACTTGGATATTTAAATTTTTCACACAAATTTTGAGGTTATGTTAATAGATTGTAAATACAAAAGTTGTTATTGCCTACAACTTTGCCATTAACCTTTTTCCATGGGACCTGTAGTTTTGCCGGAAATCGAGAAAAACCGTATTTTTTACTTTAAACCTCTCTCCACCTTCCCGACCATAAATGGCCTGAAATTTATTTTTTCTTTAATTTTTGTTATTTTCTCCACCTTTTTCAATGGGTTTTATTCTATCATATTTTTTCCCTTTTTACGTTTTTTAAAGCTTCGGCACTTGTCTATATTGTTTTTATTTAAATTTTATTTTTATTTTTACTTAATTAAGATTTAAACTTACAAAAAGCTGTAAATGCAAGTCATAATCAAAATACTTATAAAGTGTAAATAGTAGCATTTGAATACCAAAATTTTTTTGTTTAAACATTCCTTAAATTTTCACACACTTTAGATAACAAAATGATATTAACAACAAATATCAAGTGTTTAATTATTCCTGATGTGACAGATAGTAAATATAAAAGAAATTGTAATTAGAGTAAGTTTCATATTACATGATTTTAATTCTAAACAAGGAGTGTTAAGTAATCAAAACTCATATTTTTTATTTCCAATTGAAAATGGCCATGATGACACAAAATTTAGTTGGAGGATACAAAATTCCTGTAGTAGGATATGGAACCGCAGTAAGTATTTAATTAAATTAATTATATATTAGTTAAAGAGTTTAATAAAAATTAATGAATTGTTTTGTTGGTCATAACTTACACGGGCGGTCATATCAACTTTCCGACGGGGGGCCACAAAAGTGCCTAAGGCGGCAGAAATAAACATAAAATTTTGGGGGAGGTGGGAGAATTTTTTTAAAAAGCTTTTAACCTCTTTTTATTGTTTTATTTTATTTATAAAATACTTGATCCATCTTCTTTTACTTGTTTCCACATATTTGAAAAGCAAGAAAAAAGATCCCCACTTTTTAATTTCACACTCGGCTCTGGGGAGAGGGGCCACATCATCATTAAATGCCCATATTTGCCATTGGGTTTGTATATTTGATTACAAACCATGTGGCATGAAATGAAGGGCCATGGCCCCATGGCTCCCCCTCCCTATTACCGCCCATGGTAACTTACTTAAGGATTCAACTAACAGTTTTTTCAGTTTATACATAGTAAGCCCAATCGGTAATACCTAATTACTTTCTTATTAAGCAAAATGTGAATTCTTTTTTATTATAATTAATCGAAGTAAAAGAAGAATTTCGGACTTCCATTGTCTTTATTAATTTATTTACAGAACGTTTCGGGCAGTACTATCTCTGTCCGTTCTCAAGTGTAAACTAACCAGTTTACACTTAAGAACCCTATGTCCTATGTACATAACGAATTAGAACTAAATTACTGGACAAGAGAAACAAATATATAAAACATTTTTGTAAAATTTGCTTCGTCGTGTCGAGTATTTAAGAGTTAATGCAAAACATGTAAAAAGAAACATTTTTTAATGCTTTAACTTTACATTTAAACATAAAATTTTCTCTACAAGATTTACTTATGTAATTTTGTTCTATTAAAAAAGTACTTTACTTCTCGGCATTTTTCATATTTTTATTAACTCGCGCTGTATAATAGAAATCAAAGTAAAATTTCGTATTTTTAGTTTTAGACCATGCGACTAATTTTCCAAAAATGCCAATTTAAAATTCAAGAACGTTTGGTCTATTTGTCCTTTTGTAACACCTATCCTGGGACAATTGGTAGGTGGTAGAGGAGCTTTCCTCGCCTGAGGAGGTACCACCCCACTCACCCTTTAAAACACCCGTGAAGTCCTAACGGACGTTTCGGGTTCTGGGTAAGTGAATCAGTTTTCCTTCTTCCTTTTTTCTTTTTTTTTCCTTTCACCCCAATATTATGTAAAAATGATGGCGGCACACCCGGGAGTAAAACATTCCGAAGGTAAAATACCCCTCCATTCGGATCTCCGGGCGAGGGGTGCATCCGGGGGCCTTCATCGAAATGTTTAATTTCTTTTGCAAATATATGTGGGCTTAACACCAATATAAACTCCGTTCACCATCACCTTGAGTCATCTAAGCCCCACATACTGTTTCTAACGGAGACACAAATAAGTTCTAAAACCAAACCTTCTCTTCCCAGGCTACGAACTTATTTCGTCTTTTCGCCCACATGGGGGCGTGTGTGCTTACGTTCGCAACGATCTGGCTTGTGCTCGAGTTTCTAATCTTGAATCGGGTAGGCCCGATGTCCTTTGGCTTATACTTTCCCTTAGGTCTTCTACTAAATTTATCTGTTGTTTGTACCGATCTCCATCTGACAATTCCTATGTCGAATTCTTTGACTTTCTTTTAACAAAGATCGACAGTATTATTTCCCAGTTCCTAATGGCCGAAGTAATCGTGCTTGGCGATTTCAATGTCCATAATAAGGATTGGCTAGGCTCTTCAAAAACTGACCCTCAAGGCAGAGCAGCCGAAATCTTCGCAGTCAGTAACTCTCTTACCAACCTTATTATGACTCCTACCTACTTTCCTAGACTGCCAAATTATAGCTGAAACCCCTTAGATCTTTTTCTTACTTCTAACCCTGAACTTTATGAAGCATCTGTTACTGCCCCTATAGGTCGCTCAGATCATGGCTTGGTTACTGTATCTTACTCTGTACATCCTGAGGTAAATGAATCCATGCCACCATGCACCGTATGGCACTACAACTCAGCCGACTGGGATGGCCTTAGGGACTTTTTCGCCACGTACCCTTGGGACACTTTCTGCTTTTCTTCCCAGGATTCTTCCGAAATCTGTAACCAACTGACCGAGTCAATTCTATTGGGCGTTGAAACCTATGTACCTCACACTAAGAAAACCATCAAACCCTCTAATCACAAACTTTGGTTCACTAAAACATGTGACAAAGCTAGAATTTTAAAAGTTCAGGCTCACAAGAAGTTTCTACAGGATCCTAGTCCAGAAAACCGACTGGCCAGCATTGAAGCAAGAAACCACTATCACCAAACAATCTCAGACGCCAAGGACTCCTTTGATAATTGTAAAAAAACAAAGTACTTTCTTGCTTAAATGGCAGCAAATCCTTCTGGTCCTTTGCCAAAAACATCAGTAGAAATTTCTGTACCAGTTCTTTTCCACCATTAACTTTGGAAGATGAAATTATTTCTACATCTAAAGAAAAGTCCGAACTATTTGCTAAACAATTTGCTGCCAATTCAACCCTTCATCCACCTGTCAATCATCCAATTCCAACTGTTCCCCCAGTTCCTCACAAAATGCCCAATATTATTTTTAAGGTAAAACACATTAGGCGTATCCTTTCTTCTTTTAACACCAAGAAATCGTCTGGGAATACCAGCAATCGTTTTAAAAAAATGTGCTCCTGAACTTGCACCTATTTTAACCAGGCTCTTTCGAATATCTTATGACACGGGTATATTTCCAGACAGCTGGAGAGCTGCACGTGTCCAGCCTATTCCCAAGAAAGGATCTAAATCTCTTCCATCCAACTATAGACCCATTTCACTCCTCTCAATGCTTTGTAAAGTAATGGAGAAATCCATTAACTCGCGAATTCTTAGGTACTTAGAAAAACAAAAAATTTTACATGACAGGCAATACGGATTTTGTCACAAGAGATCTACAGCAGATCTTCTTTCTTTCGTTTCACACAACTGGAACAAGTCTCTTGAGTTTCTAGGTGAGTCCCAGATCGTTGCTCTTGATATATCTAAAGCTTTCGACCAAGTCTGGCATGACGCACTTCTTAATAAACTTCCCTCCTACGGTCTTCCAACTAAATTCTGCTCTTGGCTCTCCAGTTATCTTTCTAATCGACGTATATCAGTCATTGTTGATGGCCACTTATCAAGCTTTCACGAAATTAATGCTGGAGTGCCACAGGGTTCAGTACTAGCACCAACTTTGTTTCTTCTTCACATCAACGACCTTCTTTCTTCCACAACCAATCCCATTCATAGTTATGCTGACGATAGTACCCTTCACTCCACTTTTCAGGTTCCCAAACCCATCTCTCAACCCGACTTGGAAAGCAAACGCAGGGCGATGAAGATATCTCTTTCACAGGATCTCAATTTGATATTGGATTGGGGCGCCAAAAATCTCGTTCAATTTAATGCATTCAAAACACAATCGTGTTCCTTGTCGCCATTTAAAGAAGGGCTGTTCGTCTTATTAATGATCCTTTACTTACTCAAAGACTTTCTTTTCTTGCCCATCGTCGAGCTGTGAGAGATCTATCGCTCTTCTATAGATACTTTTACGGCTTCTGCTCCAACGAATTGTCCAGTATAGTCCCTCCTCTTGCAGTTTCCAACAGAGAAACTCGTGGTGCCGCGCGTATGCATCCCTATACAGTTCAATTGGACAGGCCCCGAACTTCTCATTTCGTTCGTTCTTTTATCCCTAGTTACTAGACTGTGGAACCTGCTGCCAGCAAAGGTCTTTCCTTCCCTTCCCCCAAATCTTCAAGTTTTTGAGTCCCGTGTTAACAAACTTTCTCTTACCCTGCTTAAGACACCCACGGTACGTTATTATTTAGGCTTTCAGCCTTCGTGGATTGTCCAAAGATAAAAAAAAACTGTATATTAAAAATAAAAGTTTTCAATTTAGTGCTTTAGTGGACCGCACTATATGGATTTTAAACCCGTTTTCTATAGTCACGAAGTCACAGGGGGTCTTTAAAAGGTCTCTACAAAATGCTACCACAAATTCCGTGGACCAAAATACAAGGATCTAACGCAATTAACCTTGGTAAAAAATTTAATCGTTAGCGAGATACAGGGTGTTAAAGTTTTCATCGTGGGCGTAGCCAGGATTTTTTTAAGGGGGCAGGCAGTGAAAAACTGATAATATACCAGGTGTTTCTCAAAAGTGGTTCCCCGAAATATTTTTTTTACGTTTTAAGATATAAAATTTGGTAAGTCGATGTTTGACACACATGTGCATTGGTTACCCGAAAATGACTGCTATTTTCGGAATTTTAAATCGCTCTGTATATCATAGGTCGATTTTCTTAACACTTTTATTCTAAAAACATTTTTTTCCCTGGATTATAAAAATATTTTTAAAAGTTTTTTTTAACCATAACCCTAATTTTCCCTAGAAACCATAACCAATAAAAAAATAAAACACTTTTAATTACTTTTTTATGCTTTTCAGTTTCAAAAATATGTTTTCTTTGATTTCTTGTATTGTTTAAAGCTATATTTTTGTGAGTTTAAACCAACCTTTATATCCTCTTGTGATTTTTGGTATCGTTTGAAGCAAACTAAAAAAACTTACAGGTAAAGTTAAGTCCATCCGTGTACACACTGTATATTTATTATACAGGGAGTTTCCTTATTGCGGTAAAAAAATTAAACGCGTATTCTCGAGCAAATTCTATAAAAATGTGTATCCATGCATAAACATGGGTCCGGAAAAGCATTTTAGGATACAGACAGGGAAACTTTTATTAATATAGTATTTCTTGTTATGCGATTTTTATAAACTTTGGTAGTGTAATTTATAACAGTAAGGGGTTATGTAGCCTTATAAAAAAAATGTCTGCTGGCATCTCTAGTGGGACCTAGTGAGGCACATAAAACATAGAAAAAAGTTGTTTTATATTATTTTCTTAAAATTATGTAGCAATACCAACAACTGCAAAACTAAACAATAATACCATAAAAAAAAACTAAATAAAGTGGATATGCAATGAAATGTTTTTTTCTTTAAAAATACAAAAAAGCTTTATTAATATTTGGCTAGTTTAAATAAAATATAAAAAATACAATTTTGTCAGAAATATTCGTTTAAGTGCCGCTCGAGACACCACTGGCTAATTAGCCCTTTTATACTACAACACTAAATTTTTTAATTAAAATTGGTAAAGGGATATTTAAGATATTATTAAAAATATGTTTTTATGTGTACCATCCTATATCTTTAAATTAATGCATTTCCGGACCTATGTTCATACAATTTTTTTTTCATGAAATATGCTTATATTTCTTTAATTTATTTTACCGCAATTAAGAAACACTCTGTATATTTCTAATGTATTTATCGTTACGAAGTCCTTAAATCTATGTATAAATTTAACATCTACATAATAATTAATAATTTTGTCCATGGTTAGCAGGGGGCAGCAGCCGGTACCTGGCTACGCCATTTTATTTTACTTGCTTTTCAATATATTTTTTATTATTTAAAATGATTTTACGAAATTTGGCATTAGGAGTTTTCATAACTTTTTTAAGCCGTTTTGTATTATAGATCCAGTAAAGAAGTTTTATTCCTTCATATTTTATAAACAAATAAATATAGGCACTTGTAGTATACTTAGTTAATATCGCTACGAGCAACCGCTTTTAAAAAAAAAAGGTTTCATTTCATACAAAAATTTAATTTGTATTTCTTCAGCCTTTATTTAAGCCACACAGGTTTTTTAAGGTCTGCATAAAGTGTCAACCTAAATTCCCTGTTTTAAGTGAAACGATATGACGTAATTTACCTTAGTTGAAAAGTTGCTGGTTTGCCAGATACAGGGTGTCAAAGTAAAAAATTGAATGGAAACTTTGAAATCTTGTAATTAGCAAACGATCAATTTTTCGACTAGGGTGGATCATTGTATTTTGGCCCAAAGAATAAGTGGCAGTATTTTAAATAGACCTTTTAGAAACTACCTAGTGGCTTAGATAAAGCGTGATTTTGGTATGAAATAAAACATTTATCTAAAATAACTTAAAAACGGTTGGTCTTAGCAATATTTACTAGGTATACCTTTTTGTACTAAAAGTATAAAAGAGCAGATTCTTTTTACTGAAGACATGATATACCGAGGTAAAAAAAGTTATGACAGCAAAGAACTGTAGGTAACTCTTGCTACATTTAACAACAGAAAAGTTGACAAACTTTTAATCCTTAGCCTGAAAAACCTTTTAAGCTCGATTATAGTAAGGGAATTTGTAATATTTAAAAAATTATTTAAAAAATAACAAAATTAAAAGGAAACTTGGACATCCTTTATCACGCAAACAATAAATTTTTAACTAAGGTAAATTGTGTTATATCGTTTTATTTTGGCCCAAGGAGTTTGTGGTAGCATTGTATAGACCTTTTAGAAAGACGCTGTTTAAAACCCATCGTTTAGAAGAAATGTATGTCTCTAACTTGTATAATAGGACATTAGGGTGAAACGAAAAACATTTTTTTAATAGTTGTCAGACACTCTTTAAAATGTGTCTTTGGATGTACGAAAACTCGTGTTAAAATCTAAACTCTTTAACTCTTTATCTTCAGGTTCCTCATTGGCTCTGAAATTTCCTAAATGTCTAAATTTAATTGATTTTTTTAAAGTGAATTAAAAAATCACACAACACATGTTTTGGAAGTTGAATTAATAAAACTGCTGTGGATTCGAGAGAGAAGGGTAAGGATATCTGTTTACTCTAAAAGGAACTGTAATCTTCCTTAAAATAAAGATTTTTTCTATTCCAGTTCAGTAAACTTACCATGCCCGAAGACTAAAAACAAAAGACAAAACAGTTATATGTTTTTCTCTAATGCTTTTTTTATACCTATATTGTAATTAATAGTGTAATATTTTTAACTACCAAATAAGACTTCTAGCATCTGCATTTTAACTGATTAAGCCTTGCGTTGATACACTCTCCTGACCAGCATTTTATTTATTGTTTATAATAAATTGTTTTAAGACACCATTCTTATATCTCCTAATACGGCAAGTTATCGCCAGTACAACCGTAAACGTTGCCAAATTACATTATTAGCAGCACGCTATATTTAATCGGAAAATTGCCATAGGCTGGCAGTTTTTAAATGTTAAAAAACTTTCAGACATACAAATTAAGCAATATTTTTTAGAAAACATTGTTTACACCATCATTATAAATATATTAGGCTGTAAGCATTATGCAAAATATGTATTCTTAAATTTTTTAATTCACTCGAAAAAATCAATAAAATTTAGATATTTAGCAAATTTCAGAGCCAATGAGGAACCTGAAGATTAACAGTTTAGGAGTTCAGATTTTAACACGAGTTTTCGTATATCCATAGGCACATTTTGAAGACTGTCCGAAAACGATTTAAAAAAAATGTTCCATCCTAATGGACATCCAGCTTACTTACGAAAAAGAAATATCTGTTTTTCGACAGTTAAGGGAAGAACTCCTGCTTTTCATGTCATTCACGGGAACCATCTCCAGTGACGCATTTCGCCTACCTTATAGAACTTATCAAACTGACTGTACTGAGTCCTTAGTCCCTTCTGTTTTAAAAATTTTAGAGATTTATTAAATAATACTCCAGAATAAGTATTTATAATACAATTAATTTAACAAAGGGTACTTTAACTAATTAAAAATAATAATAACCTTAAATAGCACTTACTTTTATTACTTAAGAATACGCACTTTAGATTAAAACATTTTGCTACCGAAAATATGTATGTAAATAGATAATACAAGGTCCGGCAATAGGATTGAACGTTTTTAATGGGCCACTGTGAAGGTACCAAAAATATATTACGACGATGTTGGTACTAAAACTAAAAATATAATTCTGGAAATTAATTGAAACACTTTCAGTTTGCAAAAATTACATTCTTAAGATGACCATCACCTTCTTCAATGCACTGCTGCATATTTGAGTAGAAATGGCGCATAACACGCGTCAATAAATCTACGTTCATGGTGATTGAATATCTCTCTTCACGAATCTTTTCTTTGAGTTGGGAAGGTGTTTTGGTCTATATTGAGAAAAATACCTTAAGTATATATGGTTACGGACTTTTAAAACCATTGAAATACATATTTTGTTTAGGTGATTTTCTCAATTTATAGTGCCAGAATATGTTTATGGGTATGCTACAAATTAATATACAACCCCGGTGTCGTCTGTGAGCGATGTACTGTAAATATTAAAAAATATATACGTCACTGAATTTTCCTAAAATAAAAAATATAATTTTGATTTCCCCTTTAACTTTTAAACGAATACGATTTCTTGACTTATTTGATTTATGATTTTCGCGTAAATTAATGAAAACTTGGTCATATCGGTAAAACCTAATTATAAGGTAATCAATATTAAAAAAATATATAATTTGATATTTTTAAAATTTTGAAATAATTTAAAAATATCTTTAAAATTTGACAATAATGCGATTTAAAATTATAAAAAAAAGACAACCTGTTGCTGAAGTCAGTGGATAACCTGCATAAAAACTTGATAAATCAGCGTACAGCAATGGCATACACACTATTGAGAACTGATTAAATTAATATATTTATCTACATCAAGACTATGTACAAAAAAAAATTATGAAAGCAAACCCTAATAAAACTAATAATGAATAAGCAACACGAACTGTATGTTGGTCAGATTGTAGAAAATATTCAATTTAAAACTTTGAAAAATCCGTCGCTCCATTTAACATCTGAACCATTCAGTATATTTTCATGAAAAGGATAATATACAGGGTGTCCGAAAGGGTGAGTTCAAAAATGATATGAGCTATAGAGTGAGCTAAAATATTGTTAGTATTTTATATAAAAAAACTTCTATCGCGCTTCCTTAGGGAGTTATTAACCTCTAAAGTTGGAATTAAAAAATTGTATTTAATTTATAACTTTTGAGCGGTTACACACACAATAATTCGGTATTTAAATTAACTTATATCAATGCTTTTTCTTATAGACAAATGATTACGCAGTAAGTAATAATTATACAGGATGAGACGATTTTTTTCGTTTATTGTATTTATTTACAGGGGTGAAAAATTTTACATTTTGGTTTGAACGTTTAATCCCTTTATGATTTCTGTAGAAAAAAACGCATACCCTATTTAAATCGATATATTGGAGAGTTTTTTTATAAAATCGCGTTTAGATCTAGACAGTCCAACATTTTATATGTAAGAAAATATTAAATTTTTTTGAATTTTATAAAAATATGGTAAAATTAGAAAAAAATAGTCTTTATTTGTATTATAAAGTTTAAAAGGCTTACAACACCATTTTTAATTATTTTTATCACATTTTAATACTTTTCTCAATTTTTTTATTACATACAAAATGCTGGCATGTCTGGATTTAAAATGCGATATTATGAAAAACGATTTTAATAAGAAATGCCATTTTTGTACAAAAATGATTAAGAAATAAAATTTTCAAAGGAAAATGTCAAATTTTTCACCTCTGTATGCATACAATAAACAAAAAAATTCACACTGCGCAATCATTTGCCTATGGAAAAAAACATAGGTATGACTTAAATTAAATGCCCAAATATCATTATTATTGTGGCAACCGTTCAAAAGTTAAAAATAAAAAACATTTTTTATTTCTAACTTTGAAGGTCAATAACTCCCTAAGAAAGCCCGATAGAACTTTTTTATATGAAGTACTAACATTATTTTGGCTCACTCTATCACCCCTATCATTTTTGACCTGACCTTTCCGGACAACCTGTATAACCAAGGTGTGCATTTTTCATCATCAAAAATCGTAGAGAGAAAAGATTAACCATGAGTTATACTACCGAAGAAAAACTATTGATGATTAAATGGTACTATCAAGTAAATACTTACCAAAAGGTGTCAGACATGTTCGCTGCTCAGTATCCGAATAATTCTTTAAATTTGTTACTTTAGTTTAGTTTAACTTAACTTAATTCGTTTGTATAAATACAACTTTAATCTTTTCCCTGTACGATTATTTGATAATAATAAAGCACTAAATTTCAAAATGACAACGTAATGTCACGCTAACTGGTATTTTTATTGTTGTTTATAAATATGAGGCGATAATAATGTAACAATTTTTAAAAATACATTAGCATATAACTTGCAGACGGGTTACCGTTTTTACCATGTACGTAGATTTGCATGCTCTTCAATAAAGTTCATAAGAATTTTTTCTAAAATAATTAGTGGAGCCAATAATTGACCCCATTAAAAATTACATGGGATTTCCTATATATATATATATATATATATATATATATATATATATATATATATATATATATATATATATATATATATATATCTTTTCTTTAATTTTCTTGGGAATAGGAATAAACCTATTCCCAAGAAAATTAAAGAAAAGTATATACAAATGGTTTAAGAAATTAATGGAATTAATATATATATATATATATATATATATATATATATATATATATATATATATATATATTTAATTAATCACCATTAAAAGAGCCTTAAGAAAATACCACATTAAGTACATCAAACTTTAGTTTCGAAAATATGGTCAGTTAATTTAAATTATTTTATAATGTATATGTTAGGATCAAACACCGATTTCGGCCAACGGTCGAAAAATACGGCCAAAACGCATTCTGGTAACTAACCTATTACCAAAGTCCGAAAAATCGCTTTCCGGCCGTTTATTATAGACCAGAATGCGTTTTGGATCTTTTAAAATTGCCAGAACGCGTCGAGCATACAAACAAACCGTCCAGAAAGCGATTTTGTACGTGTCTCACCTTGTAATTCGTAATCGATGTAGGTTGGATATTTCGTTCTGTGACAACGCTTGAAGTTGCATTTTAGTTTAGTGTTTAATTCGAGCGCGTGTAAAAATTTCGCTAGAGCGAAAATGTGTGCTAGTGCCATGGAAGACCTTAAGTTACGTTTCAGTGATGATCTACAAGAATTAATTTGTGATAGCAATAATCGTAGCAATATTTTTACAAGAGAAAGATACTATCAAATACTTTCAGAGGTAAAGGAAGCAAAGACTTGTAAAAGTAACGGTGACCCAATTTATTCAAAACAAAGGCGACGATTGAAAAGGTACGATATTTTAAAAATTGGTGAAACTGAAAAGCTGATAGAGAGGAGGGCGGATGACACTGCTGAGCTGCGTTATTTCTGCACAACTGATGAATTATTTGATATCATTCATTCCGCTCATATAGGAGCAGGGCATAAGATATTACGAGGTAAGTTTTTTGGAGTTTCTTCAGCGGACATAAGATCTATTCGTAATTATATTTTTTTATTTATTGTAGTGATGGACTCAGAATTAAAGAGGAAATATTGTAATCTAACACGGCAAATAATTGAGGTTTATTTATTACTTTGCAAAGAGTATCAATTAAAAAAGAAAGTGCAACGAAAAGGTTTAGTGGTTAAACCAATTGTAACAAATGAAATGAATTCGCGCTGTCAAGTAGACTTAATTGACATGCAAAGTGAACCAGACCAAGATTTTCGTTTCATTCTAAATTATCAGGATCATTTAACAAAATTCACTGTGCTACGAGCACTAAAAACAAAGACAGCTGAAGAAGTGGCCTATCATTTATTAGATATTTTCTGTTTGTTCGGCGCACCTATGATTTTACAAAGCGACAATGGCAGAGAATTTGCAAACCGCATCGTAGAAAATCTTGCTGAAATGTGGCCCGGATTGAAGTTGGTCCATGGAAAACCTCGTCATTCGCAAAGTCAAGGGTCCGTAGAGAGATCGAATCAAGATTTAAGGGACATGTTGATTACATGGTTGGCTGACCAAAACACAACGAAATGGTCTGAAGGACTGCGGTTTGTGCAAAGCAATAAAAATCGTTCTCTGCATACAGGAATAACTAAAAGTCCTTATGAAGCTATGTTCGGCACGCCTCAAAGGATCGGTCTTAAAGATTCGTCACACAGAAGAGGAACAACAAAAGTTGTGCAATCAGGAAAATTCAGACGAACAAGAAGATGGACATTTGCATCTAGTTGACGAAGATAATTCGACAAACAGAAGGAATACTGAAGAAAAACAACAGCAACAAGAGAAAAATGTCTGTACAATATGCGAAAAAGAAATGTCAGATTCCCTTAGATGTTCAGTTTGTTGCTTATCTATTCATATCATCTGCGGAAAAGCCAAGGAAGGAAATGGAGGGGGTGAACAAAACATTATATGTAATCGATGTTTACGAAATGAAAATATTCGTAATGTACGGGTCAAGGCTTAAGGTGGACTGGAAAAGCAGGCCGAGAAAATGATCGCTCTCTCGAATTTAAAGTTACCACCTATTGATGTAGAAAGAACCGTTATTATACGAGTACCTGATGTGGACAGAGGTAGACTTGCCCCGAGAAACGTGTTAGCTGTTGTACTCAGTATAAATGACTCTGGACTTTATCAGCTTGGTAGGTAATAAATTAAGATCAGCTATTTAATATAATGTTTTATCCATTTTCAGGAACGAAAGATGGAACTTTGCAATCGCTGTATAGCCGTAATGAGTTTACCTTAGCCGACTCCAACTTTATTGATATTTCAACAGTCCCGTCTACGTCTGTATCTCTTCAAACTGCTTCTGGTTTAGCAGCATCTGGATCGAAACAAGGCTTTATACAGTGCAATTGCAAACGATATTGCGTCGACAGAAAATGTGCGTGTAGGGCCAAGAAAGTAATGTGTAACAGTAAATGTCACCGCAACAGTTCATGTAAAAATAAGTAAGCCCTTAAGGTTCCAAAAGTTTTACGTATTTTGATGTTCTCTGTTTCTTTTAGAGTTGATTTTGTTACTTTTAACATTTGAATGTTATACTTACATAAACAATAAAAATATTTTTCCATACTACATTGGCCTTTGAACGATTTTTTATGTGTTCGACGCGTTCTGGCAATATGACAAAAGCCAGAATGCTTTCAGGCTAACTGCGAAAAGTCAATACGCATTCTGGCAATTTCAAAAGATCCAGAACGCGTTCTGGTATACATTAAATAGCCGTAAAGCGATATTTCGGACATTGGCAATATGGTGGGGGCAGAACGCGTTTTGGCCGTATTTTTCGACCATTGGCCGAAATCGGTGTTTGATCCTAACATATATACACACTGTTATTCTGTCTTGTATTTTTAGGGAATGAGAGACCTAGAGGTGAGTTTAGACTTAGCATTACAGGCTGGTTCTAGACACATTGATACTGCTTATGTCTATAGAAATGAGGAAGTGATTGGTAAAGTTTTAAGGAAATGGTTGGATTCTGGTAAAATTAAAAGAGAAGAACTTTTCGTTGTTACAAAGCTACCTCCATCGGCCAATAACCCAGACAGGTAACTGATATACTGATTAAATATCAATAACACGGGGTGTACCTGAGACATATATAATCCTTAAGTTCAGTTCATTTGAGTTTTCAATATTTTCCTTAAATTGACTAATTGTGGATGAATAGTTCTTGTTAACTTTACTTTTAATTTTAATTCCATAACAAATAGTCCTAAGCTAATAGTTTGGGCTTTTAGGAGGCCAGTTAATTATTGTTTCTTCTTTGGTAATTATCTCGAAAGTGGGAGCACCTTTGATTTCGACTTAATTTAGTGCATGGGTTGCTAATCACTAATATAAAAGATTTTTTTGTCGGAGACGTTTTGCTTTTGCTATATCCATAATCAAAATGGAAAGTTGCACCAACCTCATCTTCACTATATTTTTTCTTCTTTTTGCACAAAATTCTTAATATAACACTAAATTGCTACATACTATTTTTATAAACACCATTTAAATGGCATTGTACAGACATTTTTCTCTTGTTGCTGTTGTTTTTCTTCAGTATTCCTTCTGTTTGTCGAATTATCTTCGTCAACTAGATGCAAATGTCCATCTTCTTGTTCGTCTGAATTTTCCTGATTGCACAACTTTTGTTGTTCCTCTTCTGTGTGACGAATCTTTAAGACCGATCCTTTGAGGCGTGCCGAACATAGCTTCATAAGGACTTTTAGTTATTCCTGTATGCAGAGAACGATTTTTATTGCTTTGCACAAACCGCAGTCCTTCAGACCATTTCGTTGTGTTTTGGTCAGCCAACCATGTAATCAACATGTCCCTTAAATCTTGATTCGATCTCTCTACGGACCCTTGACTTTGCGAATGACGAGGTTTTCCATGGACCAACTTCAATCCGGGCCACATTTCAGCAAGATTTTCTACGATGCGGTTTGCAAATTCTCTGCCATTGTCGCTTTGTAAAATCATAGGTGCGCCGAACAAACAGAAAATATCTAATAAATGATAGGCCACTTCTTCAGCTGTCTTTGTTTTTAGTGCTCGTAGCACAGTGAATTTTGTTAAATGATCCTGATAATTTAGAATGAAACGAAAATCTTGGTCTGGTTCACTTTGCATGTCAATTAAGTCTACTTGACAGCGCGAATTCATTTCATTTGTTACAATTGGTTTAACCACTAAACCTTTTCGTTGCACTTTCTTTTTAATTGATACTCTTTGCAAAGTAATAAATAAACCTCAATTATTTGCCGTGTTAGATTACAATATTTCCTCTTTAATTCTGAGTCCATCACTACAATAAATAAAAAAATATAATTACGAATAGATCTTATGTCCGCTGAAGAAAAAAACAAAGACGGGTAAAGCTTTTATCGACCATAATAAAATTTAATTACTTTGCTACGTATACTGACGTGTTAATTTTTCGAAAAAAAATAAAATAAAGCACATATAAAAAAACTGAGAAACTTAAAAAAAACATTTTGTTTTGCTAAATATCGCTCTTGACAAAGTTTTTTTAAATAGGACTTTTCTTTTACAACGAGTAGAATAAAATCAAGAAAACCTTTACCTAAATTGAAATAGCCATGTTTTTCTAAATTATTCCTAAATAAAATACATTAAAAGAATCCAAAAACATATTTATAGCCATTACTCCTTTTTTAAAATTAAACTAGGTGGTTCGTTAGCATATCATAAAAGAGTATTTTATTTTAAACTACTAAGTACCAAATAGTCGGTATTTTAAGATTGATTTTTGTCTAAAAAGTATTAATATAGTCATTTACACAAATAATAATATTCATTTACGGGATCATCATTAAATTATCAAGTGGTTTGAAGAAATGCTAACTGGAAATACCGTATGTGGTACCAAATTATTTGGAATATGGTTCGTTTTACACATACAAGAATTCTAGCGAAAATTACTACCAAAATTTTCTTTATTATTTTCGTATGTTTTTTGGTAATACTGCATTTATTTCTGTTTGATACTTTCAATAAATTGTACTAGAATTATTGCAATAACTCTGGTGATGCTCATGGGCACTTTTCAAAAAGTTGTAAAGCCTGCTTTACAGGGCATGGTTTGCCCCAATTTATTTGTTGATAATTGAATAAATTTAATTTAATTTTTTGGTATTTTATTCTAAAAATATGTCTTTAAAATTTGTTATTGATAAAACTGACGTTGTTCTGTTTATTAAGTTATGATTAATTCGCTTCATTTGAGTAGAAATAAACAAAAAGTTATAACTGTTTGCTGTTTTGTTGCTGATATTATCGTGCTTTAAAATGAATGAGGATGATATATAGAAAAAGAGTGGTGGGGGTTCGGCTATGTCGAAAAAAATCAAAGTTAAAGATGCTCTATAAGCAATTGATTGTACTTGACTCTTTAAGCTTATACTTTCCTGGGTAGTGGCAAAAAGCGTGCTTAACATAGAAAGAAAATAAGTTCAATATTTTCTCTCTTACTCCCAATGCAATTTGATAGTTTTATTCAGCACACGGACCAAAAAAGAAAAAAACGGCTAGCACTTTTCTTTATCACGCAAGCTGTCCACAAGGCAAATCAGCAAGGCTGCCTCTAGTTGGTTAATGCCCTAAGATTCTAACTCCAAATTTGGTCGTGTAAAACCCCTTAAATGACTAATTTTGACATAACCTAAAAAGGTTAAATATTAATATATAAAAAAGGTTTTTCCCAAAGTCGGTCTATATAAGGTCACGACATTCGGCCATATTGCTTTGACGTGTTATGACGTCACATCTTCCATTTTTCGGTCATGTTGTTCAGTGCCAGAGATGTACAGTTTATTGTATTATGAGAACAACCGTTTACACAACAGTTTTTAATTATTAATAAGTTGTAAATTCTTTTACTTTAAATAAAAAACATTTGGAATTACATCTTTCAACAAATATCACTTCCAAAACAATGCAAAATGAAATGCGCTAATTCTAGACGCCACTGGATTGATCATCAGCTTTGATTTTACCCAGTCTTGCCAACTTTTCTCCATGAAGTGCCCTTCCTTGCGTCCCCGACCTCGAACCGCCTAAAAGTTGAGGATATGTCGCAACCTTATAAATATAAACTAACCTTGGTTTTTCCGCGTTCTTTAAACTTTGATACATATGGATAGACGATAATTTGTTACTAGTAGGTTTCTTAACAGTTATTTATTTTTTCTTTAATTTACGAATTAACGTCAAATGACTTTACTGGCCTTCAAAATAGTTTCGAGCCGATTTTCGCCGATTATGGTATATGTAAAATATACAGTGTGTTCAAGATAATTATCCTAAGCATGGGAATCTCAGTACCTAATGGAGATACAGCTTAGATTAAATTAGGAAAAAGTTGTGTTTTTTAAAGCTTATTTACATGCTTTTTAAAAACTTTAAAAAATTTCATGGCCTGCTGAGATATTTGGCAAAAACGAAAATTTGACTATATCGATTTTATTTTTTTCCGACTTTATTTTAGCTACTACATGATGGTATTTTTAGATTTTATACCCGACGTTTCGTTTTCAAGAAACCATCATCAACTTTATTTTTTTATATGGTTCGAAAAAAAGTATACCCTGTATCTGATCCCATTTTTTATTACAAATTTAACGATGTATCACATGTCATATTTTAATCTTTAGGTAAAAAAAAATTGCATTTTTTCTATTTTTTTAAAGTTATTTTTAAGTAGGCCTTGCAAACAAATGCTTGGACGTTAATACCTGTTACCGTATCTGTAACATAATTAATTATTATTATAAAATAGTACTTGTCGTTATTACCCTGTTTGTCAAGTTGTTGTTTTTAGAGCAATTGTTCTTATTGTTATTGTTGTCTTTAGACGCAATACGCATTACTAGGCTCAACAAAATCCGCGTGTTAAGAAAATATCGAAACATCAAGAACGTTTTGGGTTTAATATGTGGTGTGGAATTTTAGGAACTAAAATACCAGGTCCATGCAGTGGCGCCTTTGCCATTAGGCTGAGTAGGTTGAAGCCTAGGGCGGCGGATTTTGGGGGCGGCAAATAAATGGAAGTGATGACCTTTTTTTTTTGCTCTTCAAAATTTTTTCATGATGAATAATTTTGTTGGATTTGGAATTCTTTGTACCCTTTGTACCCACAATCGAAAGAAATGGAAGTGAGGACCTTTTTTTTTTTTGCTCTTCTAAACTTTTTCAGACGGAAAAAGATGAGGAAATGGGCGGCGAAAATAAAATAGCCTACGGGCGGCAAGGCTGGGGGGCGGCGAAAATAAAATAGCCTACGGGCGGCAAGGCTGTAAGTGCGCCTCTGGGTCCATGTATTTACCATAATTCATTAACTGCAGAAATGAAACCTTCATGTATTTTTGCAGCACAAAATGTAGCATGTTAACATGTCAAACTTATCTTCATGGCTATAATGTCCATCCTGCATATTCGACCGTAATAATACAATAAGATATTAGCTATTCACCAATAAACAATAATAGAGACAACAGTACATTAAGAACAATTGCTCTAAAAACAACAACTTTACAAATAGGGTAATAATGACAAATACTATTTTATAATGATATAAATTATGGTGCAGGTACGGTAACAGGTATTAACGTCTGTAGAAACATCTACCATTCAATGATGAAATACCATATTTATTGTTTTATCGTTTATTCACGTAAAAACTAACAAAATACTTTGAGTAAAATTAACAATGTTGTTACGTTAGATGGCGGCTTGGAAGAGAGAGAGAGCGTGTTCTCAAGCAGCGTTGCCAAGTTATTTTAAAGTAGGCCTATAAATATTTTTGCAAATTAAAATTAAAAATACCTTTGCCGAAACATGCCGGCCGCCTTGAAAGGACGCTCTTTCAAAGAAATACAAATTATTCTAATATAATTAACAAAACTTATAAATTAAATATGCATAAAACCCTTTAGCTTGATTTCAAGGTAATGATACATAAATTAGGCATGTTATAGTGTCAATACTATTACATATTTCAAAATAAACAAATTGTTAAAGAAAATATCATTTGATTGATACCAATAACACAAAGCAAAATTTGTCTCTTTGTTTATGAATATCTAAACGTCACATAACTAGAAAAACGAATAGTTAAATTAAACGTCACCGTTTTTGTGATCTTTAGCACTCAATTGGGAGAACACAAATTCGGTTAAGTGCTCTTTTTGTCTCATTATCACGGGTTTTAACTGTGACCACTCTTATGATTCCATCTGGACCTGGATGAAGGGCTGATATGCGTCCAAGAGGCCATTGAAGTGGAGGGCATCTATCATTTCTGACCAGCACCAAGGATCCAATTTTCAGCTGTCCCTGACAATTGACCTTCCATTTTTGTCGCATCTGCAGCTCGTTCAGGTATTCTAATTGCCATCGAGCCCATAACTGTTGGACAAGAGATTGAATTCTTTGCCATTTGTTCAAACGATTTTCGGGAATACTGGACAAGTCAAACTCTGGTAGAACGGTCAAGGTTCGTCCAATCAAAAAGTGGGCTGGAGTTAGTGCTGTGTTATCATCAGGATCACTAGACAACGGACTGAGCGGACGGGAATTCAATATACCTTCCACCTGAGTAAGCAATGTACTAAATTCCTCAAAAGTGAAAGATTGACTTCCAGAAACCCTTTTTAAATGTGTTTTTATACTTTTTATACCAGCCTCCCATAAGCCCCCGAATGTTGGCGAATTTGCAGGTATAAAATGCCACTTTATTTTTTCTTTAAGTAAGCCTTGAGAAATAGAGTCTACATTATTTTCCAAAAATGAATAAATTTTACTCAATTCATTATTCGCACCTAAATAGTTAGATCCATTGTCGGAATAAATATTGCACGGTCTTCCCCTTCTACTAATGAATCTTTTTAAAGTAGCTAAAAATGCATCAGTAGTAAGTTCGGACACTAACTCGATGTGCACAGCTTTAGTACTCATACAAATAAAAAGGCAAATATAAGATTTTGTTAGCTTAGCACCTCGAGTTTTCCGGTCTTTGATAAGAAAGGGACCACCATAATCAGTACCCACATTTTCAAAAACAGAAAAGCTATTTACCCTAACATCAGGCAAATCACCCATTAAATAGTTTAGCGTTTTGGGTTTGGCTTTATAACAACGAATACATTGATTTATGATATATTTACAACAACTTCTAGCCGAGATAGGCCAATATTTTTGTCTTATTGAAAATATTAATTGCTGTACTCCACAATGAAGTAATCTTTCATGTTCATTTTGTAAAAGTCTTTTAGTTAAGATATGGCTACTTGGTAATATAATTTGATGCTTATTGTTAAAAGGAATATTACTATTATTCAACCGTCCACCAACTCTTAACAAGTTATTAAAAATAAATGGATTTAAAGAAAGAATCTTACTACCCTTCGAAATATTCTTTTTATTTTCAAGACTGTTATATTCACTTGGAAAACATTCGATTTGAACAGATTTAATGGTTACATTTAAGGCATCCTCGAGTTCAGTAGGACTGAGAAATCCACACTTTCTTTGTGTCTTTTCTGCCTTTACATTATACAAAAACCTTAAAATATATGCAAGTATTCTCAAATATTTGTCAAAAGAGGAATAATAATTTAACAAATCGTTTATAAATTTAGTATTTAAATTAACTGAAACACATACTATGCCTTTGTCATCTGGAAGTTTCGAAGGTTGCTCAAAAGTACTTAGGTTCCAATCCTTACGATCCTTGAAAAGCCAAGAAGGCCCAAACCACCATAATTCGTTTGTAAGAAGATTTTTCACACCAACTCCCCTAGATAATAGATCGGCAGGATTCTCCTCGGATGAGATATGATTCCAGCTACTGATTTCTGTCAAATTTTGTATTTCTTGAACCCTATTGGCCACAAATTGCTTCCATCTGCTGGCATCTTCTCTAATCCAGCATAGGCAGATTGTGGAATCCGTCCAACAAAATATTTGATTGAATCGTATGTTTGAATCATCAATAACTTTCTTCATCAGGTTAGCCAGTAGAACTGCTCCACATAGTTCTAAACGTGGTAGATTGACCAGTTTTAGAGGTGCCACCCGCGATTTGGCGCATAATAAATTAGATGTATAAGCTCCTGATGGTAACAAACATCTTACAAAAATACAAGAACCGTATGCCTTCATGGATGCATCACTGAATCCGTGTAACTCTATACTCACATATTCAGATATGGATGCATGTCTTGGTATTTCTAAATTATTTAAATGAGACATACCCTCATAATAGCTTAACCAATTTTCATTAACATCCTTTGGTAGATCTTGATCCCATTCTAATTTCCTTTTCCAAAGATCTTGCATGATCAGTTTTGCATTAATAACTATCGGTCCAAGAAGTCCTAAAGGATCATAAATCTGACTTATTACAGAGAGAATACTTCGTTTATTCCATTGAAATGTTTGAATATAAGGATCAATATTAATATTGTACTTAATCAAATCATTTTTAGCGTCCCAATAGATACCCAATGTCTTGTTTTGTTCACCTATGGATAGCACTGCCACTTCCAAGGCATTATTAATTTCAAATTTGTTCATAACGTTTTCGTCGTTGCACAGCCACTTGCGCAGCTCAAATCCTGATTTGGCTAAAATTGTCGACAAATTTCTTTGAATTTCAATAATCTCCGATTCTGAATCTGAAGATGTTAAAAGATCATCCATATAAAAGTCGCGACGGATTATATTTGCAATTAAAGGATATTGGGTTTCATTATCCTCGGCTACCTGTAATAAGCATCTTACTGCAAGATATGGCGCCGAAGCAGTACCATATGTTATGGTATTCAATTCATAACATTTTAATTGCTCTGTAGGTTCAGGTCGCCAAAATATCTTTTGAAATTTTCGATGTTCTTTGTCTATTAACACTTGCCGGTACATTTTTGAGATATCAGCACTAAGTACAAATTTATTCATCCGAAATCTTATTAAAATTGAAAATATATCTTGCTGTAGCGAAGGACCCGTGTATTGCACATCATTTATTGACAAACCAGAACTGGATTTGGCTGAACCATCGAAAACTACACGACACTTGGTAGTCAAACTTGATTGTTTTACTATAGCATGATGAGGCAAAAAATAGCCATCATCTTCGCTAGCATTAATTTCCGTCATGTGGTTTAAATTTAAATATTCGGACATAAATTCTGAATACTGTAACTTTAGTTCACAATTTTTTTCCAATTTTTTCTCTAACAGGTTAAATCTATGTAACGCCATAGTTTTAGAATCCCCAAGTTTGTTCAGTGAATCTTTAAATGGAATTTTCACTATATATTTCCCGGAATTATCCCTTTTTAGATTTTCTCTAAAATATTGTTCACAATATTTATCTTCTTTGGAAAGAATCTTATTTTCAGAGCTTAATTCTTCTATTTTCCAGAATTTCTGAATATTATTATCAATAGACTCAAGACTACTATTTATATTTAAAAAAGTATGAGATTGTTTTGTCCTAGTTTCATCTAGAAAGTTTAAATATAAATTTCCCGCTATTATCCAACCAAACTCCGAATTTTGGAGAACAGGCATATTGTCACCAATTTTATGGCTGCCGGGAATTAAAACAGACCAAAATATACTTGAGCCTAACAGTAAATCAATATCATCCGATACATTGTAATTCGGATCTGCTAATCTCATATCTACGGGAATTTTAATAATATTTTTATTAAACGACTTTAGCGGAATTTTTCCTGTAATTTGAGGAATAACCAAACAGTTTATCTGAGTCTTAAATGGACCATTACATGATTTTAATGTGACTTTAGCTTCATTACTAATTTTTGACAAAACATCCCCTACACCTTTTACTACATGGTTTACTTTATTAGATTGTAAATTTAGCCTTTTACATAAGCTTTCTGTTACGAAATTACTCTGAGATCCGCTGTCCAATAGAGCGCGACAAACAATAGAATTTTTTCCATTTTCTACACGCACAAGTGCAGTTGATAACAAAATCTCACAACTATTGGCAACGTCGGACACTGCCTCGCGCACGTGACTACTCACCGTCAGCGTTTCTTGCTCTTGGCTCACTTGTTCCTCTGTCGAAGGGGAGTTATTATTTGCACCAGCGGTTGAATGATTATTAACATTATTATTAGGTGAGCTAAGATGTAGCAGAGAGTTATGTAATTTTTTACATTTTATGCATTTTTGTAACTTACATTTCCATGTCGGGTGAGAATCTCGGAAACAATTAAGACATAAATTCAAACTTTTTACCGACGAAATTCTATCCGGTACATTTAACTTTAAAAATGATTCGCATTTGTAAATGGGGTGTTCTTTTTGACAAAAATAACATTTAACAGTACTACTGTGTCCATCAAGAAGGGCAAAACTTCTACTACCACTATATCGAACTTTCTCTCTACTGAACTCTTTATCAGAACTTATTTGCAATTTTTCCAACATTTCACACTTTTCTTTCAAAAATACATTCAAATCATTGATACTTGGTAATTCTTGCTGACACTTAAAGCATTCCCATTCCCTTTTAGTAGTTTTATCAAATTTAGAAGACATAATATATATGATTATGCAATCCCAACTTTTTGTATCTAAACCTAAACTTGCCAATGAGCGTAAATGTTTAGTAATATTATCAAACAAATTTCTTAATTCTATATAAGATTCTTTTGAAATAGAAGGATGCTCAAAAATGGCCTTTAAATGGTTATGTATAATGAGTTTTTATTTTCAAAACGCTCTTCGAGCATCTGCCAGGCAATTTTATAGTTATCAGCAGAAACCTCAATAGATTTTATTACTTGCTGAGCGTCTTTTTCAAGAGACGACCTCAAATAATAAAATCGCTGAATATCAGACAATGCAGCATTGTTATGCACCAAAGCCATAAAACAATCTTTAAATTCAAGCCACGTATCATACTGCCCATTAAATGTTGGTAACTTAATTGGTGGTAACTTTACCAAAGACTGAATATCATTACTGATGGGGTTACTGCTAGCTAATGAACCTTGGACATTCCTTTGTTTATTACATAAACATTGCATGGCGCTAACTAATTCAAAATATGAATTCTCAAATAAAAGTGTTTCATCGTCATTTATATTTTCTAATAATTCAATCTCTGCTTGAATATCATTAAATGCATCATATAATGGAATAAGCTTTTCTAAACGTATTTCTAACTCAGAAATTAATTGATCATCGCAATTCTCCTTATTTAAACCCTTGAAATAATTTGAAAACCTCGTTAATTTAGCTTTAACTTGACCCCTTTTAGTCTTTAAATTTCTTAATTGCTCTTCAGCCATTGCTACTCAGGAGGAAAATAAATTGAAATATATTCCACTTACCAATGGTGGTAATTCTCACTCCCGTCCCGACACCGGCCGCGCTACCCGATACACAGCACTGAATGTCGCCGTAACCCAACTTTTAGGCTTTTTCTTCTTGCCGATTCGAATATCCGCTCAAAAGGACCAAACTTTTTATGTAGAAACATCTACCATTCAATGATGAAATACCATAATTATTGTTTTATCGTTTATTCACGTAAAAACTAACAAAATACTTTGAGTAAAATTAACAATGTTGTTACGTTAGATGGCGGCTTGGAAGAGAGAGAGAGCGTGTTCTCAAGCAGCGTTGCCAAGTTATTTTAAAGTAGGCCTATAAATATTTTTGCAAATTAAAATTAAAAATACCTTTGCCGAAACAACGTCCAAGCATTTGTTTGCAAGGCCTACTTAAAAACAACTTTAAAAAATAAAAAAATGCAATTTTTCTTTTAACTAAAAATTAAAATATGACATGTGATACATCGTTAAATTCGTAATAAAAAATGGGATCAGATACAGGGGTACTTTTTTTCGAGCCATATAAAATAATAAAGTTAATGATGGTTTCTTGAAAACGAAACGTCGGGTATAAAATTTAAAAATACCATCATGTAGTAGCTAAAAAGTGTCAATGAAGAAGTGTTATTAGTTTTTTTATATCTCTTCAAATAAAGTCAGAAAAAATAAAATCGATATAGGCAAATTTTGGTTTTTGCCAAATATCTCAGCAGGCCATGAAAATTTTTCAAGTTTCTAAACGGCTTGTAAATAAGCTTTAAAAAACACAACTTTTTTCTAATTTAACCTAAGCTGTATCTTCAATAGGTACCGAGACTCCCATGCTTAGGTTCCTTATCTTGGACACACTGTAGAATATTTTTAATAGTTTTAAAGCGAAAATTTTGTTAGAATTCTCGAACGTGTAATACATAAAATTATTATTGTGAAAATTTTCGGAACAATTTTGATAATAATTTTCGGAATAATTCTCGTGTGTGTAAAACGGTTCTAAAATGATCTTTTAGGATATGCTAATACCCTCATTATAATAAATAAAAGTAATTATGGCCATAAATAGAATTTAAAAAACTTTTATCACATCTGGGGATGTCATAGAAAACAAAAGGCAAACAATTTTATATTTGCATAGTTATTTGACCTAATATTAACCGTTTTAGCATCATGCTACTTTAGATTGAAATTAAAAAAAATGAGGGCAGAAAAATGGCATGTTGGGAGCCATGGTATTTAGAATATCATATACTAAAATAAAATAAAATATACTAATGGTGCCATATGAAATTTATATAACAATAAAGTAACAGCCATTTCCGGTGAAGCCGGAAGTAATAGAAAACAAGTGAATAAATAAACTAGTTCATATTTATATCAAATGTCGGCATCCCAAATATAATTTTTCTATCCTAAAAGGTAAAAAAGTTGTTAAGGGTTACCATCTATGTGAGACACACATAAAGAATGGGGTTGAAAAGGTCAAGTAAGTGTATTTTTATCTCCTATAAAGCTGTGTACCAAAACACTTTGTGCGCTCGACACATTAAAATAGTTAATAATGATATTTAGCTATGAAAATTTTTGCCGTTAATAAGCTTATGTGTTTTTACCCTAATTTTTAATCTAATATAATATAAAAACCAACTACATATTTTTCAAATTGGCAAGAACACAATTGGAAAACTAAATTAAACGTAAAAATCTACATTTTTTACACTTATTACTAATTTACTTGCATACGAAAGTTTTAAAAAAGGTCGATGAAAAAGTAAAAAAAAATAAATAAATAAATAAATCAAATTCATACATTAAAAAATATTTTCCATACAATATTACATAATATTTTAAGACATTAAAAAATAGGATTTATTAAATAAGTTTAAAAATAGTATAAGCTTTTTTCCACCCTTTTTTAACAAACCCATAAAAACGGCAGTTTATATAACGTTTTCGAAAATTATACAAGTTAAACGAAAACTATTTAACATATGAACGGCACATGTATTTTCTTAGAGTTCCTTGTAAAATACATTTTTTTCAAAATATGGTGGTGCTTTACTTCAAATAATAAGTTTATTAGCAAGTGCGACATAAGTGCTAAAAAATTTGCATCCTATCCCCTTCATTATATTTAAAATTGTGTACTTTTTAAGAAAACGAATTGCTTGCTAATAATGTCATGGGTATCCGGTATACTAAAGGGTGGTCCAATCAAAACGCATGTTAATTGTCAATAAAACCAGAGGATTTTATAAAGTTACCTTAATATATTTTATTGTGATCAAGGACAATTATACAGGGTGTCTCTTAAAGGTCTGTACAAAATGCTACCATAGACTCCTTGGACTAAAGTATATAGTATATTACATTACAAGTGTGGAAAATGACTAATTTCACACGAGTGGGAATATTGTAGCACGAGGCGTTAGCCGAGTGCGACAAACCCACGAGTGTAAGAAAGTCATTTTCACACGAGTACTGTACACTATTTTTCCTACGACCACAAATTATTCACCAAAAAATAAATTAATTAAAGCTTGTCTGTTCAGAAAAAATAAAAACAATTGAGAACTTTGCAACACTAGGGTGATATTTACTTTGCAACACTAGTGTGATATATACTTTTCCTCACTGCTATATATATACTGTTTTGACAATATTTTTACATCGAAAATCACCTACCTTGAAGCATTATATAACTTTTATCATTTTTGAATTTAAAAAGGCCCGCACTTAATAAAAATTGTATGGTTTTGTTAGGTAATAACGCTACTAGTTTAATACGGTTTTCTGCTATTATAAGTGTTTTTTAAAAATTATCGATTCTTACATATTTTAGACACTCTTCTAAATAAAACGTAAGTGGTGCATATCCAAAATATTCCGTTTTTTAAAAAATATCAGTAAATAAACTTACGGGACCGGGGAGTGAAAAGGGGTGCTGGGTGGGGTAAAATTGGTAAAACGAGTTAATGAAACTGAACATCACATATAAAATTAAGTAAAAATAACAGTTTTTCCTCATATTTTTAAGAAAAAATATAAAAAATATCAAAATTGTAAATGCATAACCTAAAGTCCTAAAAGTAAGGAAAAACGACTACCAAACGTCAGTTACCATGCAAAATATGGAAAGCATTTGGCAACGTCGGAAGGGTCTGATTCTATTTATGAATGGATAAAAGAAAGTGGATTCATAAAGTGTGTATTAGCCTTAGGTTTAATTAGGGATTAAAAAAGATTTAACTAGTTGTTTGAGTACACGAAGAAACAGAGGAAGGAATTTGATCTATAGGCTTTTTTTCTCTGGCGCTTTAGGTCGAACGGTCAAGCGGCAAGGCTGCCTCTATAAAGTACGTGCTCAAAGGTAGAAGGGAGATTTTCAATTTGATCTACTTATCTGACAACACTGTGCCAGTCAGTGAAAGTTGTTTTTGTGGTTATGTCTATTTTTGTTTATGTTTTTATTTTTTCGTAAATTTTAATAAATATAAAATAAGATGATTTTCGCTAATTTGGGTTCTACCGTTTAAGGTAAATAAAAAGTTTTTTTTTACTGTCACTACAATAAATATGTCACTTGCAAAACCAATAGCAGTTTTTAGAATGACATCATAATATGTATCACACCAGTGTTGTAAAGTACTTTGCAACACTAGTGCTGTAAAGTACTTTTCCTACGACCACTTGTGAAAATAGCAAATAGCACACTGATTTCATGCATAGAAAATGCGTTATATCACACTAGTGTTGCAAAGTACTTTACAGCACTAGTGTTGCAAAGTACTTTACAACACTGGTGTGATACATATTATGATGTCATTCTAAAAACTGCTATTGGTTTTGCAAGTGACATATTTATTGTAGTGACAGTAAAAAAACTTTTATTTACCTTAAACGGTAGAACCCAAATTAGCGAAAATCATCTTATTTTATATTTATTAAAATTTACGAAAAATAAAAACATAAACAAAAATAGACATAACCACAAAAACTTTCACTGACTGGCACAGTGTTGTGCATTTACAAATTTTATATTTATTATATTTTTGTATTATAACGTATAGTTGGTTGCCTAAGCATGATTGTCATAAATTAATAAATCTAGTGACTCAGGCATTCAACTATTGGCGCGGTGATTAGCCGTAGTGGTACAGTTCTGTTAAGATGGCTAAATTGTACTTTTGTGTATTTTTGAATAGTTTACTTTTATGAAATATAGTTCTTAAAAGTGCATTAATGGCTTTTTATTGTTAGCACAACAATAATACATATTTTTCTTAAAAATATGAGGAAAAACTGTTATTTTTACTTAGTTTTACATGTGATGTTCAGTTTCATTAACTCGTTTTACCAATTTTACCCCACCCAGCACCCCTTTTCACTCCCCGATCCCGTAAGTTTATTTACTGATATTTTTTAAAAAACGGAATATTTTGGATATGCACCACTTACGTTTTATTTAGAAGAGTGTCTAAAATATGTAAGAATCGATAATTTTTAAAAACCCTTATAATAGCAGAAAACCGTATTAAACTATTAGCGTTATTACCTAACAAAACCATACAATTTTTATTAAGTGAGGGCCTTTTTAAATTCCAAAATGATAAAAGTTATATAATGCTTCTAGGTAGGTGCTTTTCGATGTAAAAATATTGTCAAAACAGTATAATATAGCAGTGAGGAAAAGTATACATATATCACACTAGTGTTGCAAAGTAAATATCACCCTAGTGTTGCAAAGTTCTCAATTGTTTTTTATTTTTCTGAACAGACAAACTTTAATTTATTTATTTTTTGGTGAATAATTTGTGGTCGTAGGAAAAATAGTGTACAGTACTCGTGTGAAAATGACTTTTTTACACTCGTGGGTTTGTCGCACTCGGCTAACGCCTCGTGCTACAATATTCCCACTCGTGTGAAATTAGTCATTTTCCACACTTGTAATGTAATATACTATTGCAACACTAGTGTGATATAACGCATTTTCTATGCATGAATTCAGTGTGCTATTTGCTATTTTCACAAGTGGTCGTAGGAAAACAATTTAACGCAATATGCCTTCGGGTTTCTTTTTATTTTTGTTATTTTTAATATTTTTATTCATTATAGGATTTTTTTACAAAATTTGAAATAAAAAAGTTTTTTAAGAAAGAAATCAAGAGCTACTTATATTTTTGCTGTTAAATATGCAGAGAGCCACCTGCAGTCCTTACTTTAAAATAGAACGATTTGAGGCAATTTGCCTCGGTTAATCTTTTGCCAAATACAGGGTGTCCAAGTAAAAAAATACATCGGAAATTTAATACCCTGTATCTCGTAAACCAGCAACCTTTCGACTAAGGTAAATTGAATTCGATCGTTGTATTTTAACCCAAAGAATTTGTGCTAGCTTTTTGTACAGAACTTTTGAATGCTATCAGCCCAGATAAAGTTTAAAAATGAAGGAATGCAATGGGAAACTTTTGTATGGAATAAAATGTTTAATCTGCAATATCTTAAAAACGGTTGCTCGTAGCGATATTTATCAAGTATACCTTTTTGTACAAAAAAATATAGGAGAATAAAAATATCTCACTAAAATTAAAATATACCGAGGCGAAAAAAACTTATGATACTAAGGAAAGGATTGCAGGTGGTCCCTCTACATTTTACGACAAAAACACTAGTATATTTCGATTCCCTTCTTTAAAATCCTTTTAATACTGAATTTTGTAAACAGATTTCTAAAAATAAATAAAATATTTAAAAATAACTAAAATTAAATAAAATCCAGAACCAGATGATATTTTGAATGATATGAATAACACAGACTCTATAGAAGCGCAACTGGTGGACAAGGACTTGCTACACAAAAACATAGACATACGCTACTGCGTATTACTAGGTACTTAATTTAATGCATTTAAATATAAGAAGTGTTCGTAAAAATTTTGACAATTTAATTCTCTTGTTAGATAGTTTTGATTTAAATTTTACTGATATTATAGTATTGACTGAAACTTTTAAAATTTCTGGTACTGATTTCTTTAATGTAGTGGGTTATGACACCTTCTATAACAATGCTGGTTATAATAAAAATGACGGTGTGATGATACTTGTTCGATCAAATTTGAAACCCGATTTTACTATGGCCACTTTACCAAAAACACAGGCAACTGTGGGTAGAATAGTCTGTCAGGTTAACGGTATTTCTTTTGGAATAACTGCGGCTTATAAACCGCCACCAATATCAAAGGAACTTTTTAGACAGGATCTTGAGGGGTATCTCGAGGCATTGAATAGTCAATGTATTGAGATATTTACCAGTGATATAAACATAAATTTGCTGAGTCCTACTGATACTGATGTGAATGATTACTTGGTCACTCTATCACAGTTAGGCTACGTATCATATATAAATAATGTAACTAGATCGGATTCGGGAACATGCCTGGATCACATCTTTGTAAAACATAAACAAAGAGCAACCTTGAGATTTAAGTCTTTATTATTGATAGTTATGTAACGGATCATTTCCCAATTATGTTAAATATGGGGTTAGGATATTTACCACCTAGTGACCACCACCAGGAATTGATGGGATATCGGCGAAGGTAATTAAGGGGACTCATCAAGAGATTATAACTCCATTGCTTCACATAATAAATTTAATATTTAGAACGGGCAAAATCCCAGCAGGATTAAAAATGTCGGTGGTAACACCAATCCTAAAAGCAGGCGCGGAAGCATATGTTGGGAACTATCGACCAATCAGTTTAATAACATGTTTTGCGAAAATCTTTGAAAAATGCTTTAAAGAAAAATTGATGGACTTCCTCCTTCAAAACGGCATTTTGTCGGAAAACCAATATGGTTTTTGGACGACTGTAGCACCGCAGACGCCTTGCATAAATTTACATCTGAAGTTACCAAATATCTTAATGCTGGCAAAAAATGTATAGGGATATTTATTGACCTGGCTAAAGCGTTCGACACTGTGCCTCACAATAAGCTACTTGAGGTTCTTGAAAATTATGGAGTAAGGGGACCTGTATTGAAATTAATGACAGACTATTTAGAAAATAGACGTCAAGTGGTAAGAGTAAACGATGTTTTAAGTAAGGAAAGAGTAATTAAGATTGGTGTTCCTCAGGGCACAGTTTTGGGCCCATTGCTTTTTTAGTATACATAAATTCACTCCTGAGACTGAACTTTAATGGCACAATTGTTTCCTACGCTGATGACACGGCTCTAATTTTCAATGGTCAGACCTGGGATGAGGTGAGGCAGAAATCGGTGGATGGATTTAAGAAAATTAAAAACTGGCTAGAATCTTATAAACTGACCCTAAATATAATGAAGACAAATTATATGGCATTCTCATTAACAGCAGCCAATCGACCAACATATTCAAACATACAAATTAGTGATAGTCAGATAAAGGAAGTATCCCAGACCAAGTATCTGGGAATTATGATCGACCAAAATCTTAAATGGCATCCACATATTGACTATTTATCTTGTAGAATTAGAAAAATAATTTATAAATTCTATGTTATAAGAACATTCTTAAACACCAAAGAAATAGTTACAATATATAAGTCTCTTGTGGAATCAATTTTGAGATATGGTATAATAGTGTGGGGGGTTATATAAAAATGCAATGCATAAATTAAATATAGGTAATTCAAAAATATATTCTAAAGGTAATACATAAAAAAAACAGACTATACCCATCAAATTTATTGTTTACTGAACAAACTCCTAATATAAGAACAATATATATAGTAACAATATGTACCTATCTGCATGTTAACGAATCCGCTAAAATTAATTTAAACCATCCTCATAATACTAGAGCAAGAGCTAGAAAAAATCTCTGCCTTCCTCAGAATCTAAACAACATTAATTTGAAAAATTTTACTTATCTTGCCCCGAAAACCTACAATATGTTGCCAGACACTATTCGCAAAGTAAAAAATAAAAAGAGTTTTAGCAGAAAGTGTACCAGTTTTGTACATGAACACTTTCAAACATTTGCTCTGTTGTTTTAGCCTTTAAATTTTCAAATGTGCCATTCAGTGATCAGTGATCACCGTCATTTTTGTTTTTGTTTTTGTTTGTTATTTTTATTTTGTTTATTGAGCAAGAAATGTAGGTGTAAGACTGTCTATTGTATACTTTGTATAAATATTTGTGATTATTTAGGTAATAGGGATGAATGTGACGCATACAGGTGTATGTTACACCTAGGCGTCATTAATTATATATTTTTAGAAATGTATTATTTTATATTAATATGTATAGTATAGTTGTACTCACTGTATAAATTTTTGTTAAGTAGATAAATGAAAATCATATCATATCATATCACCTTGACAACCTGTATCGGGCAAACGATTAATTCTTGGACTAAAATAAATTAAGTTAGATCGTCGTATTTTGGTGGAAATTTGTGGTAGATTTTTGTACAGACTTTGAAGCGACACCGTGTATATGAAACAAATATCGGCTAAATGCTCGCCACGGCTTCGGTAGCATGCTTCTATTCGCTTGTTTAGAATTTCAATGACTCTGAGACATAATTAAAGTTCATTGTTAATGTCAATGTTAATGTGCCATTTAGATAAATAAAAATCCACGAGTAATTGTTGAAAGCCGATGCATCCACAAAAAATGACTGTGTGGTGCGTACTTCTTCGAAATAAGGACGGCCGAGCAATTACCGTAAATGGTGTTCGCTATCGCAAGATGATAACGGATTTCTTGCAGAAATTGAGGATATGGATCTAAAAGATATTTGGTTTTAACAGGATGGTGCCACTTGTCACACAGCTAACGAAACAATGGCTCTTTTGAGCGAGAAATTGAATGACCGTGGTATCTCATGTCGGGCGATGTTATTTGGCCGCCACAACCATGTGATTTAACACCGTTGGATTTCTTCCTTTGGAGATATTTAAAAGAAAAAGTTTATGTCAATAAGCCAAGAACCCTAAAGATTTTGAACCTCAAAATCTCCCAGACTTATTGACAATATGGGTCATCGGAGAGAGGTGCGCCACCGAAGCCTTGGCAAGCATTTGGCCGATATTTTGTTTCACACATAACCGTCATAGATCTTTCAATCATAATAAAAAAATAAGGGGCTAGGTAGTAGATTGTTTTTTTATACAGTGTGCCTACGTAACTTGGCGGCATATGGGAAACGTTTTTATTATTAATTTTACGAAACAAAAGTTATTTTTTATAAAAGGTGCTGCATGGTTTAAAACCTAAAATGCAATCATCAGATATCAAATTGTGTCAGTCATGTACAAGGTTTGGTAATTTTTGCTCAGGAGTAAAATATCTGTACTATTGCTAATATCACAAATTGTTGTAAGGAAAAGATGTTTTAAATTAAAAATTACTTCCATATATGCAATTTTGTTCATTTCCAAAAAAAAAAAAAAATTCTACAATAATGGTAAAAATTTAGGTTTGTACATTAGTGCACTATATTTTATGATTATAAATGTTATAGAACAGTTTAAAATACACTTTTTAAATTAATTGTTATTAAAACAATATGCACTAATGTGAAAACTTAAATTTTCTCTTTTTTGCAGAAAAAATCATTTTTGTTTTTTGAAAATGAACAAAAATGCATATTTAAAAGTAATTTTTAACTCTAAACATCTCTTGTTTATAACAATTTTTGATATTAGCAAAAATACAGGTACCTTACTCTTAGCAAAAACACAGGTACTTTACTCTTAGCAAAAATTACATTTTTGGCCAAACCTCGTACATTACTAACACAACTTGATATTTGATGATTGAATTTTAGGCTTTGGACCATGCAGAACTTTTATAAAGAATGACTTCTTCTCGTAAAATTAATAATAAAAAAGTTTCCCATATGCCGCCAACTTAAGTAGACACGTATTTTATAAAAAATAAAGAAAGTACCTATACATCGGGTGTAATTAATTCTTAAGTTAGAACACTATGTTATAGATGTAGTAATCGCCTAAAAACTTATTTATTTAAATTGAGCGCAGAAAAATACAACTATTGGGGCATGTATCTCACATGTATTCCAAAGTATAAATGAAGATTGTACACTTTAAAATAAGAATGCTCTAATATTAAAATATTACTCTAAAAACTTTTTGTTTAATTTACAATTAAAATAGTGCGCTTTAATTCAACCACCCTTAAATACAACTTAATAATGTATTTATTAGGCCAATAATATAATTATGAAATTCTGAAATAATATTTAATTATTTTTTTCTTTTAGTATTATTTCTCACCTGGAATATCCTTATCCAAGGGACGTAGAATACTATGCAATCAATCGAGTTTCACCACCAAGAAAACAATAAATGTAATAAGTGTTAGTAAAACCTTAAAAAATATATTTCTTTTTTCTTACTGAATTATATACCTTAATACCCATCTAAGCCAAACCATTTATATAATAGAAAAAATGCCCATATTAAGTACTAGGGTCGTACGCAGAAAAGGATTTGGTCGGTGGGACAAGACAGCAACAAAAAAATCATCTAGCTAAAAAGCTAAATAAATAGAGCAAAAATCGTCACCTTCAAAACCTACCACAATAAACATACTTCTTTTAACAAAATTAAAATATTGAAGAGCAAAGAAAAGGTCCACACACGGAATAAATAAGTCGAAGAGAAAAAAATCCTTACTTTTTAAAACATACCATTTTTTCCCAGGTACATCCTACCTGTACCAAGCAAATACAATTTTACTTTGGGGGAGGCAACACGTATTAAAAACAGACCAATAATGCTCTATTTACACAAAATAAGGCCTCACACAACCCCCAAAACCCCAACTCCGCAAAAGAACCCCATTGTCAGAACTCCTGGGGGAAGGGGGTCAATCGCCCCATGCCTCCGGCACTGTTAGGTACGTTATATTTTAAAAACTTGTATTCATTCATTTATTTATTACCGGACATACTCAATCATTTAGAAAGTAAAAGTAAAAAAAAACAACAAAAATTTAAAAATACCTTAGGCACATCAAACTGGTAAAATAGATCTAAAATACAAATCTACCCGCATTACAGCAGCTTTATTCTCAGTTTTAAGACCTCTTTGGTTGTAACAAAAGAGTCCTCCTCATAGTCGTTGGCGCTACTTATAATTTGGTTAATCGCCTTGCATTGTCACATGTGAAAATTTCTTGTTAATATATTTTATTTTGTTATTATATTTGTGGTAAAAGGGGTTCATATTATAATTTCTAGACAGTTTATTCTTTAAAAGTTATCTGTAGAATGCTGGGTGTCTTTGTTTTTGGTTTTTCCAATACTGGTCTTGCCATTAATATTTATTTTAATTTTTATTTATGAATGCCAAAATTAGAAATTATCAAAAATCAAAGAAATGAGTAAACCATAATGCTAGACATAGGGATGGCCTTAACTTAAGACATAGTTGGAAATAGGTAGGGTAAAAAGACATTGTGATTTTATAGAGTGATATCGGAAGTGCCACATAGAATATTTATTAAACAAAAAACGAATATTTATATTTTGACACTCAATTAATATTTCCACTTTCATTTCTTTTGGTGGTCGTTTCTACTTTTAAAGCATCGTCTGTCTATCTTTTCAAATATTGGGAAATGGGAAGTTACCTCTTTTGTGGACTAATTCTATTATTTTTTAAAACCTCTCTTAAATGTCATTGAGAAGTATTGACATTTTCCATCTGTGATAATTTATTTGGAGTTTCATAAGTGCTCTGCTTGCTTTGTCTAAAATCCGTCGCACTTTTTCTCCTAGGATAGGTAATTTAATATGGAAGCCTGTGGGAATGATGTTTTTGTTCCTTGATGCTCATAGGAAAGTAATGTGGGCTTTCTTCTTTGCCTCGTCAACTTGATCTTGCTTCTTTCGTAGCCTTAGAATTTTCGCTGATGACTAATCTGTATCGGTTCTTCAACGTCTTTTTTAAGGTCGGAGGCAATTATTATTATTCACCAAAGATACTAAAGAAATTTCGGACTTCTGTAGTCCTTATTTTTCACTACAAACTCAACCTTTCTGGCAGTCCTATTTATGTTCGTTTTCAAGTGTGAAGCATCTATCCGTGATGATGTTGGGTGCGATCAAGTGTGAGGTTGTTCCCTAGGCACCAGCATTGGTTTCCAACGTAAGAATTATGGAACAAAAGCATTATACACAGACAGGCAAAACATTTAGGTCTGAACCATTACCATGTCGTCTATGGGTACTTTTTAGAAGAAATTAGAGTGGATTTAATCTTTTTTCTCGAAAACGAAGCTAAATACAAAAAATTCTAAAGACTAAAAAGTTATATTGTCAATTGCCTAATTATAAAAAAATATTAAAACGTCAAAAAAGTTACGATTTTTTTCCCCAATAATATAAGTTGCGGTGCCCACTGAGACGCTACTGGACCCAATAATAGCAATCTGGTTAGGGCAAAATAAGCGCCTTATTACTCTAAATAAATGTACCAAATTTTATTCAAATCGGCCTAAGCATATTAATAATATTTGGAAAAAGTGACTTTTTTTTAATAATGCCCTGTATCTCAGTAAGGAAGCAAGTCCGGACATATCCCAGCAAACACTATTTGCCGGCAATATACATTTTTCATATTGGCATTGATGGTAAAGCATTGGCAATTGGTTGCAATATTATTCCAACATCTAATACGCATTAAAAAGTTAACCCTAAATAAACACTCAATTGCCAATAAATTTTACATGCAGGCAAATTGCCGGCAAGCATACAAAAATGGCGGGATACCAATCGTGATTAAATAAAGCATGCCTTTTTGTTGCTGGCAAATAAATATTGGATTTTTGAAGGCAAACCTTCAACGCATATTTATACTTTTCAAACCATATTATTAACATTGGTATTTAACTAACATTTGAGTAATTTTTTTGATCTGTTTTATTTATAATGGCGGCTAAACAACATTATTTTATGTTTTTTTACATAATTTAAAGAAAATGGCCTTTTCCTAACATTTTATTGATACAAATTATGCAAATAAAAATTAAGGCAAACAAAACGTTTATTATGTATTTTTGAGAGAATAAAAATAAAATGATGGTAAAATTAGCTAGGTTAATTTCGACGATTTCGACCGAAGGTGATAAATTCAAATTTCCCGCTTAGCCGAAATACAAGATTTGACAATTTGACAGATGAGGCAACCTTGCTTTTGTTTGGCCGCTTTGTGCAATTGTTTTCTACGTGGTTTTCTAGCTTTTTAATTTCTTTTTTAAAGAAAAGAGTTTTTAGTAGACTTAATTAAGTTTATTCATTACCTAATTAGTGTGTGTTGTGTAATTAATTGGTGATGGCTAGTCAAGAAGGCGGGTTATTCAAGTAGACTGTTAGGAGCTGTAAACATTTAGTTTAAAACCTTTTTAAATTTGTAGTTACCAAAAAAATTATATGAAATCAAGGAGTTGCCTTATTAAAAGTTTTAAAGACGTGTTAATAAAAAAAACTATATATATTTAATTAAAAAAATTTGACATTTAAATCCTTTAAAATATTTCTCCCTATGTTTTGGATCTGAAAATTGAGTGTAAGTGTCCCTTAAAAACTTACTATTTTAAAGTGTTTTCTTTTGACTTACTATCTTTTTTTATTTTATTACATACTTTTTATTTTTTTTTCCTGCCTTTTTTTCTCATTTTTTTCGATTACAAAATTCTAAATATGTTATTTAACTTTTGGGACATTCAACTTATAAAACTTGCAATACTTATTTAATGATAAATGCCATTATCCTAAACGCATTTTTTTGCCAATAACTTATTAATGATGGATGCCATCATCTTAAGAGCATTTTTTTGGCATAACTTATTAATGATGGATGCCTTCATCCTAAACGCATTTTTTCATCATAAATAATTAATGACGGATGCCATCACATTATTTGCAATACGTGGCCTAATAACAGCCAATTGCCCACTTTCGCGTCTTTTAATACCTTTTGCCAATGCCTTGCCATTAAAGAGTGTTGGCAATGCCAGTAAATTAAATGTACAACGCCGGCAAAAAATGTTATATGGGATGTTTATAGGAAATTTTTTCATAAATTAATGTAAGGAATCACACCTTGAAGTTTCGTACCGTTGTTAAAAAACACCCTGTATAGTATATACAGAGGGTGTTCAAGAATATATGGGTAATCTCCTGCATTCAATTCATGAAAATAATGTGGCAAGTTTCTATTTTTTTTCTTAAGCACCTAATAGTTTAACCACTTGAATTATACTAATAATAGCATAACAATAAAAGACAAGTTAAAAATTATGGGTTTACTATAGCAAAACACTATTACAGAAAAAATGTAATATTTGCTAGATGGAAATAAAACAAATAATATGTTCTATATTATTTGTTTTATTTCCATCTAGCAAATATTACATAAAATTTGAACATTTATTGTAATTATTGTTTTGTCTTACTTCCAAAAGGTTTTTTTATTTTTATTATTTCCATTTATTATATTATAATATACAAGGTGTCCCGTATCGTTATGTTCAAATTTTGGGAACGTAAAGTACACTTCTTTTCAAGTAAAAAAACGCAAGACTTGTATATCCATTTTTATTTATTTCAAAGTTACACGCCCATGAATGTTATTTGAAGATAATACTAAGATAATACTAAAAGTAAATAAAGAATACTAAAAATAAGTTCGTAAAGTAAATAAAAAAATATTTTATTTAAAAAAAAGGTCAATTGATAATATTTTCAAAATGTCCACCTCAAAAAAAAAAAAAAAAAAAAATAATAAAAATGGATACACAAGTTTTGCGTTTTTTTACTTGAAAAGAAGTGTACTTTACGTTCCCAAAATTTGAACATAACGATACGGGACACCTTGTATATTAACACTAAGCCAAAAAAACATAAGTATTGAATTAGAATGTTTTGTAATTTTCTATCATGAAGGTCTAATGAAAGAAAATGCCAAATTATTGGAAAATGCTGCTTTTGAGTAAAATTTAAAATTAAAAATACCTACTAATATATATTTTTAAAAAGATCAAAAAGCAATAAGCATAAATAAAAATATTCATGGTGTTCCATAAAAAAACAACATAGGTTGGAAAATTTTCTCAAAAATGGCCCAATAAAGAAAACAACTAATTATAGTACAATATTATACAAAGAAAACTACACAACTGGCTCATTTAAAGTTTTTTTTCATAGACCTAATAGCAAACGAATTTGAGAAGTTGTAGAAATAGACAAAATCTGTCTGAAAATCACCTGACTTAGTTCTTTATAACCCCAAAATATAAAATCAATACATTTACCTACTACAAATTGGCGGTACTTTGAAAATTATCTGAATACCTGATTTGGATGGCCATATTTCCGAAACTAAAAGCTCTTTTAAAGGACTACTTTATGGTAATATTGGTAATACTATACAGGGTAGCACAAAAAGCCTATTTTTTAATTAAGCATCGTGTATATTTTATCATTATTACAAAGATCTTTAAAATACCTTAAAAAAATACATTAAGTATATGTAACTTTACTAGTTTAAGAAATATAAAAACCCATGTAATAATCCAAACCAGGTATTCAGGTTATTTTCAAAGCACTGCCATTTTGTAGAAGGCAAAGACATTGACTTTATATTTTAGGGCTATAAAGTACTCGTCAGGAGCTTTAAAACAATGTAATAAAACCTCTCCTTTCTATTTATTTTTTTTTCAAAATGGCATCCTAGTTTAACATTTATATCTGTCATTAATTGCCAAAAATTTGATTTATGTTGTTATACCAAAGTTTTTAGATTTTCATGAAAAAAATAACAAATAATTTAAAAGTTAAAAGAAAGTGTCCAGAATTTAGGACAGCTCTGTATAATTTCGTAATAGTTAATAAAAGTGTTAGTATTTTATCATCACTTATCATTAGAAGTGTTTTATTAAAATAAACTTATTAAAAATAAGCATATAAAAATATGATTTTAAAGATTTTTTAGAGAAATAATAAAAAAATTGTAAAGACAAAGTAAACTATTTAACATACAATAATATTGTAAAGAATTTGTTTGTTAAGTTAAAGTTTAAAGTTAAAGCATGAAAGTAAAAAAAAAATTGTCAGATATTTACATTACGCATTACAACCTAAACTGTTTTTTTTAAATCATACCCTGTAAATGATACAATAAAATAGGGCCATAAACATTTTAACAATGGTTTAGTTGAGTATTTTTAGAAAATGACTACCAGTGACGGAGCTTGTTAAGTGCAAGTTTTACGATATAATGGGAATAATGATATAAGATAGTGGTATTATAATAAGTTAATTGTAGCCTGTACAGGGTGTCCCATTTTAGTTGTCCCTTATGGGAAACTTGGAAACCATAAGAGATATTAAAAATCCGATACCCCATCCTCGAGCTCTTTTTGGGGAAAACATTTATGGTAAAAACAGATCATCGCTATCGCGAAGCGTTTAGAGATACAGGGTGATTCTCAATTTTTTCACTTTTTGAAAAGTCCCTGTAGCTTTGTTGTTATTACAGATACGAGAAAACTAATTGCACATTATACAGACACTTTTTTCCGTAGAATCCAGTGGCGTAGCCAAAAAGCTGTCATTTTTGACATATGACCCAAACATGTTTTTTTTTATTAGGGACACCCTATAAATGATTAGGTAATTAAATTGCTTGTTTTTTTCTGATTAAAATAATATATCATAGTAGGTGGTTTAATAAATTTTTTAGGTCAAATATTGGAAAAATTATGATTTTAAAGACGCATTGCGGCTTCTATCTGTTTTTCAAATTGTTTTATATTTATGTTTTAAAAGGAATCTGTCATCCCTTAGCTCAGGAGACATTTCCGTAGAAAAAAAGCAAAAAATTAGTTTATAACAACAATAATAAACAAGTTATATTAATTAAACTTAAAAATTTATCAAGTTTTTTTTTATTTTTGACTTTTTATTTTTTTTATTTTTTATGAATTCTCCATGTCAACTTTACCAATAGAGCAAAAAAAAACAAAAAAAATTTTAAGTCCAAAAAAAAGAAAATTTTTGACACACCCTGTATAACTTTGATTTTTATTTTTTATACAACATTATCATACTAATACAGTACCAAAATTTTTTTGCTTTAAATTTATAAATAAGGACGCTATGAATTTTTAAATTTAAACATAAAAATAATTATTTTTAATTTTTTGGGACACACTGTATCATTTGTATATATATAATAATATTCTTCTTTATCATATATATTATCCACCATAATTTCATCCTTAACTATTCATAAATAAAATTGTAGGAAATTTTTAAAGTTAAAAATAAAAAAATCATTTTAATTTTTTGAGACACCCTGTAACATTTTTTTATGTATAATAATATTTCTCACCATCACATTTATCAAATACCAAAATTTCATCCCTTTATTTTTTATTTTTATAAATAAAATTGTAGGACCGTGTATTATTTTATTATGCGTATTAATAATCTTCTACATCATATATATTATTTACCAAAATTTCATACTTATATATTTATAAATAAAGTGGTAGGAAATTTTTAAATTTTAAAATAAAAAATGCGTCTTTAAAATCATAATTTTTCCAATATTTGACGTAAAAATTTATTAAACCACCTACTATGATATATTATTTTAATCAGAAAAAAACAAGCAATTTAATTACCTAATCATTTATAGGGTGTCCCTAATAAAAAAAAAAAATGTTTGGGTCATATGTCAAAAATGACAGCTCAAAAAATTTTTGGCTACGCCACTGGATTCTACGGAAAAAAGTGTCTGTATAATGTGCAATTAGTTTTCTCGTATCTGTAATAACAACAAAACTACAGGGCCTTTTCAAAAAGTGAAAAAATCAAGAATCACCCTGTATCTCTGAAACGCTTCGCGATAGCGATGATCTGTTTTTACCATAAATGTTTTCTCCCAAAAAGAGCTCGAGGATGGGGTATCAGATTTTTAATATCTCTTATGGTTTCCAAGTTTCCCATAAGGGACAACCAAAATGGGACACCCTGTACATTGGCCAAAAGTTTTAAAGTTAAAGAAAATGAAAGAATTAAGGATGCAAATAAAATATAAAAACAGAGATATAGAGAAAATATTTTAAGCAAATTTGATCGATAAAAGTCGCGTAAAATTTTCAGTTGAAAATATTCTTATTATATATTTTTAAAATGTTCGAATAAATAGTTTTTTTTACAAGTTTTTATATTTCAATTTTTGCTTAGGTCTATTTTGGATCGTCTTGACATTTTTATGTACATTTACAATAAAACGTTGACAAATAAGAAGTTACAAGTTCATATTCATGCATTCGATAAAGTTGAACATTTTATTTGGAAATGATTGGCGATATTTCTTAATAAAGCATTCAAATAAAAAGGTGAAATTAATTAAAATTGGTTAGGTGACAGACTTGTTACCAAAACGTCGATTTTAAGTGAGACATTTATGTCGGAGCCGGTGACGCCTCCCGCGGTACCGTATAAGATATCTTTTTACACGGGACCGACAAATAAGTCTTAGGGGCTTTATTTCCGTTTGGAAACTTAAAAAATTTTACCTGACCTGCCCCTTTTTTTTCTGGTTTGTTCACCTCGACAAAAATGTATAATCATTTCTTCTTGTTTGGTACCCCAAAGGTGGGAATAGAATTCTTAAGTAGACTTATAAAGTGTGTATTAGTCTTGGGTTTAATTAAAGAATTAAAAAAGGATTACCAGAACCATGACCTCCCATCTGTACTCTGTAATTATAACAGAACTATATATTGTAATGCAATAGGACTAACACCGATTTAAGAGTCTTTACACATGGGTTTTATTAAAATTTGCATTTGGCTAATGCGCATTACAGCGCTAATGTAAATTTAAGGAGACCTTGAAGAAGTAGTGTAATCGACATGCTTTCAAAACGGGCTTGATTTTTTGTCTAAATTATAGTTCTAAATATGTCGCTAGAGGGTACTGTGGTCAATCGGGATCTTTCTGGGGTTGCTGCTTATGTTGCATATGTACAAAAAATAGTACAAAAGTAAAATAGAAAATTTCAATAATTTTTAAATACGACGCTATAGAGAACACTACTCAATTTTAATGAGTTTGTATTTAACAAAAATATGATATTTTGAAAGAATTACGTAATGGGTGCCCAAATTCCCAAGATCACCATTATTTTAATTTTATTATATGCATGCAAACATAAAAAAACAAATGTTTCTTTCATAAAAACCCCGACTGCCATTAAACAGTTCACTTTATATATAAAAAAATAATTGCTATTGTCACAAGGCTTTGTATACAACAATAAACAAGAATATTTAACGTTTGTGTAGATCTTATAAGCTAAGTATACACGTCGTGCAAGCTTGATTCGTTCCACTGAGTTTTAGTGCGGTGAACACTAGCAGGTAGCGATTAGACAAAAAATATTTAAGTCTCGCCCACTGCTTAAATGTAGTAAATAATAAAATTTACTTTTAAGCAAGGACGTAGCTAGGATCCGCTCACCTGTACTAAAAAATTGTCAAGGTGGTTAGATAAGAAATAAAGTTATGAATAAAGTATTGTACAGTGCTACATTAGGTACGTCGATATACGCTTTTCTTAAACTTCAGAAAATCATATTATTTTTTATTTATGAACCTAACAGTACAGAGTTTTTCAATAAAAAGTTTCCAACAAAGGTTTTTAGGATTCGGTAGTAGTGTAATTAGCAAGCAAAATCTTGGGTAATCTAAAAAGTAAATTAAAATTAGTTACATATTCTTCGAAAGTTTTTACCAAATGAGAAACTTTTTATTTATTTACTTTACGAAAAAAATGCCTCTTTAAAAAAGGTCTGCGTGATATGAAAATACATTTCCACAAAAATAATTGTATGTTGGATGTACAGGGTGGCTTAAAGAAGTCGTGTTACCAAATTAATGTACACCGTATATCCTAGCTACGGCACAAAACTTTAAAGGGTGATTTTATAAAGAAAAGTTTCTATAAACATATGTCCGGAATTGCCTGAAATACAGTACACAAATATTAAAGTTTTTAAAAAAATCGATATATTATAAATATATTAAATACCCCTTAATCGACTGGGTTCAAATCAGATTAGAATCAGAGGAACATTTTGGTGTATTTGTTTAAAGAAATCAAGCGCTTATAAAGTTTTACCCAGATTAACTTTATTGGATCAGTAGCGTCTTAGTGGGCACAACAGCCAATATTATTGAGAGAAAAATGTTCGCCACTGGCTTTTTATGTAGTTTGTATATTTTTTCTATAAAGCAAATAAAAATACAAATTGTTAGTGTTGTACATTTTTTTGTATGTGGTTTCGTATTTAAGATATTTATAAAATACCGACTTTTAAAAAAATAATTAACGCCTTGTATTTCAGAAACCAGGCAACTCCGGACATATGGTTATAGAAACTTTTTTCATAAAATGACATAGGATATCACCTTTTTAGTAAGTTTTCCACCCTAGTTAACAAATACTCTAAATTTCAATTTGAAAACAAGTTTTTTTAGGCCACGCTGTACATCTAACCTACAAATATTTTTGTGAAAATGTATTTTCTTATTAAGCAGGTTTTTTTATGAAGAAGGCACTCTTTTTCGAGTTGTAAAATACAAATTTTCTTATTTGGTAAGAACTTCCGAAAACACACTGTATAATATAAATAAAGTAATTATTACTTTATAGCCAAGTGGCAAGACTGTCTCTAATATGTATAGCCTCGAAGGCACGTGTAATGCATCTGTCAAGGATATACCTAGTACAATAATTGTAGAATTATTCTAAACTATGAAGTTACCCTACTTTAACGTCAAATTTTAAATTATCTACTAGAGAGTAAAAATTCCAATTTAATATAAACGTAAGTTTTACGGTAATTTGGACTAATAAACGGCGTTAAAAATAACTTTGAGATCAGTCAAGTAAGTTTCAATTTAAAAAATCAAGTTCTACTTAAAAATATTTAAATAATGTGCCAGTTAAATACTTACCGGTTAAATTTTAAAAATAGATATCTCCTTTTTTAGAAATATTTCCTATTTAGCAGTTTAAAGCAAGGCAGTATTTACTT